>OZ038518.1:66806063-66863563 GCA_964036315.1 Acanthosepion esculentum | reverse complement strand
ACAAATTTAGTATAGATAGTATAGATAAGGAAATTGAACATAGAATAGGCTGCGTTAGAGATAGTTTCGCTCAATACTGCAAGTTGATACGAAACCTAAAAATCAATCTGAAAATTAGTGTGATGTTCTTAAATAGTCTTGTCAGATCAAGACTTTTATATAGATCTCAGGAACGACAACAAAACTGTTCAGAAATACCTAAACTGTCAGTTGTATACACCCACTTTCTAAGATCAATGTTTTGGCTTTGGGAGAATGAAGCCTGTCGATTTTGTTGAAAACTATACTTTTTCGAACATCGTGAAATGGCGCTACACAATCACAAACAAATAACAGAAATCCCATTACTTGCGGACGTTTAACAGCAGCAACAATTAAAATGGACTGCACACATATCTCAGAGAAAATAATGACATAATCAAAATGGTCGACTTTCCACTCTACTTCAAACAAAAAGTTAGGAAAGAAACTGCAACCAATAATGGAAAGAGCGATAACAGCTACTGGACTTGAAATATCTATTAAATAAAATTATTAAAAGCCAGAAAAGATGTCAGTAGAATGGCGACTACAATTAAGAGGGTCTATTTATATTTTTCTTTTCTTTTTCTTTTATTATTTTTAATTTTTTTATTTTTTATTTCATTTTTTATCTTTTTTGGATACTAAAATTTGTAACGTCTAATTTTAAAATAATAAAAATTAAGAAAAGTCTCGTTGAAAACACCTGTCTTATGTTGTTGCAATCCCAGTCGGCGAAAACAAAAGCTTGAAAACGTTTATGACACTAAGCATATTTTCAGTATTTTATTTATCTCACGTCACGCTTGAGCCGATAATTAAATTTCCGAGGCCTACTTCAATTCAGGGTAGTAGCACCTGTTAGGGTCCCAGTTATGGGCAAATAGTCACTATCACGAAACAAAAACAAAGCATTGCGAAAGTATACCAGCAATACATTTATATGTATAAAAAATGGCGTCCTGGGCATGACGATAAGTTACATCCAGCAGCAAGGCTTCAGATAAGGAGGTTTTGAGAAGCATAGAACCATCTCTTAATTGCTGGTGTTCCCAGGTTCACCATGACCCGGGGTAGTAGCAGCTGTTAAAATCTAAGCTATGGGCAAATATTTAATCCCCAAAGAGGAGGTAAAACAATATGAAAGTGTAAAAATAGGTTTTAATATCAGCAATTACTTTTTAGAAAGTAATACTATTACCAGAATACATTTTTGAGGGAAAAATATTACCAGCAAAGATTTTTTGAGGGAAAAAAGTCTTACCAGCAATACATTTTTGAAGGAAAAAAGTATTACCAGAAATGCTTTTTTGAAGGAAAAAAGTATTACCAGCAATGCATTTTTGAAGGGAAAATGTATTACCAGCCATGCATTTTTGATGGAAAAAAGTATTACGAGCAATGCATTTTTGAAGGAAAAAGTATTACGAGCAATGCATTTTTGAAGGAAAAAAGTATTACGAGCAATGCATTTTTGAAGGAAAAAAGTATTACCAGAAATGCTTTTTTGAAGGAAAAAAGTATTACCAGAAATGCTTTTTTGAAGGAAAAATGTATTACCAGCAATGCATTTTTGAAGGAAAAATGTATTACCAGCAATGCATTTTTGAAGGAAAAATGTATTACCAGCAATGCATTTTTGAAGGAAAAAAGTATTACCAGAAATGCTTTTTTGAAGGAAAAAAGTATTACCAGCAATGCGTTTTTGAAGGAAAAAAGTATTACCAGCAATGCATTTTTGAAGGGAAAATGTATTACCAGCAATGCATTTTTGATGGCAAAAAGTATTACGAGCAATGCATTTTTGAAGGAAAAAAGTATTACGAGCAATGCATTTTTGAAGGAAAAAAGTATTACCAGCAATGCATTTTTGAAGGAAAAAAGTATTACCAACAATGCTTTTTTGAAGGAAAAAAGTATTACCAGCAATGCATTTTTGAAGGAAAAATGTATTACCAGCAATGCATTTTTGAAGGAAAAAAGTATTACCAGAAATGCTTTTTTGAAGGAAAAAAGTATTACCAGCAATGCATTTTTGAAGGAAAAAAGTATTACCAGCAATGCATTTTTGAAGGAAAAAAGTATTACCAGCAATGGTTTTTTGAAGGAAAAAAGTATTACCAGCAATGCATTTTTGAAGGAAATATGTCTTACCAGCAATGCATTTTTGAAGGAAAAAAGTATTACCAGAAATGATTTTTTGAAGGAAAAAAGTATTACCAGCAATGCGTTTTTGAAGGAAAAAAGTATTGCCAGCAATATATTTTTGAAGGGAAAATGTATTACCAGCAATGCATTTTTGATGGAAAAAAGTATTACGAGCAATGCTTTTTTGAAGGAAAAAAGTATTACCAGCAATCCTTTTTTGAAGGAAAAAAGTATTACCAGCAATGCTTTTTTGAAGGAAAAAAGTATTACCAGCAATTTATTTTTGAAGGAAATATGTATTACCAGCAATGCATTTTTGAAGGAAAAAAGTATTACCAGAAATGCTTTTTTGAAGGAACAAAGTATTACCAGCAATGCTTTTTTGAAGGAAAAAAGTATTACAAGCAATGCATTTTTGAAGGTAATATGTATTACCAGCAATGCCTTTTTGAAGGAAAAAAGTATTACCAGAAATGATTTTTTGAAGGAAAAAAGTATTACCAGCAATGCGTTTTTGAAGGAAAAAAGTATTACCAGCAATGCATTTTTGATGGGAAAATGTATTACCAGCAATGCATTTTTGATGGAAAAAAGTATTACGAGCAATGCTTTTTTGAAGGAAAAAAGTATTACCAGCAATGCTTTTTTGAAGGAAAAAAGTATTACCAGCAATGCATTTTTGAAGGAAATATGTATTACCAGCAATGCATTTTTGAAGGAAAAAAGTATTACCAGAAATGCTTTTTTGAAGGAAAAAAGTATTACCAGCAATGCTTTTTTGAAGGAAAAAAGTATTACCAGCAATGCATTTTTGAAGGAAATATGTATTACCAGCAATGCATTTTTGAAGGAAAAAAGTATTACCAGAAATGCTTTTTTGAAGGAAAAAAGTATTACCAGCAATGCTTTTTTGAATGAAAAAAGTATTACAAGCAATGCATTTTTGAATGAAAAATGTATTACCAGCAATGCATTTTTGAAGGAAAAAAGTATTACCAGCAATGCTTTTTTGAAGGAAAAAAGTATTACCAGAAATGCTTTTTTGAAGGAAAAATGTATTACCAGCAATGCATTTTTGAAGGAAAAATGTATTACCAGCAATGCACTTTTGAAGGAAAAAAGTATTAACAGCAATGCATTTTTGAACGAAAAATGTATTACCTGCAATGCATTTTTGAAGGAAAAAAGTATTACCAGCAATGCTTTTTTGAAGGAAAAAGTCTTACCAGCAAATCATTTTTGAAGGAAGAAAGTATTACCAGCAATGCTTTTTTGAAGGAAAAAAGTATTACCAGCAATGCATTTTTGAAGGAAATATGTATTACCAGCAATGCATTTTTGAAGGAAAAAAGTATTACCAGAAATGCTTTTTTGAAGGAAAAAAGTATTACCAGCAATGCTTTTTTGAATGAAAAAAGTATTACCAGCAATGCGTTTTTGAAGGAAAAATGTATTACCAGCAATGCATTTTTGAAGGGAAAATGTATTACCAGCAATGCATTTTTGATGGCAAAAAGTATTACGAGCAATGCATTTTTGAAGGAAAAAAGTATTACGAGCAATGCATTTTTGAAGGAAAAAAGTATTACCAGCAATGCATTTTTGAAGGAAAAAAGTATTACCAACAATGCTTTTTTGAAGGAACAAAGTATTACCAGCAATGCATTTTTGAAGGAAAAATGTATTACCAGCAATGCATTTTTGAAGGAAAAAAGTATTACCAGAAATGCTTTTTTGAAGGAAAAAAGTATTACCAGCAATGCATTTTTGAAGGAAAAAAGTATTACCAGCAATGCTTTTTGAAGGAAAAAAGTATTACCAGCAATGCATTTTTGAAGGAAATATGTATTACCAGCAATGCATTTTTGAAGGAAAAACGTATTACCAGCAATGCTTTTTTGAAGGAAAAAAGTATTACCAGCAATGCTTTTTTGAAGGAAAAAAGTATTACCAGCAATGGTTTTTTGAAGGAAAAAGTATTACCAGCAATGCATTTTTGAAGGAAATATGTATTACCAGCAATGCCTTTTTGAAGGAAAAAAGTATTACCAGAAATGATTTTTTGAAGGAAAAAAGTATTACCAGCAATGCGTTTTTGAAGGAAAAAAGTATTACCAGCAATGCATTTTTGATGGGAAAATGTATTACCAGCAATGCATTTTTGATGGAAAAAAGTATTACGAGCAATGCTTTTTTGAAGGAAAAAAGTATTACCAGCAATGCTTTTTTGAAGGAAAAAAGTATTACCAGCAATGCATTTTTGAAGGTAATATGTATTACCAGCAATGCATTTTTGAAGGAAAAAAGTATTACCAGAAATGCTTTTTTGAAGGAAAAAAGTATTACCAGCAATGCTTTTTTGAAGGAAAAAAGTATTACCAGCAATGCATTTTTGAAGGAAATATGTATTACCAGCAATGCATTTTTGAAGGAAAAAAGTATTACCAGAAATGCTTTTTTGAAGGAAAAAAGTATTACCAGCAATGCTTTTTTGAATGAAAAAAGTATTACAAGCAATGCATTTTTGAATGAAAAATGTATTACCAGCAATGCATTTTTGAAGGAAAAAAGTATTACCAGCAATGCTTTTTTGAAGGAAAAAAGTATTACCAGAAATGCTTTTTTGAAGGAAAAATGTATTACCAGCAATGCATTTTTGAAGGAAAAATGTATTACCAGCAATGCACTTTTGAAGGAAAAAAGTATTAACAGCAATGCATTTTTGAACGAAAAATGTATTACCTGCAATGCATTTTTGAAGGAAAAAAGTATTACCAGCAATGCTTTTTTGAAGGAAAATGTCTTACCAGCAAATCATTTTTGAAGGAAGAAAGTATTACCAGCAATGCAATTTTAAAGGAAAAAATATTACCAGCAATGCATTTTTGATGAAAAGTGTATTTCCAGCAATGCATTTTTCGAAAAAATATTACAAGCAATAAAAATCTTGTCGGCATTAAATAACCGATTGCGTTAAATATGCCGTAAAAAAAAAAAACAAAGCCAATAAAAAATGACCAACAATACATATTCATAGTAAAAATGACCAACGATACTTTGTATCTGTGGTTGAAGCCATAAAATTGTGTTCAAAATATTTAGATTTCGGCATTAAATAACCCATAAAAGCAACGAACCAATCCTGAAATTATGATGTTAAAAAAGACGACACTTTTTATGATTTAATTTTTAATACAATCAAAACGATTTATTATAATTTTTAATAAAAAAGATAAAAATTACAATTCCTAAAGAATATGCTTATTTCTTTTTGTTTATGATTATTTAACATTTAATTTTGGTCAGACATATTCTTAAATCTTCTGACAATGATTCTAGCCGTGATCGATTTTTCTTTTCAATATTGATTATTGCAAAAAATCTTGCTTTTCATATTATTATATATAATATATCTATGTTTATTCTCACAATGACATACTCACTTGCATTATTTACATTACTCAAACTGTTTTGCTCATCTTTATTGTTAGATTCACAACGTTTGGAATTTCGAACCGAACCCTTTATTTCGTCCACCGGAGTAGATTGTTCTAGTTCCACTTGCTAGTCCTCTTCCGAACGTCTCAGTTATTTCCCTTTAACTCTACTCTAGAAGTTTTTGGTTCACAACTGCTGTGGCCTGGTATTGAACTCACAACTTTTCTAACCAACGTCTTTATCCACTGGGCCAAGTGTACTTGAGTACATCTGTGTATGATTTTTTGGGACTTATAAACCTAATGTCTCAGCAATCATTCCTTGTTATTTCTGTTATTATGATACATTTTTTTACCAGAGCTTATATTGCATTTTTTATTGTTATCCATTACTTTACTGTAGCATTCCTTATTACTGGTTGTTGTATTCATTTCTATGCATGGTCGGCTCAGGAAATTTTTGTTGCCTAGCCTATATGCTGATTCCTTAAGTTTTCGTATTTATTTGAACGTTTGACATACTAAGACAATGTAATGATATTTTCTCATATATTCAATTTAAAGGGGTTTTAATTTTGATATCTACACTTATTGTTCTTTAAACCTTTTGCGGAAATAATTTAATTAATAACCCTTAAAAATTTTCGGGGTACAGCTTCAATCCTTTCCCGTCACACCAGTGTACTGAGGCACACCGGTTGAGAATCGTTGTCCTAAGCAAATACAAGGACCACGAGATAGCGATCAGCAGAATCTGGCATTTCAAGACAACAAAATTTTGACGCTTTTGGAATGATATCCATAGTAGCAAACAAATATTTGGATCAAATTCCTGGCAGCCTCCAAATACGTGAATCGCAAAAAAATCATGGGATCTTTTGACATCTTACGCAGATTTCTCTTCACAGACTAAACTCGATTCCATATTTTCTGATTCAATGGCACCCGATCTTTTACCGTTTTCTGATGTAAAAATGTGTCTCTTGAAGTCTGTCTCTGAGACTTGAGGTTAATATGTACTATGCAAAACAAATAATAATAATAATAATAATAATAATAATAATAATAATAATAATAATAATAATAATGTTAGGCAAGCTCTAACAAAATTCCCAAAATGTGAATCCTCAGGAAATGAAAAGATACCCAATTTTTGGCTCTATCATCTCGCGTCAATCCATAAATCCCTTGCGCAAACTGTTATGGTAATTTACCTACACACGCATGGACTCTCCCAGCTATATTTTCTTTTTCAGTGGAGAGTGTCATGATACCATTTCTATCCTTAGGTCCCTGGGCGGGACCCGGAAAGAAATGTCTAAACGGCAGATATCAAGGGAAATAAAAAAAAATAATAATAATATAATTTATGTATGTTTTTTTTTACGTGTTACCATAATACAGCAAAAACGGCTTATCGTAGCGCAATTTATCTTAGCGTAATATTAGGCAAAAGTTCAATCGGGAGTCCCGTTTCCGAGCAATTTGTATGATTTGACATAAAATATATGCCTAAGGGAGACAACTTCAACTCTATAAACTGTTAATTTTGTTTCACTTGATCTATCTGCATAACCCCTGTCGATACTTTTGTAATAATTATTAAATTTGAAGATAATTAGCATGTTTAAATAATTATAATATAAACCCTACAAATAAGAAGAAACTTGACATTGAATAAACGACGCTGAAAGTATTTAATTACATTATTAATTGAATTATTTATTATAAGTTTGGCTTCGTTCCACTTAATATTTCGTCAGTGGGGCATCCATTATTCTCAACTCTGAAGGTAGAAATTCTTTTTACAATGTAAGATCTTAGCAATATGGTAAAGAACATTTGGCATAGTCTTTTTTATCATCATAATTTCAGTATTGGTTGGCTGGTTGGTGTTATTTAGCAGCATACACCATCTATGGGCTATTTCATGCCGAAATCTAAATAAAGGTTTCGGTTCGAAATTCCAAATGTGAATCTAGCAATAAAGATGAGCAAAACAGTTCGAGTAATGTAAATAATGCAAGTGGGTATGTCATTGTGAGAATAAACATAGATATATTATATATAATAATATAAAAAGCAAGGTTTTTTGCAATAATCAATATTGAAAAGAAAAATCGATCACGGCTAGAATCATTGGCAGAAGATTTAAGAATATGTCTGCCCAAAATTAAATGTTAAATTATCATAAACAGAAAAAGAAATAAGCATTTTTTTTTAAATATACTTTTTATTTTTATTTTTTATTAGAAATTATAATAAATCGTTTTATTTCTATTAAAAGTATCATAAAATCATAAAAAATGTAGTCTTTTTTATCATGACAATTTCAGTATTGGTTGACTGGTTGATGTTATTTAGCGGCATAACACCCTCCATGGGTTATTTAATGCCGAAATCTAAATATTTTGAACACAGTTTTATGGCTTCAACTACAGATACAATGTATTTTTGGTAATTTTTACTATAAATATGTATTGTTGGTCATTTTTTTTTATTGGTTTGGTTTGTTTTGGGGCGTGACGTGATCAAATATTTTATAGCCAGTAGGAATTGAAATGATAAGTTTATTTTGCTAGCACTATTCCCCTAGGATTAGGGGTGGGGTTAGATATTGGTATTTTTAATTATATATTGGAATATATGCTATTTAAATTTTTCAACATTTTTGAAAAATAAATTAAAAAGGATTTTACAATAGCGTAACGTTGTTTGAAAATGGAGTTTGAAATTTCGTAATATTCACCATCCACATGGTCAGGTTTTAGGCTTCGTGTTAGGGCTAACCCTGTATCAACAGAAACATTTGACAATGGAATAAAAAATGTAATTTTTATATGGATTTCATTGATTTGTTTTTTTTTTACCACTTAGAAACCCTTTGTTAGTTATTTAAATTTATTTAAAGCCGAAATATATGAGATATAAGAATGTTTCTTACTTTCTGAGATGAATATTGCATTAATTTTTAACAATGCCATTTTCTTATCCAAGCCCTACTATTTAACCCATATCTGAAGAGGAGATGGATTCGTAACTTTATCAAGGAGATAGATTCATACCTTTCACCTTTTTCGTTATTTGGCGTAAGTAAATGCAAAGAACACAACTGTAATTCAAAATCGGCTGGCCAATTTCTTATCCATTGCCCTCCCCTACATTCGAATAAATGCCCGAATCTACAGAACGTGCTGCATAAATAAAAGAACTACACCATTTGTCATTATAAGCTTCTAGAGGCGACAGTCCGTTTCATGCTAAACACAATCGTCCGGCCATTGACTTCAATGTTCCCTTTTATATTTACACTAGCAGCATGGCCTCGCGTTGCCCGTGCTTGATTAAAAAATCGTACGACTCATACAGCAATCGCTATCACTTGACTTAAAATATTTTTGCCCTTCCTTGCCTTTAAAGGAGTGCCCTTTGCCGTCCTGATGTTGCTACATGCCTTACTTCTTGCCTATCTCTCACTGCGAAATTTTTCTAAGCTCTATACTAAACATTAAATCTGCTAAGAAAAAAGAAGTAAACAGAAAGAACACAAAACGATCAACTTAAAAAAAGGACTCGTAACTGGAAAAACTGAATGAAAAAAGAATGTTAGCAACAAATACTTTTTCACACCCAACACAGTTCTGCGGAATCAGAATCAACGTTGAGTTTAAGCAAGCGAATGAGCCAACTGGAGTAAAGTGCCATGCAGATTTAAATTTTTCCCACTTGTGGCGAATGCAGATATCGATTTTTTTGCATGCTAGCAGGCTAGTTAACATTCGTGTCAGTCAGCTGTTGGCTCTCACGCTGGCCAATAGAATCTTCCTGCCTATGGCCAGTAGAAAATGGCCGCAAACTACATGAAAACTGCCGTATAAGCATGAAAAAATCGATTATTTCCACTATCGATGGGAGTTGGGAAATGCAAAGTCGGTCTTCGCCTTTCGCTAACTTGGAACATGTGCATGCAAATTTTGGTGCAAATCTGTCGAAAATTGCGGCCGTGCATTTGTTACACACACACACACACACACACACACACACACACACACACACACACACACACACACACACACACACACACATCCTGTCTTTTATAGATAGAGATACGCTCTATCTCTGATTTTGAACATTTTTACCCATAAATATAGCATACATAAAAGTATATTTTGTCAATATGTACTTAGTTGAAATGATGAACCCACTTGATGATATGACCTCCTGAGCTAGTTTCCATCTCTACTCTTTCCTCTAGCTTAAATATTCACTGTTTTCTTGATGGTTCTTGAATGGACTTTGAAAATGGAAGCCAAAGTATGAATGTTTATACCATTACTGAAGGCCTGAATGATATTTTCCCTCTCGCCATTGCTCAGTAGAGAAGAAAGTGGGGCTGACGCAAATCTATTTAGCCATTTCTCTTTCTAGATAAATAACTCGAAATATTTTTCTGTGATTCCTACGACAAATGGTGTTTTTTTAGACATCAAACATTTTATCGGATGGGTAATTAAGCTGTTACACGATTTGAACAAATTTACAGATTTTGGATAAAATCAAGTGTATTTGTAATATAATTATTAATTCAATAAATTTGTAATATAATTATTAGTTCAAATATATATATATACATATATATATATATATATATATATATATATATATATATATATATATATATATATATATATATATATATATTCCAAGAACATTTTCCAACTTATTCAAAATGATCTTCACCCGCTCGCACCTTCTAACATTCTGTCTTGGAGAAACAAGGTAGTCAAACGTTTCACGTGAGATTTCATTTTCAAGTTTTTTTTCACTGCTCTTTGAACTGTCATAGCTGAAACTCCTCTATCTCCCTCGTGCTAAACGTCTCATGAATCGAGTTGGATGATGACCGCCTTTTCCTGTTGTGACCTCATAATCCAGTTTCCCTCTCTACTCATCCCTCTTTTTTGAAAAATTATCTCACTGCTCTCTTGATGGTTCTTGAACGGACATTGAAGATGGAAGCCAGAGTATGAATGTCTATACCATTACTGAAGGCCTGAATGATTTGTTCGTCTTGCTCAGTTGAGAAGACGGTGGAGATGACAAAAAACAATTTTAAATTTTCTTTTTCTAGCTGAGTAACTAGAGTTTTTCTTACAACAAATGGTATCAAGATGATTTAAAGTCTTATCTGAAAACCTAGAAAAAAAGAAACTCAATTAGTCTAGTGGTTGTTTAGATATTAAACATTGTGTTGGGTGGACAATTATGCCGTAACACGACTTGGACAATTTTACTGTTACAACCGGTATATTCTGTATATGCCTGACGATTGCGTTTAGCATGAATCAGATTGCTGCCTCTGGGTGTAGACTTCAATATCCACATTTATAATTACTTACGCTCTATCCCTGATATTGAGCACCTTAATCCATAAATATAGCATACCATAAAACGCTATTTTATCATATATATATATATATATATACATATATATATATATATATATATATATATATATATATATATATATATATATATATATATATATTTAAAAGACAATAGGAAAACTGTAATGGTAGCCGACGCGTTTCGTCCGATGTGGACTTTTTCAAGGCAAAAACGAAATGAATTTATTAAAACAAAGTAACTAATAATAACAAAACAAAATGTCCTTAGCAACTGGACGAATTTAGAGAACGCTATTTTCATACTGTTAACTGAAAATTACGTCAAGTACTGTCACGTTCTCTAAATTCTTCCAGTAGCTAAGGACATTTTGTTTTCTTATTATCAGTCACTTTGTTTAATAAATACAGTTCGTTTATTGAAAAACAATTTTCTCTTCTCCCTCTTGAGAGGGGCAGTATTTATCATGTCCGGCATAGTCCATTATTATTATTATGGGTAAGTTCCCTTAACACCCCTCTTCCGAAGCTTTTGTGTAGCAGGAGTTTTTAATATTTATTCTCTTTGGATCTATTACCAAAGGTTTTCGTGGTTCTGGCAATATTTGCGGCCTTTTTATATTAAATGTATCGAAAATCGTATCCATCACTTCTTCCTGAGGTGGACCGTTAGCATCCTCTAACAGTCTCTTTCTTATTTGGTTTACATGTCTTTTATGTGAGAATTTGTGTCCCTGTACTATGTAAACCATACTCCAGATTCTTTTTTCAATTGTACCTTGCTCCCAGTAAGATGAATTGTTTTATATGCTTTAAAAAAACTTTTTCTCCTGGGTGGAATTTTCTTTTTGGTACGCACGACTGTGTTATTTAATTCGTTTGTGTTGGTAGCAATTTATCAAATACTGATCTGATTTTTCTGGCGAACATCACTTCTTCGGGTGATAATGCCAATTGCGTAGCATTATTTAGCGTAATTCGATATACCTGTAAAAATTGTTGTAACGCTTTTTTCGTAGGCACATCATATGCTTTCCTTAACGCTCTTTTGAGGGTATCAACAAATCTCTGCGCTTGCCCATTTGATCTTCGGTGATATGGCGGGGATTTGATGTTTGATTTGAAAAATTTCGCAAAACTCTTGGAAGTCCGCTGATGTGAATTGCGTTCCATTATCTGTGACTAGACAATCCACTACTCCGAACCGAGCGTTCGTGGAGGCAATTTATGGTAGTTTCCGAAGTAGGATTTTTGCAACGAAACACCTCTAGCCATTTACTATAACTATCCACTATGATCAAATAGTAGAAACCATCTATTGGTCATGCATAATCTGCGTGTATTCTTGACCACGGACGATCTGGCTCTGGCCATGGCTTATGGATGATTGGCGGTGCTTTGGCTGCTAAGGAACAACCCTTGCATTTTTCCACCATATGAGTAATGTCCTGGTCCATGTTTTGCCAATATACATAGCTTCGCATCAGCGATTTCATTCTATTTTTTCCTGGATGGCCCCTGTGGAAATCCTTTAGGATTCGCTTTTGTAGTGTTTTGGGAATTACTACCCTTTCGTTATAAAGTAGCACATTATCGCATAAAGAAAAGCTGTCCGATATTTGCTTATTTTTCTCTGCTATTTTTGCTTTTGTTTCTTTTATCAATTCATCATTTATTTATAGTGTGATGGGGAGGTTTCGAACTATACAACATAGTACTGTCCTAATATCCTCTCCATGTCGTAGGGCTGCGATTACCGAATCTTCCAATGGTTCAACAGACCATCCGCATGCCCGATTTTTTTTTTGGTAGATACTCCAATCTGAAATTGTAGTTCAGTATAATTGTACCCCATCTTAACAACCTATTGGCAATATAAACCGGTAGACCTTTTTTCGAACCAAATATTGTTAATAACGGCTTGTGATCCGTCTGTAGAGTAAAAAAAACTACCATAGATATATCTATGAAATCTTGTGAGTGCAAAAATAATTCCCAGAGCTTCTTTCTCTATTTGTGAGTAATTTTTATCTGCCGGCAAAAGATTTCTTGAAGCATGCGCGATGGGTTTTATTGTCGCATCCGGCATTTTATGCAGTATACACGCCCCGACTCCATAGGCGCTCGCGTCACTTGCTACAATTATTTCTAATTTAGGATCGTAGTGTGCCAAAAATAAATTCGAAGTTAACGTCTTAATTATTTTGTCAAATGTTTTCTGGCATTCATCTGTCCGCTGCCAAACTTTTTCTTTCTTCAGCAGTTCGTTCAGTGGTGCGCGAAGTTTATGCATGTGAGGAATGAATTCCTGGTAGTAATTCACTAAGCCTAGAAAACTTTGTAATTCTGTTATGTTCTTTGGAACTGGCATTTTTTTTTATTGCCGTTTCCCTTTCAGGATCTGGTCGTCTTCCTTCTTGATCGATCATATGGCCCAGGTATTTTATGTCCTTCATAAAAAAAATCGCACTTATTTCTTTTAACTTGAACCCATAGCTTTGTGTTCTCCTGAACACCTCTTGTACGTGTTCCTAGTGTTGTTGAACACTTTCGCTATTTATCAATACGTCATCCAGGTATGCAGTCGTATACTCTAGTCCGGCGAGCATAGTATCCATTGCCTGTTGGCCTTAATCCCAAATGGTAATGTTTGGTATTTGTATAATCCTTTGTCTGTGTTTATGCACATTAATTTTGAACATTCCTCATCGACTGGATTTTGTTGGTACGCTTCACTTAAATCTATAAAAAAAAATACACATATATATATATATATATATATATATATATATATATATCTTCGAGGTTAGCATCAGCCATGATGAAACCTAGCCGCCAATCTAGTACTATGTACAAATTCGTAAAATCTAGATACCATAGAGGAAAGCTCATCAGAACAATTTTCATGAAAGTATTTATAGAAAAGGCAGAGGGAAGCTGCAGCTACAGCAGTAAGAAAGTGACTGAAACCGACATGTTACACTAGGACCAAGAACATTGCAGATTCTTCAAGCATATCTAAATATATAGCAGAAGCACCAGACCAGATGTGGTAACAATATTCAATATATGGACGAATGGTAGACTTATAAAAATGTAATGTCTTATGTGTTTCAATCTAGCTATATTTAGCGAGAAGAAAAGAAAGTTGTGCAAAAATAGAAGATAGAGAGACAACAGGAAGAGAATAAGGAAGAATAAATATAGAATGAAATACTATAAAAAAGAAAGAAAGAAAAAAGAATAGAAGAAGAAAGTATGAATAAATAAGTAAATAGTGAAAGAAAGTAAAACAGAAAGAAAGAAAGAAAAAAATGAAATGATAAAAGAAAGGGAAAAGACAGTAACGATAAATAGAAAATAAACGAACCCCTCACTCAATCAATACGCACGTACATACGCGTATGTTGTCATGGATACCTGCAAAAGGATCTCTAATAGATGCCAGTGTTTTGCAATGTAAGATTGAAAACAAATTACCTGTGAAATGAAAAGTGCTGCGTAATAGGCGCCATTGTAACTGGCAAAGAAAAGTGGGTGGCACAAGCCTCGCCATTGTGGTGACGAAAGAACGTTACTGATACAGATATCTACTGACATATTTTACTGATGTAGTTTTTTTATCTTTTACTTAAGCGGGAAGGAAGTTTTCTTTTATCTGAGAGCAGCACTTTACTTGAGAGACACTCTTTCTTTCTTTCTTTCTTTCTTTCTTTTGTAGCCATCCGCCCCGACTGCAGGAGAGAATTTGATATTTACAGAAACAGGCGTGTTGAGTATTATTACCTCTCGGGTGGCAATGGGTACCTCCTAAGACCCAGTTTGGTTGTTATCGATGAGTAGACGTTGTTGTGTTTTGGCTGGTCGGATATGCATTACCTTTGGAGATCACCACTGTGTCTCGGAGACATTTATCAGAAAGAGAAAAAAAGAAGAAGAAAAAAACGAGGAGCCAGTAAATAAGAAGAAAAGGGACAATAATAATAATAATAATACCCGAAATCATAAAATTGGAAGAAGTGTAAAAATCGAAAGGTAAGAGAAGAAAAGATATAAAAAGAAGGACGAGGAGGAGAAAACAGCAAAGAAAGAAAGAAAGAAAGAAAGAGCAGCAACTGTGGAGGAAGAGGATGGGGAAGAAGAAGAAGAAGAAGAAGAAGAAGAAGAAGAAGAAGAAGAAGAAGAAGAAGAAGAAGAAGAATGAGAAGAATAAGAAAAAGAATAAGAAAAAGAAGAAATATAAGAAGAATAAGGATAAGTATAATATGAATAAGAATAAGAATAAGAAGAATAAGGATAATAATAAGAATAAGAAAAAGAAGATTAAGAAGAAGAAAAAGAAGAAGAAGAAGAAAAAGAGAAAGAATAAGAAGAATAAGGATAATAATAATAAGAATAATAAGAAAAAGAAAAAGAAGATTAAGAAGAAGAAGAAAATGAAAAAGAATAAGAAAAATAATAATAAGAAGAATAAGAAAAAGAAGAATAAGGATAATAATAATAGGAATAATAAGAAAAAGAAGATTAACAAGAAGAAGAAAATGAAAAAGAAGAAAAATAATAATAAGAGTAAGAATAAGAAAAAGATTAAGAAGAAGAAGAAAAAGAATAATAATAATAATAATAATAATAAGAAGAAGAAGAAGAAGAAGAAGAAGAAGAAGAAGAAAATGAAAAAGAAGAAGAAGAAAACCTGTACAACTAGTGGGCCGCAGCTAATTTTTCGCTGAAGGTGTCTGATTCCTTTTCACTACAGAAGACCATACGCGTAAACTTCCGCCTTGGAAATGAGGGAAAAGTTGATTTTTTTTCTTTGGAGAAAGATTTTTCTATTATTAAAAAGTTGAAGTACTGACATAATACTAACACAGATGACAGTGTGATCAGCACACGCCGCTTCTTGTTAATTTATTCAATTGAATATACAATAAATAAATAAATAAGAATATATTTCTTATCCAGAGAAAAAATTAGTATGAAAGTTTCATGTTTCTAAAGCAAATTTACACGTTTGAGCTTCCTTAGTGAAAATCGCCAATGGTTTAAAATGATGAAAACATAGAAAATTCCAGAAACATTGCACTTAATCATTGTTTATGCATGTGGCTATATGTGAGAGAGTGTGCGATGAACAAGTGAGAAATTTTATTTTCCTTGTCAAATTAGACATTCTATTGAGAAAGTCAAAAAACTGACCGCGGTGGATAGCAGGCTGCAGTTTCCACATAACTAGTCCAGATATCCATCTTCATAGACTAATCTTTCATTTACTAAACTTAACAATATATACAAAATATATTGAAATATTTGCAAAGCCTTTCAAAACTTAATTCCAAACAATAAAATATGGTAATTTTACATAGAATATCAGGACATTAAACTAACAATATGTGATCTACCAAAATACATCAAATTAATATTCCAGTGAGGCTAATGGTCTGTGAAATCGGCTAAGGCGCTCACGGAATGGCTACAGTTATCACAAAAATTCTCAAACTTGGCTTTCTCAGTTCAACACATCTAAATAATTTTGCGGACTTATTAAATAAAATCAAACATATAGACAAGAAAAATTATTTTATATCTTTTCTTCAGTGAATAATAAATTTTTACAGGATTGTTTCAATTTTTAAAAAATATTAATTTTAATATTGTCTACTAGTGACACCTAGTGTCACACAGAAGAATTTCGTCCAGTTCTCGCGAGATTATCAAAATAATAGATGTTGATAAATTCTGGTAAAAGACAATCAGTTATGCGAGTGAAATTTAAAAAAAAAGCTTTTCCATTTGAATTTCTAGGATGAAGATTGAATGAATGATTTATATTTTTTACGGCTTGTCAACCCTGTGTGAGTTATTTAAAGCTGAAATGTGTTTTGGATTGTAAGAAGAATTCTTTTTTGAGAGTGAATATTAAATTAACAATTTTTGAGATTAACAATTTTTTTTCAGATACAAGTCCTTGTACTATTTTTAAAAAATATCAATAAAAACACCGGATTATATATCTATATATATATATAGCATGATGAGAAGGCACGTATACTTTCTTAATATGTATATAATATAGAAAAAACAACTGAAAAGTTGCAAATTAAACGCATATGTTCAGACCATCTAGATTTTCTATACAACATTAATAACTTAACAAAACAATTCCTAAAATGTAAATACCCAATAAATATAATAAAAGAAGCACTAAATAAAACTATCTACATAAATCGTAACACACTTCTCACATACAAGAAAAGTAAAAACAACAATCGGATTCCCATGGTTTTTAACCATAATCAATATTCCCACACACTTATTCACAATTTAAAAAAGGATTACAAGAAACTCCAGTTAAACAAAAAGATCAAAGACATTTTCGCTAAACCACCCATTAATTCAAAAACACAATCACCTAACCTATCAGCTATCCTCACCTCTACCAAATATCTAAACAATACAAACCAATCAGGAAATTACAAATGTAACAAACCTCGTTGCTTAGTTTGCAAACACTTAATAATCGATACTGTATTTTCTGTACCCAACACCAATATCAAGATACACCCACCTCGCCTCACCTGTGATAGCCATAACATAATCTACTATTTATTCTGCACAATATGTCCCAATAGTGGATATATTGGTAAATCTGGAAATAATTTTAGATTTCGCTTCAACAACCATAAACTAACCATACGTCAAAACAATCCTTATTCCCCCATAGCTGAACATTTTAATCAACCAGGACACACATTAGAAAACTGTAAATGTGTATTGATAGATTCTGATTTCAGTTCCACATACACACGCAGAAAAAAAGAAAAATACTGGATTTTAAAATTAAATACATATAAACTAGGGTTAAATAAAGACTTGGGTATTTTAAATCTTTATAAATATTCCAATAGTTAAACAAAAAATGTTTGTTAGATATAGTTAAAATTTATTTTAAACAACATCTAAAATATTACTACAGTTAGATTTACGTTAGAAATATTCAGACACAGTTGCATTCCATATCACGTGTCGTCCGCGTCTCGCGACGGACGCTACTTAATGTAAACAAACTTGTGAAAACAGTAATTTCTGATGAAAGATCGGGGCCGATCTGAAATATCAAATATATATATATATATATATATATATATATATATATATATATATATATATATAAAAATATAAATACTTTCACAAAATATTCAATTTTTTAAAAATTTGCAACTTTTCATTTGTTTCTTATACATATATATATATATATCCTTACTCATCGTGCATTGATGGTGTGCTCTGATTGTAAACTAGATGCCGAGCTGATTAAGATTAAGCAACTTCTGATGAGCAATGGTTACCCCGAATATGCTTTAACACTATCATTGAACAAAAATTAATAAGTTCAATGAGTCTAAGAGATTTGGTCCCCCTAAGTGTCCTGTGTATTTGAGACTCCCGTGGATTGGTCCCGAGAGTCAAACATATGCAGACAGAATTAATAATTCAATTAAACGGTGTTACAATGCTGTTACTGTTCGAAATATTTTCAGTACAAAAAAGGCTTTCCCTCCTTCATCACAAGGATGTCTTGCCTACCATTCAACAAAGTTTAATTCCATATCAATACTAATGTCGGTGTGAGATCAACTAAGTGGGCAAGACCATCCAACGGTTAGATGTGAGGATCGCCCAGCATGTTCCGGGTAAAGTACGTAGGCACGAACCATTTACATCCGGGTGTTCACAGACTCATGAGTCAGCGATTGGCGAACACATTTTAAATTCTGTCGATTGCAGGAAGAATTATTCTCCCGATTTCTTTTCTGTCATTCACAGGGCTAGAACGAGGCTCCATTTAGTTATCTTGGAGTGTATTATTATTAATAATATTCAACGTCCTGCCCAGTGCAGACAGAGGGAGATGAAATTCAGGTTGGTCCTATTCGGGGGTGGGGGGAGATTACTGCTTAACCTAGAAAATATTTAGTACTTAAAAGTCCCCCTTTATGTTACATCTTGGTAATCTATTGTTTTTAATATCGGTTGTTGATAATAATTTTTCTTATCAATATCTTTGTTTTATACTGCCAACGATTATTTTTCTGAAGAAATGTCGGCCGAAAGGCGCCTTAAATCCCATCTTTTTTCTTAAACGAGATGCTTTTGTATTTATTTTAACAATAAAATTGGAAATATGAACCTTATATTTAAATCAATATATATATATATATATACATATATATACCCAAGTTTGGGATTGGTATATAGGGAGTAAATTCCAATAACCAACAATTACTATTCTTTAAAGAGTGCTCAATACAGAGTAGAGCAGATATAATTATTTATTTGAATATTACAACATAAATATGTTATAAAATCACGACAAAGATAGCCATTTTGTTTCAACACTTCTGGTGTCTTATCAAGTGATCACTTGATAAGACACCAGAAGTGTTGAAACAAAATGGCTATCTTTGTCGTGATTTTATAACATATTTATGTTGTAATATTCTAATAAATAATTATATATATATATATATATATATATATATATATATATATATATAAAAGTGAACATAGAAGTCAACACTTAGAGGCGACAGTCTGTTTCATGCTAGATGCAATCATCGGACCCGATGATTGCATCTAGAATGAAACAGATTGTCGCCTCTAAATGTTGACTTCTATGTTCACTTTTATATTTACACACGCTCTATCTCTGATATTGAGCACATTATCCCCATAAATATAGCACACCTTAAGACCATATTTCTTATATATATATATATATATATATATATATATATATATATATTGTGTGTATTTAGGCAGCATTTTTTCATTGATGCATGTTTCATTATATAATATAGACAAGTTTTGTCTATTTATTCTAAGTAAGTTCCTTTCATATTGTCTGATAAATTTAATCACATTATCATTGAAAGACGAAAGGAAGTTACCGTATTGATACATGTTTTTAATCCTATCTAAGCTTTCGTCATACATAAGCCATCATCAAAGATGACAATTACATTTCAATATATCAAACAATACACGGACAAAACAATAATGATAGCCTGTTTTTGTTGCATTTACTTAATTTCATGTAAGCCGAAAGATTAGATAGGATTAAAAAAACATGTATCAATATGGTGATTTTCTTTCATCTTTCAATGATAATGTTATTAAGCTTATCAGGCAATATGAAGGAACTTACTTAAAATAAATAGACAAAACTTGTCTATATTATTTAATGAAACATGCATTAATATATATATATATATATATATATATATATATATATATATATATGTATGTATGTCTATATTATTTAATGAAACATGCATTAATGAAAAATTGCTGCCGAAATATACACAATATATATATATATATATATATATATATATATATATTCCCTGAAACGTTTGAAATTTGATTCCATCAAGCATTATCATTCGAAAGTACTCAGGGTGAAGATAATATAAAATATTAATTTTGGTAAAATTACACGTCAAATAAAATAGCTTATTCGGAAAATTTTAAATTTAAAAAATCATACACAGAACTTCATTAAATAATATAGACAAGTTTTGTCTATTTTAATTAAGTTCCTTTCATATTGTTTATACATTGAAATGTCATTGTCATCTTTGATAATGGCTTATGTAAGCCAAAAGCTTAGATTGGATTAAAAAAAAAACATGTATCAATATGGTTTTTCTTTCATCTTTCAACGATAACGTTATTAAGCTTCTCAGGCAATATGAAAGGAACTTACTTAAAATAGACAAAACTTGTCTACATTATTTAATGAAACATGCATCAATGATTGAAAATCATCCAGAAATACTACATCCGAGATTCATTAAAGAGTTCATTATCGATAGTATAGACCTAATTCTAAACAATAACACCTTTGAATTTGACAACAAAAACTATATCCAAAACCTGGGTACTGCAATGGGAGCAAAAATGGTACCAACATATTCCACCCTAAGATTAACTTACCTAGAAGAAAACCCCTATGAATGAATAGAACAAATATATGGGGAAAATATAAAAACCCGTTTCACTAAATCTTGGAAAAGATACTTAGATGATTGTTTCATTTTCTGGAAATACTCATGGGGCGACATTAACCAATTTCACACTCTACTTCAAAACTTTCATCCAAAAATCAAATTCATGCAAGAATATAATTTTAACGAATTACCATTTTTAGATATACTCATTAGAAATAAAAATAACCAGAATCACAGATATCTACCACAAACCTATAGCCACACAACAATATCTTCATTTTAAGAGCTATCATTCAAAAAACTGCCTAAAATCCATCCCCTATTCCCTAGCACGTAGGGTTTGTACTATAGTGACTGATAAACACTTCCGAAAACCCGCTTAGAAGAACTACATAAAACTCTAAAAAAACGAGGCTACCCCACAACACTAATAAACAAAGGTTTTGAACTTGCAAAAAAAAATTCTCTAGACCAACTTAGAAATAAAAAGAAACGTAACGTCGAACCAACTCTAGCATATGTCTCAACATACAACAAAAACAATCCAGAAATATTCACAAAAATTACCAAAAATCTAGACCTACTTAGCAAGTATAATAAACTGAACAATATACTAAAAACAACCAAAATAATTAAATTTTAAACAACACACAATACAGGGAGTCACAAAATGCAACAAAAAAGGTGTGGGGTTTGTGACATCATTATAGAAGGAAACTCGTACACTTTTGAAAACCCCAAAACGACATTCATAATAAATAAAAACTTAAACTGCAACTCCAAAAATGTGATTTATGTACTTAAATGCACAAAATGCAAGAAGTCATATATAGGTATCAGCCAACAACTGAACAACAGGGTCTCCCTACACAAAAGCAACATAAAATTATACCAGACAACAGAAAACATTTTGTATCACAACACATCTTCAAATGTAACCAGGGAAAATTTAAAATTATGCCAATATATCAAACAGACAATTATTCTTACCTACAAATACAAGAATAAAAACTTCATAAACAAATTTCAACCAGAACTAAATAGATCATAACCCCACACGCAAAAGCACACAGCATGCACACATAGTGACCAAATACAGTTATCAAACCACTCACATACATGCACGCACGCTCACATGCGGGTGTTTGTTGGGCACGAATGTGTGTATATATATATATATATATATATATATATATATATATATATATATATTGTGACGTAGCCACGATTCCATTAACCACATAGGCATAAGGATAAAAAGTACTCCCAAAGAAAAAATCCCAAATTCTAGACGAAAATTAGTTAGATATAAAAAGAGAGAAATAAATAAATCAAAATAGATAAAAATCTAATGCTTTCAACTTGCGAGCGAATATGTTCCATGTCAGCCATACCCTCCCCTTCTCTTCACAAATTCTTTTCCTCTTTACCTACCCCCCACCCCCCAATAAGCCACGGGTCCTTGAACTTTGAAGCGACCAGCCGCGAAAATGACCTGGTTCCAAAATCCCGCCGACATCAGGCGGTTGACCACACGTGAAGTCTAGACACCATCAGGCTCTCCTGTTGCGATTCACGTGATCAGACACCACTAAGGGTTGATTGAAATTTCGGCCAGCACACGAACACCGCGTGATCTGCGACTCATCCTCCCGCGTTCCCGGTCAAAGACGAAGAGGACCCACGTGACTGTCTTTGGGGACAGCAAAAATCTAAAAAAAGTGTTCAGTTTCCGTCTGATCAGTGGCAGATGAACATTGCTGGGCAAAATCGTCCCTACTCCAAAAACGGACTGCCCACTGAAGTGAAGAAGACGACAAAGTCTGTCGACTAGACATGAGAGTGCTGCCATGATCTGAATCGACCGACGAGACGCTTGTACGGGATATGGTGAAACACCGAACATTTCCGAAAGAAAAAGAACTTTGAGAAAAATTGCCGGCCGGCCAAAATATTGCATTAACACATAAACTCTCGCTTCGGCGAATCAGAATTCTGTGTGAACATATGAACTGGACTGACAGATAAGTTGATTCTCTTGGCTTGATCTTTCTTTTATGTATATATATATATATATATATATATATATATATATATATATATATATATATATATATATATATATTCGCTCGTGCCTTCTTGTCTTCCATCGGTCTCTTCCCCTTTGTTAAATGAATTTCTTTTTTTTTATCTGTTTATATATATTGGTAAATAAATGTTTTATTTTGAGAACCATCGTCTTGCGTCTGTTCTTCGTTGACTCCCTTGTGTCGCTTTCATTTCTGAGTGAAAACCGAGAAAGGATCCAACGTTTTCCTTTTTTTTTAAACCCGTTTTTCATCTATATGCTACAAGTTCGTAACATATAAATTGGGGGCTCGTTCTGAGGATCTTTTCCCCCCGGGTTTTTTCACTCAGTAAGAATCGCACAGCTTCAGGGTGTCGGCGAACTACAGGTCAAGATGTCGGTTATAGATAGCTTTCTCACATCACCCTCTATGGAGAAATTATGTAAACTCAAAAAAGATAATATTGTTGAAATAGGGAATGAATTAGAACTAGATATAACGAAGTCTATGAGAAAAACACAGCTAGTTAGAATTGTCGCTGAACACATGGTAGATAACGACGTCTTCGACGTAGAAGAATTATGTCAATTATCTATAGACACGTCGGAACTTTAGCAGGCCCAACTCGAGCTCGAGAAAACGAAATTGAGGCCGAGGCTAAGGTCAGAGCCGAAGCCAAAAGAGAAAAAGCTGAAATCGAAAAGGCTCGAATCGAGCAAGAAACTCGATTTCGGCAGTTAGACGAAAGGCGGGAACTTCACGAAGCTAGAAGTACGGAGTTCGACTTAGCGAATCAGGTCCGACTCGTGCCACAATTTAACGAGGCTGACGTCAAGTATTTTCAACATTTCGAGAAGGTCGCCTCAAACCTAGCATGGCCCATAGAAATGTGGCCAGTTTTACTGCAGACCGCATTCAAAGGATAGATAGATATATACACATATTGACAAAAGCAGGAGAACTACTCACGGGCAGCAATGAAAAAAAAAATTCTAAAATAACGTCAGAAGAAAAATAAAAAATAAGTCAAAGCCCAAATTACAAGGGAAACGTTAAAATTTTAAAAATAAAATTTGACATACGAAAGAAAACAAACGAAATGGCCGAAAAATAAAATAAAGATTGAATAATAATCATATACAAAAGAAGAATTTAACTAAAATGAAATTGGCTTACAGAAAAAGGAGAAGGAAAATTAATAGATTTAGCAAACTACTGTAAAAACGTACGAAACGAAAGTACGAAAAACATGAAAACCTCACCGCTCAGAGCAATATATATATATATATATATATATATATATATATATATATATATATATATATATATATCCTCTTTTACTTGTATTATTATTTACCTTACACTTAGTCCCGGGTATTCTTACTTGCAAGAGAATTTTTTTGCTTTTGCTCGGAGCGGTGAGGTTTTCATGTTTTTCGTACTTTCGTTTCGTACGTTTTTACAGTAGTTTGCTAAATCTATTAATTTTCCTTCTCCTTTTATATATATATATATATTGATAATATTAGTGGTCAATATATATATATATATATATATATATATATATACATATATAAAGACACTTTTGAAGGCACAAAATTTTATCACACCAATAAAAGTGTGAAGCTTGATATTGCTAGACATATTAAAAACGGTCGAAGCAACCGGTTTCGCTCCCGCTCTTCAGGCTTCCAACGGGAGATTTAATTTAAATTAAAAACACAGAAAATGTACAATGAAAAGGAAATGTGGAGGAGGAGAAAAAATGTGTAAAAGGAGCTAGAGGCAAATGACAGCGAGCCCCAACAAACATTCACGTTCTTTACACAAGGAAGGCTTGCGGGACCCGATGTAAAGTGTCTCCAGCATCTTAAGGTGAAATAACGAGTGTGACCGGGACAACACGGTGAACCGATCAACACTAAAATTACCGTAGGTGTTTGGGACGAGCCCATTCAACGGCAAGGTGTGGTTCCTGATTTTGGTAGGAACGTCCAGGCGTTGTGTCGTCCTTCCTATGTAAGTCAACCCCGCAACTACAACCGTATTTATAAATTATAGAATTAATTTGATGAGGAGGGAGGACGTCTTTATACACTGGACGAATCATGGGCCGGGTTTGAAAAACTATCCGGACCTCAGCAGAGAAAAAAAAACAGCGACGAACACATGATGAAATTTGTCTAACCATACTTTCACATTTGGTTCCAATCCAAGGCAATCTTAGATAAACCGGGCACTTTTTAACGACACAGAGTTTGGCACTTCTGAACTCCTCAATTTTGCTACGGATGACCGAATAAACAGTGTCAGGTGAATAACCTAAACCGCATAGGGTATCCTTGACAAAATTGATCTCATCATCCAAGAAGGACTCTGAACAGATCTTTAATGCCCTATGAAGGAGGGTTCTGATAATGTTTATCTTACGTTTTGTGGGGCAAAAGGAAACCCAACGCGTGTACAATCCCGCAAAAGTTGATTTCCTGTAAACCGAGGTAAGAAAACTTGTTGTTGTTCGATGTACTAATACATCCAAGAAGGCCAATTGATGATTGGATTCCTTCTCAACGGTGAACCTTAGTGCTGGATGGATACCATTTAGAAAAGAAAGAAACTGATCGGCCTCAACATCGTTGTTGAATAAACAAAAAGTATCATCAACATACCGACAATATAGTTGAGGACAAAGTGCACTCTTCCGTATTCTTTCTTCGTGAAAGCCAACAAATATGTTGGCAAGTGCTGGACCCAAAGGAGAACCCATAGCGGCCCCGTCAATCTGTTGAAACATGGTGTTGTTGAAACTAAATTCAACAGAAGACATGGCAACTTTCATCAACTCAACAAATGCCGACTCCGGAATGCTTGGTGGAGACAAAGAACTGCGATAAAGCAAATCACAGCAAATATCAATAGTTTCCGTAAGAGGGACACAGGTATATAGAGAACAGATGTCGAAAGAACACAAACTTTCCCGTAGAATATAAATTTTGGATACAGTCGACAAAGGGAAATGAATCCTTTATGCAAAATCCACTAAAGCCCTGCAACACAGGTTCCAAAAGCGTTGAGAGCCTTTGGACTACCTTGTGTTGGGCTGACTCGTCCCAAACACCTACGGTTCCGCCATATGCGAGCACCTATTAAAGAGCAGATTTTGTGCAGCTAATTTTAGTGTTGACACACTCGTTATTTCACCGTAAGGTGCTGGAGGCACTTTACATCGGGTCCCGAAAGACTTCCTTGTGCAAACAGCGTGAGTGTTTGTTGGGGCTCGCTGTCATTTGCCTCTAGCTCCTTTTGCTCATAATTTTCCCCTCCTCCTCCACATTTCACTGTCATTGTACATTTTCTGTGTTTTTTAATTTAAATTAAATCTCCCGTTGGAAGCCTGAGGAGCGGGAGCGAAACCGTTTGCTTCACCCGTTTTTAATACGTCTAGTAATATCAAGCTTAATACTTTTATTGCTGATATATATAACATACATACATATATATATGTTATATATATATATATATATATATATATATATATATATATATATATATATATATATATATATATATATATATATATATATATATATATATATATATATATATGTATATAAATAAATTCCCAAGAGGATAGAATCCAGGTAGAACTCAATGTCCAGGACAGAGCAAGAATATAATATAAAAGGCTCAAACACTAATACTCCATGGTTATAATTTATTACATTGGAATCGTAATTACGATCCAATTCATCAGACCTACAAATTCAAAAAGAAATCGGAATATATAACTCCGGGCATAAAAAATAAAATTTTAGTGAGAGTGTATGTGTGGGAGTGAGAAACAAGTGTGAGAGGGAAATGTATGAAAGCTTTAGGGAGAGGTCGAACAGAAGAAGGAAGAACAGGAAGGCCTAAAGGTGAAGGTGGGGATTAAGATTTAACAGAGAGAAGTTTTAAAGAGAGGAGTCAAATAACGGTTTATATATATATATATATATATATATATATATATATATATATATATATATATATATATATATATATATATGCACATTTCATTAAAAACGACAGACAAAATGCTTTTATTTAGATTTTTATACAATTTCCCATGCAATCTAATAATGTTTTTCTTTTCGGATGATAAATTATATAAAAACTGTCCGAATGTTCTTTTTAGCCGAGCGCTTTCTAATTCTACCAGTTAAAATATAATCCTTGAAAATGGCTAAATGTATAGCCGAAAGCGCTCGGATAAAAAGAACATTCGGACAGTTTTTATATAATTTATCATCCGAAAAGAAAAACATTATTAGATCGCATGAGAAATTGTATAAAAATCTAAATAAAAGCACCTTGTCTGTCGTTTTCAATGAAATGTGCATGAAAGAAGGATTGCTGCCTAAATGCACAAATACATATATATATATATATAATTCATATAGGTGAATAATTCCGGAAGAGTCCAAATCGAGGGAAGTTAATGCTTATGACAGAGTATTACCTGTAAAAGGACAATATGAAAAAAAAAAAAAAGACAAAAGGAAAACTTATCTTAGCAGATGCATTTAGTCCTCTGAGGGACTTTATCAAGGAAAATGTGAGGATTTTATTTTGTGACGAATATTTATATTCAAGAGCAAAAATGTTCTTGATATTTCAATATTTTGCAGTTTGTGTGCGTAGAAAGGAAATCTTTTCTCATAAGATCCCTTCACAGATATACTTTATTTGAAATCTTTACACGTTGTTCACAGAGAAAACAAAAAGATACATATACACTTAGCTAGAAAAAACAAAAAAATATTCATATCCGTACATTCCTACAGAAACAGGGAATAAATTACATTGAACAAAAACTCATTCCTCAAATACATTAAACAATATTTCCTGTATATGCACTCGGATTTCTGAATTTTGAAAAACCATTATTATTTTTGCACTTGTATTTAAATATTTGTCTCAATTATCTTAAGACATTTTTATGTTTACACATTCTTTTTATAGATACAAATATTTAAGTAAATGCTCTGTCTTATAATAAACAGTATGAAACAACATTTACCGGCTTGAAGGTCCGAGAAATTGACATAGAAAATATTCGCCCTCCGACAGTATTCGAACCTGTATCCTATACGGAACCGTCATTTAGCCTGACGTGCCGTAACCGATTTCGCCACATAGAATCTTTTGATTGGCAAGATCGATTTTACTGTTTTTAAACTTCAATCTTCCATGAACCTCTCACTTACATTCATATCTGCTCAAAGCGTATCCAAATGTAAACAAATGACGTCACACATTATGTCCGACAATTATTTTAAGACATTTTTATATTTATACATTCTTTTTATAGATACAAATATTTAAGTAAATACTCTGTTTAAAATAAACAGTATTAAACAACATTTACCGGCCCGAATCTCCGAGAAATTGTTATAGAAAATATGCGTCCTCCGACAGGAATCGAACCTGTATCCTATATGGAACCATCATATAGCCTGACGTGCCTTAACCGATTCGGCCACTGAGGATCGTTCGGTTGGCAAGGTCGAATTTACTGCTTATAAACTTCAATCTTCCATGAATCTCTCACGTACATTCATAACTGCTCATGGCGTATCAAATGTAAACAAATGACGTCACACATTATGAAATGGACAAAGTCCGACAATTATTTAAAGACATTTTTATTTTTAACATTCTTTCTATAGATACAAGTATTTAAGTAAATGCTCTGTTTATAATAAACAATATTAAACAACATTTAGTGAATATCCGAGAAATTGACATAGAAAATATTCGTCCTCCGACAGGAATCGGACCTGTATCCTATACGGAACCGTTATATATACTGACGTTCTAAAAGATCTTTAAATTTGCCTTGATAAATTCCTCAAAGGAGGAAATGCGTCGACTAAGAAGTTTTTCTTTTGTTCTGTTTCATTCTCTTTTCTGCAGAATTAAAGCGCTGGTGTGGGGAATTGGTGACAAATTGTGGGTTCAATCCCATGGTTCCGGGAATTACGGAGTAAGAGATAAATGCTTTGATATACTTAGACATAGAAAGATTAAAGTGCAAAATCTACACTTGTAGACTAAATAAAGGGTTCAATACAAAATTCCCTGAAGGTTACCTGAATGAGGACAAAACCTGAAGAATGTCGAAGAGTACAATAGCCGAAAAATTGGGATAATGCATGTATGCGGAAATCTGTGTCTAGGTCTAAGGAAATGCATACGGTTGAGAACGTATGAGGCAAAGTGTATATAATTAATGTATAGACAAACACGCACCTCAATATACATACATACATATATATATATATATATATATATATATATATATATATGTAGTGAGAGGAAATATTTATATATACCTATTAAAAGGTGATGACAAATATATTTTTGTATATATATATATATATATATATATGTATATAAATGTGTGTGTGTGAGTGTGTGTATAAAAATATATATATATAGAAAAATAGGAAAGAACACGTTAGGTAAATAATCCGAAGTCCTTTAGTATTTTTGTTTTTATTTTTAAAAAAACAGTGCTCCATACAAAAGTAGAGTTTAAATTATAATTATCTTTAAAAAAAATATGATTCCTTCGCTACATAAGAGTTCTCATATTTCAAAAACAAGAGCCAAAAAAAAAACCCTTACGCCCCTTATCGAAATGATCGCTCCAACCGTTTCTATAGTAATTAATTTTACGAATGAATTTGCTTATAAAGATGCGTAAATTTCAAGATCAGTTATTCCCCAAAAATTCTCTTGAGGATGAAACAGAGCTTGATACTTTAATTCACTTCAATTTTAATAATTATATTAAGCTTTTGGCTCTTGTTTTTGAAACATGAGAATTCTTATGTTGCGAAGGAATCATATTTTAAAAATAATAATTATAATATATATATATATATATATATATATATATATATATATAATTATTTATTTAAAAATTATGACATAAATATGTTATAAAATCACTACAAAAATAGCCATTTTGTTTCAAAACCTGCGGTGTCTTATCAAGTAATCATATTATATCTGCTCTACTCTGTATTGAGCACTCTTTTAAGAATAGTAATTGTTGGTTACTGGAATTTATTCCGTATATACCAATCCTATACTTGGGTATATATATATATATATATATATATATATATATATATATATATATATATATATATATATATATATAAATAATGATATTTTTATTTAAAAATATTTTACATTGTGACACAGAAATTTCTATGTTTTCGGGACTTAAATATTTTTATCCGGTCATCAGGCAATATTCGGTAACTTTTGATGAAAAGGATTTAATTTTGAAAAATAAAAAAATACGCTAAAGAGTTCAGCTGGAGGGGGAATCCAGATTTTGAAATCTTATGGGAAATATTTCTTTTGAATAATCAAAAGCTAATTCAAGGATAAAGCCGAAAAATTAAAAAATATAAGTTAGATGTTTGGGGGTCGTATTCATACATGTCTCGGGGAACTGTCATATTAAGACACGACCTGATACTTCCAGTTAAGAATATACTTTTAAATTACGAGGAAATAATCTGAGAGATATGTATAAATGCTAAAGAACTGTGGATTCTAAATGTGTTTGTCCTATCTCTTCATTTGGATATATATATATATATATATATATATATATATATATATATATATATATATCTTGAGTAATGAAATTATTATAAATTTTACATCCATGCAACAAATTATTTCTTCTTTAACTGTTAAAATATTTAATCCTTGAAAATGACTAAATGTATAGACGAAAGCGCGCGGATAAAAAGAGCATTCGGACAGTTTTTATATAATGTATCATCTTAAAAGAAAAGAAAATTATTAGATCACATTAGAAATTGTATAAAAAAGTAAATCAAAGCACCTTGTCTGTCCTATTCAATGAGATGTGCATGAAAGAAGGATTGCTGCCTAAATATACACACGCACACACACAAACGCACACACACACGCACGTATATATATATATATATATATATATATATATATATATATATATATATATATAAGTTCACATGTTGGAAGGCAATAAAGCTTTTTAAAAATTAAAAACTTTTCGGCTGCGTCTAGAGCCTTCATCAGCATTTGATATTGAGTAGTGATTGAATAGTAATCCACCACTGAATATCTAACCTGGATAACCAATATTTAGGACCCGCCGTAAATTTTGTGATTTCTCAAAAACTTAAATATGCCGACACTAAATAAAAATCATTATGATATAGAAAGAATTTCATCACTTTTATATATATATATATATATGTGTGTGTGTGTGTGCGCGCGTGTGTGTGTATGTGTGCTTTTGTATATATATATATATACATATATATATGTATATAAATATATATATATAAATATATATATATGTTGTTTTTATTCGCTTAAAATGATCCTTTTCTTATAAATATTATTAATTTTGATTTTTTTAATCTTTTTTATAAATTTTTTAAATTCTTATATTTTTGAATAATTATTCGTTTTTTTTTTACTTTTTTGCCTTTTTTTTTTAAAATTTACATGTTTATAAATAACTACTTTAAAAGAAAATTCTCAAATACATTCAGTTTTAAACACGGAAGATTAGCTGTTCCGAATAATCTCCCAAGTTTTCCATTTTTCTCTTCCTCTTTCCATTCTTTTTCCTTTGCTTTTTTTCCTGTTTTTATTTCTCCTGTTCCCCTTTGAATATACTCTCTCTACGTCACTTCCGACATCCGGTGACAAAAGGTCAACCTGTCTACTCTCAACCATTACTGTTTCATCTTCTATGTTAACCTCCCGCTTTCTCTTTCTTTCTTTTTCCTTTATCCTCTTTTTGAATCTATATTTTAAAACATAATTTATGTTTTAATATTTCGTGACCGTCACAGATGCAGATGTGGAGCCTCCGTCGATGAGTTTGGTTTGCATCCTCTCTCCTGTCGTCGTAGTGCCGGCCGCTTTCCACGGCATGCAGCAATAAACGACATCATCAAAAGAGGTTTGGATGCAGCTGGGTTCCCTTCCCAAATCGAACCCGTTAGCCTCGACCGTGGTGATGGAAAGCGGCCGGATGGCATTACCATCTTCCCTTTTAAAATGGGTGAGTCGTTGATTTAAGATGCAACCTGTGCGGATACATTTTCGGCCGGTAATTTGATCAGGTCCGCGGATGAGCCGGGGTCCGTCGCCCGGGATGCAGAGATGAAAAAAAAATATTTAAATATTTTTCTCTTGCTGATAGATTTTTTTTTTTTACTCCTGTGGCAGTGTAGACTTCAGGGGTTATTGGCCCTCGTTCGATGGCGTTCCTTCGGAGGATTGGCGCGATTGCGTCTCGATGCGTTTTTAAAGTCTTCACTTTCTTAATTAGCTCTCTCTCTCTCTATATATATATATATATGTATAGTAGAAATTGTCAGGATGATTTGATAATTATAATTAAGTAATTCATTGAGTCTGAAAGAAACCTCAACAGAATGCAGAAAGCACTGGACGGCCATTTCGTCCTATATTTGGGACTCATCAGCAGTGCGCATCCACTACCGAGAATTGAAACCCTGACAGTTAGGTTATCAAGCAAAGGCCATACCAACTGTTCCAACGGGTGTCGGTGACGAAGAGTTAGCAAATCAGACTCAATATAGCGCCGCTCGCTCACATATTCCGTGGTGGAACTCAACTGAAATTCTCTGTAACAATAGAACTGTGCCCCCCTGAGACACGGTAACTATCACCAAGCCGCTCAAACTGAAGCATTAGAAGCCGGATCAAGCAATTATATACACATGATAGAAATTATTAGGAGGATTTGATAATTATAATTAAGTAATTCATTGAGTCTGAAAGAAACCTCAACAGAATGCAGAAAGCACTGGTATGGTGTTTGCTTGACAACCTAACTGTCAGGGTTTCAATTCTGGGTAGTGGATGCGCACTGCTGATGAGTCCCAAATATAAGACGAAACGGCCGTCCAGTGCATTCTGTTGAGGTTTCTTTCAGACTCAATGAATTATATATATATATATATATATATATATATATATATATATATAGACATTTTATTGTTTATACATTCTTTTTATAGATACAAATATTGAAGTAAATGCTCTGTTTGTAATAAACAGTATTAAACACCATTTACCGGCCTGAATGTCCGAGAAATTTTCATAGAAAATATTCGTCCTTCGACAGGAATCGAACTTGTATCGTATACGGAACCTGATGTGCCTTTAACCGATTGAGCCACAGAGAAGCGTTCGGTTAGCAAGGTCGAATTTACTGCCTTTAAACTTCAATCTTCCATGAATCTCTCACGTACATTCATATCTGCTCAAAGCGTATCCAAATGTAAACGAATATGTTATGTAAACAGATAAAGAACGTATAAACTTAAAACTGTCTTAAAGTAACTGTCGGTCATTGTCTATTTCATAATATATGTATATATAAACACAATTAAACTATAATTCATTTAAATATTTTAACAGCAATAATAATCGACGCCAACAATAAAATACCTCGCGATATCCAGAAATATTGCAAAAAAAAATAAAAATAAAACGATAATGATAATAATAAAAAAAATAAATGAAAGGATATTTAATAAAGAATAATAAAATATAAAATACAAAAAATAAAAAATAAAAAATATAAAAAATATAAGTAAAATGAAGTATAAATCATAATACTAAAGATGTTAATTTAGTATTACAGATGATATATATATATACACAGACATGACAGAATTGAATAGACACCAAGATAAATTTTATTTTTGATTTTTATTAATAACCAAGATAAATTAACTTATATTATTTGATTAAAATTGTAGATAACAATACTGGAACATGCCACGAACCAAAGAAGCATCATACCTATCCGAATTTCAGCGAGGACGTGAGCCAACATGAAGGTGGTCTTAGTCAAAGATAAATATCTGAAAATCTTTCAATACCCCTTTCTACTGTTAATAGTGATCGTACAATTCACCAGAGAGGGCAAGAAGTTCACAAAACATCATGCAGGCCGCCCTGGGCCTTCTGAAAGAACCATGCGTCTTGTCGAAAGAAATGTTGAACAGGATCCACGTTGCAAGGTCTCTGACATAGCAACACAAGTTGATGTCAGTCCCAGAACAGCTGTCAGGTATCTTCACAAGCTGGGCTACTATGGCAGAGCTGCGAGAAGGAAACCACTTCTCCGTCCAGCCAATATCAAACGCAGAAAGGATTGGGCTCATGAGATGGTGGAGAGACCTGTGACCTTTTGGACCATTGAGTCAATTATTTTCCGATAGTGGAAGAGTATGGGTATGGAGACTCTGTAGTCAAGAGTTTGATTTAAAAAGACTGCAGCCAACGGTGAAACATGGGGGCCTTTCAGTAATGGTATGGGGTGCAATTTGGTGTGATGGTCGCTCAGAGCTTGTGGAATGTGAAGGAAACATTAATTCAACCGAATATGTTTCTATATTAAAGAAAGGGCTCCTTCCAATATTCTCAAGTCGTAGAATGAGCAAAGTTGACTCCTTATTTATCTAGATGGCGCTCCATGTCACACTGCTCAAGAAACGCAACATTGGTTGAGACAAAATGGGATCAATAAACTTCCATGGCCAAATCACTCCCCGGATATTAACCCTATTGAACACCTTTGGGGCATATTAGATCGAAAACTCCGCAAAAAGGACAGGAAGCCATCTTCTCAGCCCGAACTTTTAGGATTATTGCGTGAAACATGGCAAGAAATCCCTCAAGATGATATTCGTGAACTCATCGCTAGCATGCCTAGAAGGGTCCTTGCATTAAAAAAAGCAAAAGGGATGTCAACCAAGTATTAGTTATTAAATTTAGGACCATTTATAATTACTTCATTTGCATAAATTACTTGTTTAATAAAATAAATGGTTTCTGTGAGCGTCTATTCAATTCTGTCATGTCTGTGTGTATATATATATACATATATATATATATCGACAAGACAATCATACATACAAGACAATCATACATACAACTATATATAAACAAACACAAAAGCAAGTGATACTACATATAATCACGCACACGCACACGCACACACACACACACACACACATACATACATACATATATGTTTTCAACTTTTTTTTGGCTTTATTATTTCATCTTTAACGAACTTGTCTATTTGGTGACAGCCTTTGTGCCTTCAGAGACGTCGTGTTTAGCCAATTCTCCGGTAAGACTTGTAGATGGAGAAGGAATAGATTTCCTTCCACTTCCGTTCCTCCTTCCTGCCATCAGATGTACCCTTATATGTGCTTGCACCCATATAAACGAATCAACATTTCAAGTGTATATTTCCCAAAGTCAACGGTTTTAGGCAATTTTAAACTTAATCTTATGTCTATACTAGAATATACATACATACATACATACATACATACATACATATATATATATATATATATATATATATATATATATATATATATATATATATATATATATATATGCAAGTTTCATTAAAACGACAGACAAGGTACTACGGTTAAGTTTTTTATTTAATTTTTCTTGTGTACGAACAAGAGCTTTCTTTGCTGGACAAACGGTGTGTAAGAATTGTCCAAATGTTTTATTTTTCCGAGCGCTTTCGGCTATACCTTTAGCCATTATTAAGGATGATTTGATTTTTCAGCTTAATTGAGTGTGTGCATTATGTATATGTCTTAGTGTGTAGTAGTGGTGTTTTAATTTCCAAATACGGTTAACACGTTGTGGCTTTGTTCGTAGTTAATATTGTTAAGGGTAGGCTTTTTCTTTTTTATTATTAAAGCCTCCATTATTTTTAACCTTTTTTTACAGGTGGAAGCAATTAATATATTTGTGTTTTCTACTAGTATATTTCTAATGGAGTCTGGTAAATTTTTGTGTGTGTTTAAATGGGTTCTAATGGAGCTGTGATCGGATAGGTGTAACGTAAGACGTCTGGATAAGCATGTAGTTGTGTAACCGATGTAATTATTTATGAGTCCGGTTTCGTTAGGAACGCAGTTCCTTAAGGGGCATTTGAACTCATAAATAATGTTCGTTCTTTGCAATTTTGACTTAGCAGGTGTGTTGTTATTTTTGAGGATGAGGTTAGCTGTCTTAGATTTTTTATAATAGATAATTAATTTGATTTTTTATTTGGGTCGATTGGGGTGGTGTATTTCTTTATAATATGTCTTAGTGAGCATTCATCTTGTTTGTAATTCTTATGCATTTGGTTTTTGTAATGAATGTGTATGTGATTTTTGACTGTGTGTTCACTTTCATTATTACTTACTTTAGGGAAAATAGTCTTATTTGTTGGTCTATAAGATATTTAGGGAAGCCGTTGTTGATTAGGGTTTGTTTTACGTTATTAATTTCTTTGAGGAAGAGTAGTCTAGAGGATGAATTTTCGTGTGCTCTTTCTAGAAAGTTTTTTATTACAGCTATTTTATATCTAAGTGGACATTCGCTTTTAAATATAAATATATATATAAATGGTGGTACTCGCTTGTAGTAGAACAAATCGGCACCCAAGGAAGAATGAGGAATAAAAAAAAGAAAGAACCAAGAACATGAAATTGAGGCGAAAACTATCGTCCAGAGTTCAAGCTCAGAGGCCAAAGAAAAAAACCCTCCGAAACGAGTAAAGGCAACTACGACAAGTGCTCAATACACGATGTAGAGCAAACCTAATATTAACCTAAAGAGCCAGATAAACCTACGTAGGTCCCATCTAAACGGATCATCACGGAAAAAACTGGTCAAAGAGGTAAAAATTGAACAGAATATATAGCTTAAACTAAAAACATCCATGACCACGTGACAAAAAAAAACAAAAAATAATCAGGTAAAATCAGTAAAAACTCAATAATGGGTGCTTAGGGGTTTATTGAAACCTAGGTAGCTCTTTAGGTTTATATTATATATATATATATATATATATATATATATATATATATATATATATAGATGGAACATTATATTATATATTATATATATATATTCTATATATGGAATATTAGTGTTTAAGCCTTTTTATTATATATATATATATATATATATATATATATATATATATATATATATATATATATATATATGTGTGTGTGTGTGTGTGTACGTGTGTGTTTAGGCTGAAGCAAAAATGGAAAATTTTCAAAATTATTTAGAAGAATGCCTGTGTCATAGCTGGATGACGAATATATTTCCTGTTCAAGTGGGACGTCGTGGTAGCACTGTCTCGAATTCAGAAAACCTGGTTCAACCTATAGAATGTCTACTGAATGTTAATAGTCAGATAATTTATGAGTGTCTTTAAATGAGAAATCATAAAACTTGCTTGCCCCACAAAATATTTGAAACATAATACATTGTCTAATTATAAACTTTTCTTACAATGACTGAAGGATCGTCAGGGTTTGTCTCATGGTTAAGTATTTAGTGTTGAAAACAACCTCCATAAAAGAAGAACGCGAGAAATTCAGTCAGCAGCGATCTTTCGTTTTTTTTTCTTTTCCTACCTTCTCGATTATTTTCTTTCTTTCTTTTTTTTTTTTTCAATATCGCTTTTTATCGTTCGTTGCTTTCTTTTTCTTCTTCTTCTTCTTCTTCTTCTTCTTCTTCTTCTTCTTCTTCTTCTTCTTCTTCTTCTTCTTCTGCTCACTCTCCTCCTCACCCTTCTTCTTCTTCTTCGGCTCCTCCTCCTCTTTCTTCTCTTTTTCTTCTTCTTCTTCTTCTTCTTCTTCTTCTTCTTCTTCTTCTACTAAACTTCCCCCTCCTCTTTCATCTCTTTCTTCGTCTTTTTCTTCTCCTCATCATTCTTCTTCTTCTGCTGCTGCTTCTCCTCCTCCTTCTCTTTCTTCTTCTACTTCTTCTTCTTTTTCTTCTTCTTCACCCCTCCTTCTCAGCCTTCTTCTTCTTCTGCTTCTCCTCCTCCTCCTCTTTCTTCTCTTTGTTGTTGTTGTTGTTGTTGTTGTTGTTGTTGTTGTTCTTCTTCTTCTTCTTCTTCTTCTTCTTCTTCTTCTTATGCTTCCCCCTCATCCTTCTTCTGCTGCTGCTCCTCTTCCTGCTTAATTTTCTTCTACTTCTGCTCCCCTCCCCATCATCCTTCTTCTGCTGCTGCTGCTGCTGCTTCTCCTCCTCTTTTTTCTTCTTCTTCTTCTTCTTCTTCTTCTTCTTCTTCTTCTTCTATTGCTCCCTTTCCTTTTCATCTTTCTTCTGCTGCTGCTTCTCCTCCTTCTATTTCTTCTCTTTCTTCTTCTTCTGCTCCCCCTCCTCCTCCACCTTTTTCTTCTGCTGCTGCTACTCATCCTCCTCCTCTTTCTTCTTCTTCTTCTTCTTCTTCTTCTTCTTCTTCTTCTTCTTCTTCTTCTTCTTCTTCTTCTTCTTCTTCTTCTTCTGCTTTCGATCCTATATGATGGGATCTCCCCTCTCAACCTTCTTCAATCATGTAGCCTCCAAAACTGATGCCCTTGTCACTGATTGGACCCATTCTGGAATGTTGTATACTCCTCCAAAAAATTCGAGCAAAAAAAATCAGTCAGCCCTGGTTCACTCCTGATCGCTGCAGCCATAACTCATCGAAGCCATTACTTCAATATCTATCTCAAGGAGCGATGTAGTTCGGCCCACACTGCATTCGGAACTTCCCGCGACCTCTGCAAAATGTTCTAGAAAACGCCAAGTTCAGCTACGCACGAGCAGTTCAGACCAAGGTTGAAAAGAATCAAATTGAACCCCGTGGATTCTGGAAGATCACCAACCAAATCATGAACTGAGGTAAAGCGGCTGTGCCCACAATTATAAATGGCTCCGAGGTCATATCTTCTTCGACAGATAAGGCGAACATCTTCGCCTCTAACTTAACGGTAGATGACAAAGATCATCCCCTCCCCAAATTCCCATGTCTCTCTGAGCACAATATCAGTAATACTACCATCACAGCACAAGAAGTTTCTATACTTATCAAAGGCCTTGTCCATAAGAAAGCCATTGGTCCAGATAAAATTCTGGTGTTTGTCCTTAAGAACATTGGAATTATCCCCAATCTTAGCAAAATAACTTTCAAGAATACAGGCATGCGCTCTTTTCCTTCTCAGTGCAGACCCCATCAGTCTCATCAGCAAGCTTTTTGAGACTATAATCAATAAGAAGGTCATTGAGCACCTAGGAAAGAACAAACACTCCAACGACAAGCAGTATGGGTTTTGGTCGACGGGATTCACTGCCAATGTCCTAACTACCAGAAAACGTCTGCCTCCGGCATACTTAATGAAGAGACAGTCAATCCAGGAAGAAAGAAGATACATTCGTGATGCTCAGAGGGAACGTGTCGCGTCAGCCTAGAAGTCAAGGCAACAGAAGTCCTCCTTGGGTTAGAAACATCGTACCGGTCCGAAATCTAAAGGTACCAAGACAAGATCACTCATGTACGCAAGGAGTAAAACACACATTGGAATGGCATGAGATGCTTAAAAGTGGTGGAGTTAAAACTTTTACTAAGCATTTATCAGGGCAGGGGGTTAGAAAGAGGTTGAGGAGTTTCGTTTGATGTCCCGTCGCGTCCGAGATAGGGGTAGGTTCTTTGATGATCTGGGTTAGTTGATAGGCGATGGAGAACTCTCTGCAAAATCTACTTTCAACATCGGTTTTGTTGGAGTGAACTAGCCATTTTTTATGGTGGATATTGAAGTAAATGCAGATATGAAAGCTAGCGGGGGGAAATTGAGTGAGGATATTATCTTTTCAGATATTCAATCGAAGATTATCGCACCTTCGCCCTGGGGGCGAGAGAGAGAGCAAAGGCGTATGTAGTACTATGGATAAGTGCCACGGTGAGGCGCAGATATTGGAGATCAGGCTCCATTTTTTTTGTCCCTGCCACAGGGGAACTCGATGTTGATGCAGGCTCCGAGTCCGTCGCCGTGACGATTTAGGTGGTCATGTTTGGCTATAATAATTGAGTCCCCCGGAACTGAGAAGTGGAAATATATATATATATATATATATATATATATATATATATGAAGAAATATAATTTTAAGGTATTTATGGGATAAAGTGCTCAATATCAGAGATCGAGCTTATGTAAATATAAAAGTGAACATTAAAGTCAACACACAGGCAACAGATATGAAAGCTAACCGGGGGGAATTGAGTAAGGATATTATCTTCTCAGATATTCGATCGAAGATTATCGTCCTTTCGTCCTGGGGCCGATAAAGAGCAAAGGCGTATGTCGTACTATGGATAAGTGCCACGCGGTAGCACATATATAGGAAATTAGGCTCATCGTTTTTTTTTTGTCCTTGATGTAGGCTCCGAGTCCATGGCCGCGACTATTCAGGTGATCGTGTTTGGCTGTAAGAAGTGAGTAGCCTGAGATTGTAAGATCCTCTAGGCTGCTTCAGGCGTTAATAGCGTTTTCAGAAAGTAACTGGAGGTTAGGGTTAGACTGGAGAAAATGAAGATCCAATTCTGCAAAGCTGGAACTATAGACCCCCTTTCTTCAGTGCAGGGGATGGTATACGTGGGGTCTTTTTTTATTTATTTTTTTTTTTAAGCGTATCACCCCAAGCAAGCCTGGAGGCCACTATCACGCATGGGGTTAGAGAAGGGTTGGAGGAAGAGCAGATAGGAGTGGTAAGGGAGAGGATGTGGAGAAAGAGAAAGACAGTGGGTCGATCAAGGCAAGGGGGTTACAGAAGATTTGGAGCGAGAGCAGATAGGAATGAAAGATGAAAGGATGTGGATAAGGGAAGTGGATAGATCAAGGCAACTGGAGATGTCGATTGACGCTACACTTAAACCGTTGGAGATTGTATTTGTCAGGGAAACAGTAATAGGGAAGGGAGTTCCATAGGCGAGAGGTGCGAGACATGAAGCTATTGGAGTAGAAGAGACGTCTACATCTAACATTTTCAACGGTGAAGGAGTGGGAACGGGATGCCAGCCTCGTAGGACGTTTAAATTCATGAGGCCTAGGGACAAGCGAAAGCAACTCATCGGAGCGATTACCGTGAAAGTACTTGTAGAAAAGGCAGAGCGATGCAACATCGCGTCTGTGAGAGAGCGACTGCAGACGAGATGACAGATCAGGGCCAATTACATTGCATATCCGTCTCTGGATCTTATCAAGAACCCTGAGGCAAGCAGCAGGGGCCCCAGACCATATATGGCAGCAATACTCCATGCAAGGGCGAATGGTCGATTTTGTTCTACTTTGTTTTGTCTACTTTGTTTTTTGTTAGTTTTATTCGTTTTCATTTTGATTGGTTTCTTGTGTGTATTGATTGATGGAAGACGAGAAGGCAGACATTTAGACCCAACAGCAGGAGATTAATTTTTTCTTTTTTTCAGTGTAGTCTTTTGCATTCATATTGCATCTTTAATTCTTTCTTTTACATTAATATTATCGTTTTAATCTTTTTTTCTCTCTTTCTTATCTTCAGTACTGTTATATACCGTACTTATGGACACTAATAGGTATATCCCAATCCTCATAAATACGTTGGAAACTATATTAAGTGTGGGTAATGTGCTGTCTATGTAGTTCACCATTAGCCGTGGTTTACCTACTTCACGACGCTGGCGAGTATTTATTTGGTTGATGCTATAAAGATTACAATTTCATTCCCAACATGTGTTGGTTATTCCTCATCCAGTAACCCTTTCTAGGATACAATAGATAGATAGATAGAGAGATAGATAGATAATATGAATAATATATATATATTTATACGTTGATTATATATATATATATAATGTTATATACCGTACCTATGAACATTAATGGGCATGTCCCAATACTCATAATTACGTTGGAAACTTTTGTAAGTGGGGGCAATTAATATGCTCTCTAAGTAGTCCACCACTAGCAGTGGTTTACCTACTCACGATGTTGACGAGTATTGTATTTTGTTGATGTTATAAAGATTACCATTTCATTTCCAACCTCCGTTTTGGTTATTCCTCATTCAGTAACCGTGCCTAGGTTACAACACCATCTGCATATCTATCTATCTATCTATCTATCTATCTATCTATCTATCTATCTCAGTCTGTTCATATCTATCTATCTATCTATCTATCCCAGTCTGTTCATATCTATCTATCTATCTATCTATCTATCTATTATATACCGTACCTATGAACACTAATGGGTGTGTCCCAATACTCATAAATACGTTTGACACTATTGTAAGTGGGGGTAATATGCTGTCTAAGTAGCCCTCCACTAGCAGTGGTTTACCTACATCACACCGCTGGCGAGTATTGTATTTTGTTGATGTTATAAAGATTACCATTTCATGTCCAACCTCTGTTTGATTATTCCTCATTCAGTAAGTTTTCCTAGGTTACAACAGGTACCTATCTTTCTTTAGTTATTTCTTTCTTCAATATAGTATCATTCACATTTTTTCCCTTTTTTAATATGGTGTCTTCCTTCCTTCCTTCCTTCCTTCCTTTTCTTTCTGGTATTATTATATTCTATATCCGAATTTATCTTCTATATTTTTGCTTTTATTCTTCGTTCGTTCCTTTCCCCGCCTTCAATATTATCTCTTTTTTAAAAAAACTTTCCCTTCTTTCCTTCCTCTTTGAAATTTCATTCCTTTTTTCTTTATTATCTTTTTCACTATTCCTTCTTTCTTTCAGTGTTTTATTTTATTCTTCGTTCGTTCGATTCTTTCTTTCTTTCTTTCTTACATCCATTTTTTAAAACATTTTTATCTTTTATCTTTCATACTCACTCATTCCAGACCCTTGTCTCAGACAATACGCAATGAAAAATATTTTTATACAATATTTAAAGCAAAAAAGGATTCGTAGATTTATAAATATGTGTAATAAATTCTGGTGAGAAAAATTGTCTAACACAACACAGTGGACAGACTTTCTTAGCAGCGCTTGTAGCAATTAATTCAATATAATCTTCAGCGGAAAACGCGAGTCCGATAAAACGCAATAAGTTACTCTCCTTAAGGTTAGCCTTTACTTTTCTAATGAAAAGTGAAAAGGCTTCACTTAGAAAGCAGCTTCATTTTGGAGCGTTAAAATTAACAAACACTACTTGCCCCAGTTAACAGCAGAATTGACTTTGTTAACATTAAAAATTCATTATTGTCTTTTTTAATAATAAATATTTGCTTACTATTATATTCCATATATATAAAAAATAGAATCGTTCTTAGTTTTAAGCCGTTGCACATTGGGTCGTTTGGAACGGTTCTAAAGACCATCGGTAATGGTTAAGAAGAATTGGAGATTTGAGAAATAATTGCAATTCTTCAGTCAACAGCATCATTCTAGTTCTCGGGCGAAATCTGGAGTTATGAAGAGAACTATGATCTCTTAAATCCTCTCACGAAATCCCCTCACGCACACATGATGACGTTAGATGACAAAGGCAATTCCATTCCTCACCCCAACCTCCTCCTCGCCCCGTCAAGGAAGTTTTCAAGTACAGTTAAAATTTCCCTGTTTTTTTTTCTTAAGACCAAAATAGCCCACGATCTCGGGGAAAATGTTTAACCACCGCTTGAAAAAGAAATCATTTCAATAATCTGTGGTAGGCGTTAAGTGTAGACCCTGCTTTCAAGAACGTGTATGTTCGCTCATCCTTGATGTACTATCGGCTCATCAGCATCCTTCGTGTCATCAGCGAACATTTTGTGGCTATCATCAAGAAGGTAGTTGATCATCTCAATAGGGACAACCTCCTAAGCGACAAACAATATGAATTTTGCTCTGTTAGTTCCACTGCTGATATCCAATATCCACAGAATCAGTGAGTCATTAGACAAAAAATGTATCAGGAGGGCAATCACCTTAAATATATCGAGTGAATATGACAAGTTGATGCATTCGAGGTTGCTAAAGCTATCCAGCTATGGAATCAAACCATTCGCCCTTGCACGGAGTATTGCTGTCATATATGGCCTGGAGCCATTCTAATTGTCTCAAGGTCCTCAATAAAATCCAAAGATGAATATGCAATGTAATTGGCCCTGATCTGGCATCTCGTCTGCAGCCGCTTTCTCACAGACGTGCCGTCGCCTCCCTCTGTCTTTTTTACAAATACTTTCACAGTCACTGCTCCGATGAGCAACTTTTGCTGGTTCCCAGACTTCATGAATTTAAGCGCTCAACTAGGCTGGCATCTTGCTAACACCCTTTCACTGTCGAAACTGTTAAATGTAGCCATCTCTTCTACTCCAATAGCTTCATGTCTCACATTTCTTGCCTGTGGAACTCCCTCCCCTATTCCTGTTTTCCTGATAGCTATAATCTCCAACTAATCAAATGTAACGTCAATCGATGTATCCAGATGCCCTGATCTATCCCCTATCCTTCTCTTCATCCTTTCCTCTATAACTCCTATTTGCTCTCGCTCCAACTCTCTGTAACCCCTTGCGTGCTAGTGACTTCCCGCCTTACATGGGGTGGAATGCTTAAAACAGGTAGGTCCATGAAAATATTTGTTCATGGCAATAAATTAAATACAGGCGTCCTGCAAGGTACGCTTCTCAGTCCGACCCTCTCTTTGCTTTATATTAATGATCTGAATAAGAACATATTCTAGTCTTCAGTAAATATCTTTTTAGACGATATAACGGTATGTGGGTGCACCTCCCAAAATCTAAATTATTAACAGCTGATCTCTATTCTGGATTAGCTCCAACAGCTCAATGTGGGAATAACCGGTTTGTAACATTCAATAATTCAAAAACAAAACCAGTGATGTAGTTGAAACCCTGGGATTCACTGGAAAAATTTCCAATAGATTCATTGAAACGATTTCTAGTATCCCATGGTTTAATGAAATGTAAAGAATTGTATTTCTGGTGTATAGTTATTTCTTTCCGGGTCCCAACCCGAGACCTAAGGTCAGAAGTGGCATCAGGACATTTTCCATTGGACATTTTTTGAGAAAAAAACAAAACAAAAAACCCCCAAAGATCACACATATTTTGCATAGATAAAGCTCTTTATCATGTGTAAGCTTTAATAGTGATTACAAAACTTTGTAATTCTTTAAGGCTTGATCTGCCAGGAATCCGTTCTATGAGTCTAACTGAACCATTTCCAATCAATTCGAGGATTCAAGTCGCAAACGCAATTATGGATGTCCTCATCTGCACCATTTTTGAGATTTTCATTTCAAGATCCTTGTATTTTGACAGGTCCTATCTCCGTAACCTGGTCTTCATGCCAATTTCTTACAGTTCCTTGCCATAAAATTTGCAAATTTTCCAATGGAGATATTGTCTCAATTATGCTAACAACAATTTACTGGCTTCTACTAACGACGCCTACGCATATAACAACCGTGCCACTGCTAAAAGTATCTGGGAATATAGCTAATTATGGGTGAGTGATTTGCCCAAAAACACACTCAATCGCTGTCTTTTCTGTCATGCTATGACATTATGAGTCAAGCAAGAGGTGTGAGAACAAGGAGAATTGGGTTCATGCCTTCCTCAAGTGTATTGACAGACAAGTCTGTCAATTTAATTTTTCGCATGATAATCATTACGTTAATGTGTAGCATAGGTTTGGCACAAGGCTAAAATATTAGGCTTTGGGTAACGATCAAAATCCCAATATTGTAGTAATAATATCAAAACCGACTTGCTCATCACAAGACGCCATAAAACCAAATAATAATAATAATAATAATAATAATAATAATAATAATAGAAAAGATCATGAAACTAATAAAAATATTAAATTACTAGTGCTAGTACTACTACTACTAATACTACTAATTTTTATTGTTTTTTTCTTCCTTATTATTGCCATTCTTGTTTTCGCTTTTCATCCGAATTCCTGCCCGTTTCAATGCGCAGGTGATTTCTTTGAAGATGTCGGCCAACACTAATTGCTTTTGTGATTCAACAATGGCGACATCAGTTTGCTTGGCGCCAATGATGGATACGCTCATTTTCTTCCTGCCGACTTGTTCGCTTCGCGCCAAAAATTTTCCGCAGTCGTTCCCCAAAATAAAAGACCGAAACATTTGTTTGTGCCTAATAACACTCTGCAGACGATCGCTTAGCTTAAAACATCCGTCTGTTGAAAATTTTCTCTCTCTCTCTCTCTCTCTCTCTCTCTCTCTCTCTCTCTCTCTCTATATATATATATATATATATATATATATATATATATATATATATATATATATATATAGTGGTGTAATAGTTAGCAAGCTTGTCTCGCTAAAATAATTGCGAGTGAGTAGTGAGTTCGGTCCTCACTGGGTGCCCCATAATTTCGGCCTTGTGCTACATCTAAGCTAGGCTTGGAAAATCATAATATATATATATATATATATATATATATATATATATATATATATATATATATATGCACATTTCATTAAAAACAACTGACAAGGTGCTTTTATTTAGTTTTTTATATAATTTCTCGTGCGATCTAATAATGTCTTTCTTTTCAGATGATAACTTATATAAAAACAAATTTTTTAAAACATACATATAACAAACTATTTCTAATTCTAACAGTTGAAATATAAGCCTTGAAAATGGCTAAATGTATAGCCGAAAGCGCTCGGATAAAAAGAACATTCGGACTGTTTTTATATAATTTATCCTCTGAAAAGAAAAACATTATTAGATCGCCCGAGAAATTATATAAAAAACTAAATAAAAGCACCTTGTCAGTCGTTTTTAATGAAATGTGCATGAAAGAAGGATTGCTGCCTAAATACACAAATATATATATATATATATACATACATACTCACAATATACATACATATCTATAAAGAACATTTATATATCTCGTTTGTTTCATATGTATAAATATTCCATATATACATAAATATTTTATTGTGTTTTATTGTTATACGTTATGTATATATATATATATATATATGTGTGTGTGTCTGTGTGGATGCGTGGGCGTGTGTGTTTTTCATTATTATATAGGATTTATTTAGTGGATGCACATGTATAAGTCGACATCATTTTTGTAAAGTATAATTTTCGACTACCGGCCTGGTGTTTTGAAAGTCTTTAATAAAGAGGGTGTACGTTTAGGCAGGATTCAAAACTGTGTTCCTCTTATGTAGATACCTCGAAAGATTTGCTAAAAAAGGAGAATATGTCATGAAAAAATGCCCAGAGCATAAAATAAAAACACAATTCTATGTTCAAAACATTTGCGTTTTTATTAAGAAACATCAGAGTATTTATTTTATGAAAAATTATATCGTATTTATTATTTTTAAAACGTTGAAAATATTGTTTGTTTTCCATCAAACTTAGGACCTTAAATTTGTCCGGGAAATTTGTTCGTCTTCTTTGGGTGAAAAACATTGACTTGGGGATTTTTGCAAAAATCAGATAATGATCGGATTATAATGAGACTTTCAGAACTTATTTAGAAACAAATTAGATTTTTTTAAAAATGTTTCTTTAGAAAATGGCTGTACTTGTTTTATCTGTTCATCTATTTCCCTACAGTTTTATGAAGATTGGAGATAAATCATTATTGCATTTTTTAATGTTTGTTTTTGCTATGAGGACATGCCATTGAAATCCGCAAATTTATTTGCTCTTAATCATAAATAAAAAATATACCATTATATCGTCTAAAAGATATTTTCTGAAGACTATAGTATTTTCTTATGCAGATCATTATGAAGATCATTACTGAAGAATAGGTAATTTCTTGTGCAGATCATTATGTCGATTATAACGGAAGATTAGTGTATGTTCTTATGCAAATCATTATGAAGATCATTATTGAAGAATAATGTATTTCTTATGCAGATCATTATGAAGATTATTAGTGAAGAATAATGTATGTCTTATGCAGATCATTATGTAGATTATGACTGAAGAATAATGTATTTCTTATGCAGATCATTATGTAGATTATTAGTGAACACTAGACTATGTTCTGATGCAAATTATTATGAAGATCATTATTGAAGAATAATGTATTTCTTATGCAGATCATTATGAAGATTATTAGTGAAGAATAATGTATGTCTTATGCAGATCATTATGTAGATTATGACTGAAGAATAATGTATTTCTTATGCAGATCATTATGTAGATTATTAGTGAACACTAGACTATGTTCTGATGCAAATCATTATGAAGATCATTATTGAAGAATAATGTATTTCTTAGGCAGATCATTATGAAGATTATTAGTGAAGATTAGAGTATGTTTTTATGCAGATCATTATGTAGATCATTACTGAAGAATAATGTATTTCTTATGAAGATCATTATGAAGATCATTACTGAAGAATAATGTATATCTTATGCAGATCATTATGTAGATTATTAGTGAAAATTAGAGTATGTTCTTATGCAAATCATTATGAAGATCATTATTAAAGAATAATGTATTTCTTATGCAGATCATTATGTAGATTATTACTGAAGACTAGTTAATTTCTTGTGCAGATCATTATGATGATTATTAGTGAAGACTAGAGTATGTTCTTATGCAGATCATTATGAAGATTATTTCTGAAGAATAATGTATTTCTTATGCAGATCATTATGAAGATCATTACTGAAGAATAGTTAATTTCTTGTGCAGATCATTATGTAGATTATTAGTGAAGACTAGAGTATGTTCTGATGCAAATCATTATGAAGATCATTACTGAAGAATAATGTATTTCTTATGCAGATCATTATGTAGATTATTAGTGAAGACTAGAGTATGTTCTTATGCAGATCATTATGAAGATCACGTCTCTTCTGGATGTCTCATTTATTTACCTTGAACTAAACTTTCCAAGTTTGTTTCACCACTTCTGTGGCCTGGTACCGAAGTCACAACTCTTTGGGTCTAGTCACAGGATCTAACCAACGTCTTTATCCACTGGCCGGAACGTTGTGAATATGGCAATGAAGATACAGTACAACAATCCGAATACTGTAAACAATGAAAGTAATCATAATACCTCATCTCAAATATTCAATCACCTGAAGAAAGTCGGAGTGTACAACGGCCGAAACGTTGTGAATATGGCAATGAAGATGAGTATAACAATCCGAATAATGTAAATAATGTAAGTAATCATAATACCTCATCTCAAAGATTCAGTCACCTGAAGAAAGCCGGAGTGTACAACGTTGTGAATATGGCAATGAAATGTAAATAATGTAAGCAATCATAATACCTCATCTCAGAGATATAGACAGATATAGGAAAAAAGTCGTTGAGAAGTGACACACCCTGACATTCAGTACAAGAGTTCCCCCAATGGCGTTTGAGTTTAAACCTTTACATTAAGAGTACTTCCACCGAATCGAATCACTCATGTTTTCCTGTAGTTCAAATGTCAAGAGAAAATTCTATACAGACTTTTCGTAAGAACTTCTCCTTTTTGAAACAGACACGTGCTTTGATCTATCTTTGAACACTACAATGGTAACCTACTCAAAACATTCTACACTGCAATCTTCAAGTCAAGGGTCAATCTTTATATATCCTCCTTATCCTCATAATATCCACTTCCTGCCACCTCTTCTTTCATTCATATAACACCCCCCCATTCATCATACCGGGTGCGATGGGTAAATTGTCACCATTTTATTTCTTTAATTTCGCGCATGCTTGATTTTGTTTTTGTTGATTATATAATAGAGGAGGGTCAGTTGGGCACCGTCTGTGAGAAAAAGAGCACCATGACGCAATTTACTCCGCCAGAAATTTGAAAACGGCATGCTGTACTGCCTGGCATTTGCGTCTGAGTGTCAACCTGAGGACAGTGCAGAGAAATCGGAAAGAGTTGGATGAGTCTAATGGAGATTTCGAAGATACAGCAGTTCGGAAACCTCACTTTGATCGTCCTGTTAAGAAAAGGACACCCGAATTTGTCAGTGAGGGATTCAGACCCAACAGGGATGCTGACATCAAGTGCCTTAAGGAGGTAGTGCTTCTCTGGATCAAGAGTGGGGGTCCGCTGGAAGATCTTATATTGCAGTTTGCAATAAGGGGGCAATACTTTTGTTTCCGGTCTCTAATAACAATGTCTGGGCGATTACCTTTGATTGTTCTGTCTGTCTGTATTGTGTAGTCCCATAAAATTGTTACACGTCCTATCTCTGTAAATGGGTCTGGGTAGTGTTCATACGAATTTCCTTCTTTTTTTTTTCCTTCCCAGATTTTCCAATACTGATATTGGCCCAACCTATTATGCCGGGTTTTATATTCAGTGGGTGCCAATACCGTGAAGCTTGATACAAGATGATCAATTGTTTTTGGATATTTATCAGAGAATCGTCATTTTTGGCTAATACAATTATTATTATTCTTATAATTATTATTATTGTTATTCGTGTGGCGTCATAAATGGCGGCAGTTGTTAGATAGTGTTAATATTGAGAAGTAATGAAACAAAAGATTGCAAACAATTTATTGAATTCCACATATATGGAAGCCAATGAAACGTTTAATGAACCCCCGTTCTCTTTAGATTCTTTTGTTGGTCAATAACATCCATCATTCATTGATTACATTGGCGTTATATGAATTGCTTTTTGCTCTATATCTTTTCATGTTCTAATTTTTATGCGTTTAATGTAATATTGACTCTAAATGAAAACACCTCTCGAAAGGAAAAGATTAGAACGTCGACGACAAGGTCTATCTCAAGACCAAGTTGTAACAAAACGATCATTTTTATTTTAGCAAGGCGATAATGCCACCACGATGCATGGGTTTACTGGGAGTGAAAGAGGATGTGAAGTCCGGAAACCCAATCCGGAACAGAAAACAATGGATGAACTTATAGACCATGCACACACAAATCAAACTCACAGAGTTGGGGCGGGGATATCCATTTGGCCAGAATAAGAAGGGCGTAAAATCACCATTACTTGGTGAAAAAAATCCCCAAAACAGAAGTTCACAAGCCTACTGAGAAAGTGTGATGGGTATGTGTGTGTGTGTGGTGTGTGCATGTGTGGTGTTTGTATATATATATGTATATATATATATATATAAATATTACACCTGTTTTTTATATATATATATATAAATTACACTTGTTTATATATATATATATATATATATATATATATATATATATATATATATATATATATGTGTGTGTGTGTGTGTGTGTGTATCTTTGTGTGTGTAATTTTTCCATTTACATTTGGTTTGGTGGTCTGAAGATTTGAAACTGTTTTTACCTGCTTCAATGAAATAAATATCACTTATCTTTTTTTAATTGTTTGTCATTATGTAATAATTTTTGCTCTGTCTTTTGACATACAGCTCTCAAAGAATCTATATCCTCTTGAAAATTCGATACGGACTACTACCAATAATTTAATTATTAATATATATATATATATATATATATATATATATATATATATATATATATATATATATATATATATATATATGTATATATGTTAGTTTATTTATATATTTGGATGTATTTAGATCAATTTACTATACTTCATTTTTTTATCGTTATATAACAGTTATAGCCATTTTTTTCGTCCGATTTTTTGTTTTGATTTTTATAGTCTAATTTTTTGGTCATAACAGTTTGCTAATTTGTTTATTATTTACTTTATTTATTGATTTTGTTTCTTATTTTTTATTCTATTTCGTCTATTCTAACAGGTGTGATTTGGTAATTTGTTTGGATTAATTTTTTTTGCTATTTTTATTGTCATTTTGTTTGTTTATGTATTTATTTATTTTCTCCGTTTTCGATTTTTAAGTTACGTAGTAAAAATTTGTTTTCATGTCTGCATTTTGAGATTAGCTCGGATCTTTTATTTAATAATTTATTTTGCTCTGGGAAGGTAATGATAGCTATTTTTTACTCCAAGCAAAGTTTGCAAGTTTTTGATAGGTTGTTGTAGGCTGATGATTTTTTCCTTATTTTCCAAGATATGTTTGGTGTGGTGTGCGTTTTGTTTTTTATTTCCCAGATATACTTAGAAAGCATTGTGCTGTTCGCATATTTACTATTTGTGAAAGATGTTTTGTGTACATAATTTCTTTGTTTCCAGGGTCCTTCAGTTACTCCTATGTATACTTTTTCTTCATTATCTGTTGATTTTATCGTGGCTTGGTAGATTACGTTGTTTTGTAAACAATTAATGTTTAAAGGACATTCGTTTTTTATTTTGCAGTTGCACGTGAGTTTAATTTGTTCGTGTGGTTTGTTAATAACTTTCCTGTTGTGCTTTTTTATTATTTGTGCCATGTTTTCGGTGCAGCTGTAGCTGAATGTGCAGAGACATGCGAATTCGTAGGTATTTACATACTACACGAACTAAGCAAAATAATAGATAGAAATGACACAGGACTCTACAGGGACGACGGTCTCATAATCTTAAGAAACTGCAACAAACGAAACAGATAAAACTAGAAAAGCAATAATAAAGATTTTTAAAAATAACGGATTCGATATAAATATAAAAACTAACCTAAACGAAGTAGATTTTCTAGATGTTACCTTCAACCTAAGAAAAGGCACATACAAACCATACAGAAAACCCAATGATAAACCACTCTGTATACACACATCTTCCAACCACCCGCCTTCTATACTCAAACAGATACCAAAATCGTTTAACCGCAGGCTCTCCGACAATTCCTCCAATGAATCCATATTTAACAAAGCTAAGAAAGACTACGAAACAGCCCTAAAAGATAGCGGATTCCCAGCAACACTCACATACTCACCACAGAACACAAAAAAGACCAACAGGAAAAGAAATATCATATGGTTCAACCGACCGTACAGCAAAAACATAAACACAAACGTAGGAAAAATATTCTTCAAGCTTTTACACAAACACTTCCCGGAATCAAACACCCTACACAAAATATTCAACAAAAACACAGTAAAAATCAGATACAGTTTTTATCTATATCAGTTTTCCTGGCTGTTTTATTTATATCAGTTTTCCTGGTTGTTTTATCTATATCAGTTTTCCTGGCTGTTTTATTTATATCAGTTTTCCGGGCTGTTTTATTTATATCAGTTTTCCGGGCTGTTTTGTTTATATCAGTTTTCCTGGCTGTTTTATTTATATCAGTTTTCCTGGTTGTTTTATCTATATCAGTTTTCCTGGCTGTTTTATTTATGTCAGTTTTCCGGGCTGTTTTATTTATATCAGTTTTCCTGGCTGTTTTATCTATATCAGTTTTCCGGGCTGTTTTATTTATATCAGTTTTCCTGGCTGTTTTATTTATATCAGTTTTCCTGGCTGTTTTATCTATATCAGAGACACTCTTGAATCTGGACAGTGGAGGTAATAAGGTAATCTAATTTAATTTCATTTATGGCCCTTATTTATCCTCAGAGATATCAAGGCATTTTCCTCACATACACTTTTGTGATTTTTTCATTCTAACTTGAGGAAGCCAAAAAGAGCAGACGTTCTCGGCGAAACGAATCTCCCACTTTTTCTCGTCATCTTCACATGTGTAAATGTAAAAGTTTTCCTTTGTTTTTTGTTTTCATCATTCATTTTGCTTTTGTTTTGTTTTTTTATTAATTTTCCCTTCATTTTCCTACTTTTTTATTTCCTTCTTTTCAGTTTTTTTAATTCCTTCCTTCTTTCCTTCGTTCGTTCGTTCGTTCGTTCGTTCCTTTCTTCCTTCCTTCCGTCCTTCCTTCCTTCATTCCTTCCTTCCTTCCTTCTTTCCTCTACTTTCCTCCTCTCCTTCCTTCCTTCCTTCTTTCCTTCCATTCTCTCCTTCCTCCTCTACTTCCTTCCTTCCTTCCTCTACTTTCCTCCTCTCCTTCCTTCCTTCCTCTACTTTCCTCCTCTCCTTCCTTCCTTCCTTCCTTCCTTCCTTCCATTCTCGCCTTCCTCCTCTACTTCCTTCCTTCCTTCCTTCCTTCCTTCCTTCCTTCCTTCCTTCCTCTACCTTCCTTCCTTGCTTCCTTCCTTCCGCTACTTTCCTCCTCTCCTTCCTTCCTTCCTTCCTTCCTTCCTCTACTTTCCTCCTCTCCTTCCTTCCTTCCGTTCTCTCCTTCCTCCTCTACTTCCTTCCTTCCTTCCTTCCTTCTTTCCTTCCTTCCTTCCTCTACTTTCCTTCCTTGCTTCCTTCCTTCCGCTACTTTCATCCTCCACTTCCTTTCTTCCTTCCTTCCTTCCTCTCCTTCCTTCCTTTCTTTAATGTTTTCCTCTCCCCCATTTTTCTTACTTGCTTCCTTCCTTCCGAGACGAATGGCGCCCTTTCGACGAATGCAATATGCGACCTAATTTAAATCTCTTTATTTTCTGACCCCCAACTCTCCGGTGTCCCCTGTCCCCCTGTCACCTTCACCGTTTCTACCACTTCGTCCCACCCATTCCGGATCACATATCCATCGAACAATTGTAATACGTGAAAGAAAAACAGAATGTCTTTTTATTTTGTGTATTTTCCTTGTATTTTTGTCGCGCGCCTATGTTTCTGTTGTTGTTGCTTTTGTTCGTGTCTCTTGTGTTGTGTGACAAATTCAATAGGCCAGAAATATGATTTCAACCACAGTTCGCAAACAAAGCAAATGAATAAAAAGGCGAACAGAATTAATGCCTAATTAATAAGCAGACGGGCAAGAAATCTTTGGAATGTACGAATAAAATTTGAAGTATCCGCAAATATTAACAAGGTCCACAAGGAATTGTCTTTAGTCGTGTGACACAATGTCTACAAGGAATTGTCGTCTGACGTTTGACCAAAAATATAAGATTATCGCTGCATTATATCTACGGGGTGGGATGGATAAATTTCGGTCTCATTTTAACAATACAGGTTCAGATGGATAAATTGTCGTCTAAATGATGCCAAAATGAAAATATCACCGGCATCTCATTTTAACAGATATACAGGGTGCGATGGATATATTGTCGTCTAAATGACGCAAAAATGAAAATAACACCGACATCTCATTTTAACAGATATACAGGGTGCGATGGATATATTGTCGTCTAAATGATGCAAAAATGAAAATAACACTGACATCTCATTTTAACAGATATACAGGGTGCGATGGATAGATTGTCGTCTAAATGATGCAAAAATGAAAATATCACCGACATCTGATTTTAACAGATATACAGGGTGCGATGGATATATTGTCGTCTAAATGATGCAAAAATGAAAATAACTACGGCATCACATTTTAAAAGATATAGAGGGTGCGATGGATATATTGTTGTCTAAATGATGCAAAAATGAAAATATCACCGACATCTCATTTTAACAGATATACAGGGTGCGATGGATATATTGTCGTCTAAATGACGCTAAAATGAAAATAACCCTGGCGTCTCATTTTAACAGATATACAGGGTGCGATGGATATATTGTCGTCTAAATGATGCAAAAATGAAAATATTACCGACATCTCATTTTAACAGATATACAGGGTGCGATGGATAGATTGTCGTCTAAATGATGCAAAAATGAAAATAACACCGGCATCACATTTTAACAGACATATTTACCAAAATTAAAGAAAAATATCTTCAAATACTAAAGAACAAATTCACTTAATAAAAATAGCCACGGTCTCCAGATGAATTCGGATCGTCCTGCAACTCTTCTGGACAGTCTCCTTGTTTAAGTTGGTGAAAGTTGCCATGATCCTTCCCTTCACTTCATCTTTGGTTTAACATGGAGTTTTGTTGGTATCTCGCTCAACTGTAACCTACACATAACAATCAAGGGGTTGCAGTATGGGGAGATAGGTGGTCAAATATAAGTAGTAATGTGGGCGCAGAAATTATCTGACAGCCATGAGTAGGTTCTCCTGCTTGTCTAACATGGTGCAGAGTCCTGTTGTTAGACATAGGGTCGTCCAGCAGCCAGCCGCTTGACCCAGAGCAACACTACCTCCTCAAGGCACTTGATATAGGCCTCCGTGATAAGCCTGAGGCTCTGTGGATGTGATTGAAGGCATAACGTCGCCATTACAAGTGATCACTCCAAACACCTTCGTAATCACCATTAGACTCATGCAACTCTTTCTGAATACTGTCCACAGTCTTCAGATTGACACCCAAACACTCTGAAATGTTCGTATTGGAGCTTACAGCGCGAATGCCAAAGAGTAAAGCGTTCCACTTCCAAAATTTTGGCGAAGGGAATTGAGTCACATTGCGTTACTGACCTACTACACTATACAGTCGACAAAATCATAAACAAAAAATGCGCATGCGCGAGATTAAAAATATAAAATGGCGATAATTTACTCACCGGACATTGGTATGATGAAGTAAAAACGAGGCTCACTATGCAGATGTAGTAGCTAATAGTGCAGACACCATCACCAATGCAATACTCCTCTTAAATCAACTAGGAAAGGCCGCTAATAATTTTGGATTCTATATCAATGCCTCTAGAACTAAATTCATAATCTTCAAACGGCAAGGCTTAATACAAATCTGTCTCAGGTGAATCAATAAAATCTGTCGAGTATTTCGCTTCCAAGATATGTCTTTTACATATCTTGGAAGCGAAATAAATGATATGACTTACAAGAATATGGTGAGTTCGTTGAGTTAGTAAATGACAGGGAGTTTGGGAGAAAACTAATAAGAAAGATTTGATAAAATTGATGAAGATAAGAAATCACACTGAACACAGCACGATGAGGATGATGCCTTTTCCCCTGTTTTTGTTTTAGCATTCAAAATATCCTGTGAGTGTTAAATTCTCCAAAGCCTTTTTCCTCAACAATCTCATTCCAATTGTTAGCAGCAGTTTCCAGCCTCCTTTAAGTTCCCCTCTTTATTGCATGTTCTGTCCAGTTCATTACTGAAAAAATGTGGGATACATGAGCGGAAATAAAAATGGATTTGGTAAAATCTAATTTCTAGAAGCGGAAGAAGATGTAGAAGAGGAAGAAGAAGAAGAAGAAGAAGAAGAGGAAGAAGATGTAGAAGAAGAAGAAGAAGAAGATGTAGAAGAAGAAGAAGATGTAGAAGAAGAAGAAGAGGTAGAAGAAGAATAAGATGAAGAAGAAGAGGAAGAAGACGTAGAAGGAGAAGGAGAAGAAGAAGAAGAAGAAGTAGAGGAAGAAGATCTAGAAGAAGAAGAGGAAGAAGAAGAAAAAGAAGAAGAAGAAGATGTAGAAGACAAAGAAGAAGAAGAAGAAGAAGAAGAAGAAGAAAAAGAAGAGGAAGAAGATGTAGAAGAAGAAGTAGAGGAAGAAGATGTAGAAGAAGAAGAAGAAGTGGAAGAAGAAGAAAAAGAAGTAGAGAGAAGATGTAGAAGACAAAGAAGAAGAAGAAGAGGAAGAAGAATAAGAAGAGGAAGAAGAAGAAGAAGAAGAAGAAAAAGAAGTAGAGGAAGAAGATGTAGAAGAAGAAGAAGAAGAAGAAGAAGAAGAAGAAG
>OZ038518.1:66793563-66801063 GCA_964036315.1 Acanthosepion esculentum | reverse complement strand
TTTACTATAAAAAGATGCAGTACCTCATTACTTCAAACAGATGCAGAACTTCATTTACTTTAATAAGATGCAGAACTTCATTTACTATAAAAAGATGCAGTACCTCATTACTTCAAACAGATGCAGAACTTCATTTACTTTAATAAGATGCAGAACTTCATTTACTATAAAAAGATGCAGTACCTCATTACTTCAAAACGAAGCAGAACTTCATTTACTTTAATAAGATGCAGAACTTCATTTACTATAAAAAGATGCAGTACCTCATTACTTCAAAAAGATGCAGAACTTCATTTACTTTAATAAGATGCAGAACTTAATTTACTATAAAAAGATGCAGTACCTCATTACTTCAAACAGATGCAGAACTTCATTTACTTTAATAAGATGCAGAACTTCATTTACTATAAAAGATGTAGTACCTCATTACTTGAAAAAGATGCAGAACTTCATTTACTTTAATAAGATGCAGAACTTCACTTACTATAAAAAGATGTAGTACCTCATTACTTCAAAAAGATGCAGAACTTCATTTACTTCGAAAAGATGCAGAACTTCATTTACTTTAAAAAATACAGAGATTTTACTTTTAATATTCCGCTAGTCGTTTAATCTAGCTTATGATTTCATATTAGTGGTGCACCGGATGTCAACGAAATTCCTACCAACGCCGACGAGACGGTGTTTTAATTATCGCTCTCCGGTGAGCGCTCTTATTTATATTTAGGAAATTCCTAGAATTTGCGGAACTCGAACAGGATGCACAAACCGAATTTATTGCCTATTTTGCTTTAATAATAACGCAAGCAGTAACCTTTGCCAGTAGGGAATACTTCGAAGGAGACGTCAGTAACTAAATATTAAGTCCAGTAATTCTTTTCATGATAAATCGGTGAGCAGTTGGTACGCTTCATTCAGAAATTCTAAAAACACAGAGAAAATGACAGATTTTATTGGTTTCTCTTGCTCGGAAGATTGGTCAAGTCGACGACAGACATAATTCTAAAGTGATTTCAAGTCAGTTAGAGTTGTGAAATAGAGATGTTCATTATCAAAGATGACATCCTGTTTTGCTTGCATAGAATTTGGCTATCTGTCTATATTTCTGAGATGAGGTATTATGTATATTATTTACATCATTCGGACTATTGTCCTCATCTTTGTTGCCATATTTATTACAACGTTTCGGCCCTTCAGTATCTGTCTATATTTCTGAGATGAGGTATTATGTACACTATTTACATTATTCGGACTATTGTCCTCATCTTTGTTGTCATATTTATTACAACGTTTCGGCCTTTCAGTATCTGTCTATATTTCTGAGATGAGGTATTATGTACACTATTTACATTATTCGGACTATTGTCCTCCTCTTTGTTGTCATATTTATTACAACGTTTCGGCCTTTCAGTATCTGTCTATATTTCTGAGATGAGGTATTATGTACACTATTTACATTATTCGGACTATTGTCCTCCTCTTTGTTGTCATATTTATTACAACGTTTCGGCCTTTCAGTATCTGTCTATATTTCTGAGATGAGGTATTATGTACACTATTTACATTATTCGGACTATTGTCCTCATCTTTGTTGTCATGTTTATTACAACGTTTCGGCCTTTCAGTATCTGTCTATATTTCTGAGATGAGGTATTATGTACACTATTTACATTATTCGGACTATTGTCCTCCTCTTTGTCACCATATTTATTACAACGTTTCGGCCGTTGTACGCTCCGGTCTTCTTCAGGTGGTTGGAATATCGAACTGAACCCTTTATTTCGCTCACTGGTGTAGACTCTCCTAGTTTCACGAGCCATGGTTAATGGATATTAGTTATCAGTTATCTCCTGTTAATTCCCCTCTCCAAGTCCTCCACTGCCTTAACCGGGTATTGAACTCACACTCTTTGAGCAATGTTAAAACATGATTGCTGAAGACATTAGGTTTATCCATACGCAGATGTCCTCATGGACACATGGCACACTGGATAAAGGCGTCCACTGATAGGTCCCAAAGAGTGTGAGTTCAATACCCGTTTAAGGTAGTGGAGAACTTGGAGAGGAGAATTAACAGGAGATAATTAAACATGACACGTGGAACTAGAACATTCTAGGGAGCGAAATAAAGGGTTCAGTTCGACATTCCAACCACCCGAGGAAGAGAGCATACAACGGTCGAAACCTTGTGATAAATATGGCGACAAAGATGAGGACAATTGTCCGAATAATGTAAATAGTATATTTATGCAGCTCATAAATTCTATGACGTCGTATGAGACAAAAGATATGTTATCAACAGAAATATGTGTTTAATGGCATGGTTTGGATTCTGGAGAGGCGAGGTCAAATTCCAGTAGAGTTCATTGCATTCAATTACCTGCTAAAGTATGAATCTATCTGTTCTCCCTCCTGCTATGGGTAAAATAGAAGGACACTTGTGTGGTAACCAGAAGGAAGCTCTAAATTCAAACCATCTGCTGCCTGAAAATGGCAAATTCGAAAACAAACACGTTTCGCGAAGAAAGGAACTTGAACCCCCGCCCCTAAGCCGTGAGAGAAATTAATGAACCCCTTGGGATAGGTAGACAAACAGTCACTGTGGCCATCCCTGATTACGAACCGCTCACCTGTGGGTGTTATGACCCAGGGCATTTAAATGACGACGACGATGGCTGTTGGAAAGTGACTCGAGTTAGGTTAGATGAACCGTCCTACATACATTGGTTTTCCTACAACCGTAGATTTACCTGTCGTCTTTTTGATTTTCGTCCCATTAAACAGCATTTCTTAGAAAAACATAGCCATGTGCATAATATTAGACAGATGTCCGTATGACCACCCTGAAAAGTTTCATGTGAACTGAAAGCTTAGATCGAGGAACAGCATAATAAAAGAATATCCAAATGTGGGTCAATTTTTGTCTTTATTTTCTCCCTAAACTAAAGTAACTATACAAAGGCTAGAACGGCTCATAATCAAACATAGTAGATATTCGTTGTCTGTTATGTATAACAATATATGCTTGAATATTAATCTCCTGCCCCAGTAATATATATATATATATATATATATATATATATATATATATATATATATATATATATATATATATATATATATATATATATATAGTCAATTGCTGAAAACTTCTGACGACTGGACCGAACATTTCCAAAACGTTTTGTCTACGAAACTCTGGTATCGGGCTGCTGATTATAAAATCGATCAGCTAAGCGACAAATACATTTGTATTAATCCAATACACACACACACACACACACACACGCATATATATATATATATATATATATATATATATATATATATATATATATATAAATATAAAAGGCTCAAACACTAATATTACATGGTTATAATTTATTACATTGGAATCGTAATCCAATTTATCAGACCTACAAATTCAAATATCTATCTATCTATCTATCTATCTATCTATCTCTCTCTCTCTCTCTATATATATATATATATATATGAGTGTGTGTGGGTGCGTATGTGTGTGTAAGAGTTGCTTGAATGTTCTCGGGTTTACGAAAAGTAAGGAACTAAATATTCTAATCGATAATATATTGACCTCTCAGGTTAACACACATGGCACTTAGTATCTGAATCTTCAATCTCCCTTCCAAGACGAATTTTGGGAAATTGGTCGAACCAAGATCTTGTCTGCACCCCATTCGTGCACGTTCAAAATGTACTCCAATAATGTCATGTTTAATTACGTTCCCCCAGTTTCCATCTTTTGTTTTTCATAATTGCATAAATATGCCTTATTAGCGTTTACTCAAGTCAATATTTTCCGCGTCTTTTTTCCCCTTTTCTTCTTGTTTTTCTTTCATAAGACAATCTGCCGATGGCTAATGAGAAAAAATAACACGAGCCGAAAGAAAGAATTTCCGCCATCTGTCTTTCCACCGGTTTTCCGAACTGCCTCCCAATAAACATTAACAACACGAAAGAAAGAAGAAATACAGAAGTGAGGCACTAAGAATCCTAATAATGTTGGTGCTGTTCAGGTCAAGAATTTTATGTCAACAACATTCAGTGAAGAACATGAATAAAAGCAGAAATTGAGAGCAGGAAATATAATAATGTAGTCAGGGTTATTAATAAACTAATAAGAAGGTATATAAAATATTTATGGTTTTCGAGCGAACTTTACTGTCAGGAAAGTTGCCATGAAAAGCAATTGAAATTAAGATGAAGGAAATACTAGTCTGGTTTAGTTTGCTTTATTTTGTTTTACGGCAGTGGGTTATTTAATGCCGACAACATTTTTAGGATAGATTCGTATGAATAGAATATATATTCTTTGGTTTAGATTGGTTTGGTTTATTTTGTTTTATGGCATATCAACCTCAGTGGGTTATTTAATGACAAGATTTTTAGGATAGGTTCGTATGAATAGAATATGTATACTTTGGTTTAGATTGGTTTGGTTTATTTTGTTTTACGGCATATCAACCTCAATGGGTTATTTAATGCCGACAACATTTTTAGGATAGATTCGTATGAATAGAATATGCATTCTTTGGTTTAGATTGGTTTGGTTTATTTTGTTTTACGGTATATCAACCTCAATGGGTTATTTAATGCCGACAACATTTTTAGGATAGATTCGTATGAATAGAATATATATTCTTTGGTTTAGATTGGTTTGGTTTATTTTGTTTTACGGCATATCAACCTCAGTGGGTTATTTAATGACAAGATTTTTAGGATAGGTTCGTATGAATAGAATATGTATACTTTGGTTTAGATTGGTTTGGTTTATTTTGTTTTACGGCATATCAACCTCAATGGGTTATTTAATGCCGACAACATTTTTAGGATAGATTCGTATGAATAGAATATGCATTCTTTGGTTTAGATTGGTTTGGTTTATTTTGTTTTACGGTATATCAACCTCAATGGGTTATTTAATGCCGACAACATTTTTAGGGTAGTTTTGTATGAATAGAATATGTATTCTTTGGTTTGGTTTATTTTGTTTTACGGCATATCAACCTAAATGGGTTATTTCATGCCGACAACATTTTTAGGATAGATTCGTATGAATAGAATATGTATTCTTTGGTTTAGATTGGTTTGATTTATTTTGTTTTGTGGCATATCAACCTCAATGGGTTATTTAATGCCGACAACATTTTTAGGATAGATTCGTATGAATAGAATATGCATTCTTTGGTTTAGATTGGTTTGGTTTATTTTGTTTTACGGCATATCAAACTCAATGGGTTATTTAATGCCGACAACCTTTTTAGGATAGATTCGTATGAATAGAATATGTATTCATTGGTTTAGATTGGATTGGTTTATTTTGTTTTACGGCATATCAACCTCAGTGGGTTATCTAATGACAAGATTTTTAGGATAGGTTCGTATTAATAGAATATGTATAATTTGGAAAAAAGGCAGTTTGTAAATCAGGTTTCTTTGACGTATTTCTATAAAGAGGATTTGCGGAGAGTATGGTTTGGTTTATTTTGTTTTACGGTATATCAACCTCAGTAGATTGTTTGATGCCGATCAGATTTTTAAGTTCCGTATGAATAGAATATGTATTCTTTGTAAGAAAGCAGTTTGTAGATTAGGTTTCTTTGACGTATTTCTGTAAAGAGGGTTTTTGTCGTGTCTAATGTTTTGCTGGTATATTTTTCATTTTGACCATAGTATGAGGGTTATGTATTTGCCCATACCTGGGAACCTAACAGGTGCTACCACTCCCAGTTCAGGTGCACATGGGAACAACAGCATTCTACGCTCCTCAAATCTTCCCGATCAGATGTCTTTTTGCCGGATGTAGTTTATCATCGTACCCAGGATGGAGAAATAACAATAATTTTAATAATGACTAGCAATTTTTTATCAATTAAGAAAAATTCAGGACAATGTTATTCATACCAACGCCCGTAAATTGACAGTATGCATAGTTTTCTTTTAATTCGTTTCATCACAAGCAAGGCAATAAAGCCACTAAGTCGCAAGGTGGTTACCTAGTGTTAGAGAATATGAGAACAAAACACTATTAAGGAGAGAGAACGATAACAGATCAAGAATAGATAACGATTAAAATTGCATTTAAATTTTTGAAAACCCTAGATGACCAGATTGGCAGCTGATTTCTCCGTTGACCTATGTAACATCTCAGTTGGGGAAAAACTGGATGGATACATTCAATGCCTCAAAAAGCAAACTAGCTCCATTACATCATCGCCGATCGGATAAACCATCTTGAGCGCCTCATTTGCCCTTAAATTCAACCCATGCCTCAAGTGGAACTCGTAGATACAATGCACAGCTAAAGATGCTAGAAAAATGATCGGTTTTCTGTATCGCTCCAGCAAGTACCTGACTCCTCCCGCTATCTTTGACCTTTACAAGAACCAAATCAAGAAGAATTTGAAGACTGGACAGGAGCTGCACAGTCTTCAATTTCCAGTCTCGATAGATTCCAAAAACGTCTTCACATCCTTCTGGGTGATGAATTATTTTCCAATTCCTCTTTCCTCATTACATGTCTTTCCTTGTATAAATATGCTGCTATCTTATGGGTCCTTATTTTTTCTATGTGCCATTTCCTTTCGGTATATGGGCGATCATGGCCCTTCCCAACATCTTATTGCTTGTCTTCAATCAGCGCAGGTGTGTGTGTGTGGTTGGGGGTAAAAACTGTCTGATCACATTCAGTGCCTTTAAAAGTAAACTAGTGTTATTCCTTCATCACCGATCGGATGAACGGCTGTTCCTCCATCGAGGCCCAGGCCTTGAGCACCTCTTGGGCCTTAAACTCAACTCAGGCCTCAAGTGTTGCTCGTAAATACAATCCACAGCTAAAGATGCTGGAAAAATGATCGGTTCCCTGTACCACTCTAGCAAGTACCTGACTCCTCGTGCTATCCTCTACATTTACAAGAGCCGGATCAGGCCGGAAATGGAGTACAGGTATCATATACGGGTAAGAGCAGTACAGTTTTCACTTTTCAGATTCGATAGTGCCCCATCGCCGCGTCCTTGTGGGTGACAAATTATTTTCCAACCCCTTTTTCACAAACGAAACGTCGCAAGACTTTTTTAATTCTACCACTTCTAACCTTCATTGCTAAGACCGACCATGTTTACCCGCATCGACCCACCCACATTCGCTTCCTATTACTTTGGGGGAGATGGGAGTGCCGTTCGGGCAGTTTCTGCAAACCACTGCTCTGAGGAACCGATTCTGAAGAGGATGTTTTCCCGGTCACTACCATCTTAACCTGTTCAAGTCTTGGGTAAAGCGTCATCTTCCTCGAATATCCCCTTAAACTGTGCCTCTTCCTATGTAATGCTCTACTTCGAGTGGCTTCTGCGCCTTGCACAGGGTGAGCCTCGCTGTAAAAAAAAGAAAATTTGGCTAGGAAGCAAAAAAAAAAAATCCGAAGAGATTTCCCCAAGCGAGAAGAGCAACAGAAGAAAATGTTAACAAAATCTAGGTATTGCG
>OZ038518.1:66783563-66791063 GCA_964036315.1 Acanthosepion esculentum | reverse complement strand
TTGCACACGAATATTAATCGGAAATCACTTCAGATCAGGTGAATCGATTTTCAATACAGAAGTATCAATATTACTTCATTATTGTTATCATTGATGTGCATGTAGGAGATATTGGCGGGAAATCTGAGATTGGCGCGTTGCGTTCGTATTCCAGCCAAGTTTGTTGCGTTCGCACTTGGGAAAGATAAGAATCAGTGCAGAGCACACTTGAATCTCTAGCTTTAGTCGGTAACCAGTTTAGGAGAAGGACAATTCTGAATTCAAAACCGAGTTAGCTGGATCTAGCAAATCTATTCCGATAAAACTTGCTGCTGAATCCACATCACTTACACCTTGCTTGATCAAGTTTTGACCCTCCACAGGGGAATCAACAAGGTTAAAAATAACATCACTAACGTTATGATTGTATACCGATTATTAACTGGCCATGTGGAAAAATGGCTTGTAACAGTCAATACCTCCAAAAAACAGTACGTTCCGTCATCAACATGCAAGTCCTTGATATTCTGCAGCTATGGCTAATAATTGTACATTGAAGGAGGCTCCTTACTTTGAAATTATGTTGGAGCTTAAGTTCACCCGAGACCTTAATTGAAATCCAATTCCCATTTTCCAGTGTCCAAAGTTGAAAATCGTTTACCGCAGCCTTGTAAGCGATGAATTGTTTTCAACCCTAAAAACTCTTTCTTACAGAGAAAATGTTAATATTTCCATAACTTTCCTACAGACAAAATGTCAATATTTTCATGGCAAATGCCCAGAGGAGATACATTTGTTAGTTTCGCCAGTTCAGACTTTTACAGCTAGAATCCGGCATGATGCACTCAATGACTCGAAATATACTCATTGCATTCGTGTTCACTTTGTAAGAAATAAGTTCCACTTAGACAGCTTCTTGCTAAGAACTCCTGCTTTGTTGAATAGACTCCCCAGGGGTTGGTCCTCTGATCACTACTATCTGAACCATTTCAAGGCTACGTTCAACTGTTATTTATTTCCCATATCCTCATGAGCTAAACTTACTTCCTCTACTTACACCTAAAAAAAAAGAAAAACTTATTCACTAAGCTTCGAGTTTTAATGATTCCTTGGCCTTCTGTTGGGTGAACATTTAGTCAAAAATAGACGAGACTCAATAACAATTACTAAATCGATACGACAGGAACTCTTTGAACGGTTTTATGCCATAATGATTACTTTCTTTCTTTCTTTCTTTCTTACTTTATTATTTCCTTTTTTTCTTCTTTCTTTGTTTCTCTGTTTGTCTTTCTTTCTTTTTCCTTTTCTTTCTTCGTTTATTACTTTCTTTCTTTCTTCCTTCCTTTCTTTCTTTCTATCTTTCTTCATTTCTTTCTTTCTTTCTTCTTTATTAGTTTCTGTTTCTTTGTTTCTTTCTTCATTTCTTTCTGTTTTTATTACTTTCTTCCTTTCTTTCTTTCTTTCTTTGTTTATTATTTCCTTTCTTTCTTTTTTCTTTGTTTCTCTGTTTGTGTTTATCTTTCTTTCTCCTTTTCTTTCTTTGTTTATTACTTTCTTCCTATCTATCTTTCTTTCTTTCTTTCTTTCTTTATTATTTCCTTTTTTTCTTCTTTCTTTGTTTCACTCTTTGTGTCTTTCTTTCTTTTTCCTTTTCTTTCTTCGTTTCTTTCTTTCTTTCTTTCTTTATTATTTCCTTTCATTCTTCTTTCTTTGTTTCTCTGTTTGTTTGTCTTTCTTTCTCCTTTTCTTTCTTTGTTTATTAATTCCTTTCTTTTTACTTTGTTTCTCTGTTTCTTTCTTTCTTTTTTCCTTTCTTTCAGTTTTTATTACTTTCTTTCTTCCTTTCCTTCTGTCTTTCTTTCTTTCTTTGTTTATTATTTCCTTCTTTATTCTTTCTTTCTTTCTTTCTCTGTTTCTTTGTTTGTTTCTTTCTTCCTTTCCTTCTGTTTTATTAGTTTCTTTCTTCATTTCTTTCTTTCTTTCTTTCTTTCTTACTTCCTTTCTTTCTTCTTGCTTTGTTTCTCTGTTTCTTTCCTTTTTCTTCATTTCTTTCTGTTTTTATTACTTTCTTTCTTTCTTTCTTTCTTCCTTCCTTTCTTCCTTCCTTCCTTCTTTCCTTTCTGTCTTTCTTTCTTTATTAATTCCATTCTTTCCTCTTTCTTTGTTTCTCTGTTTCTTTCTTTCTTTCTGTTTTTATTACTTTCTTTGTTTCTTTTTTCCTTTCTTTCTACCTTTGTTTGTTTGCTTCTTTCTTTCTTACTTTGTCTCTTTCTTTGTTTATTTTTTCTTTCTTCATTCCTTTCTTTCTTTTTTGTTTATTACTTCTTTTCTTCCTTTCTTTGTTCGTTCGTTTATTTGTTTGTTTGTTTCTTTCTTTCTTTCTTTCTTTTCTTCTTTCTTTGTTTAATTGTTTGTTTGCTTGTTTCCACCTTTCTCTCTTTGTTTGTTTGTTTGTTTTCTTCTTTGTTTATTACTCTCTTTCTTCCTTTCTTTATCTGTTCCTTTCTTTCTTTGTTTATTACTCCCTTTCTTCCTTTGTTTGTTTCTTTCTTGCTTTTTTCTTCCTTTCTTTGTTTCTTTCTTTCTTACCATATATTTTTATTCATATATAAATTGTTTATTAATTTAATTCTTGTAAATTTATATTTAATATGGATATAATAGCCTGGCTCTCTAATTCCTGAAATATATATGCGAAACTAATGATATCTTAATTGCCAACACCCGTGGAATTTCTACAGTTTCAGCTCGCAATTAATAGTAGATGTTTGCAACCCGTGATATGACCAGAAGGATTTATTAAACAAATAGGTCATCACTCCAGTCGCGGGATTATAGCGACACTGAGAATACTGAAGGCTTCTATTGGAAAGAAGCAGACGTCGAAATTTTCCACGGCACATTTAACTTTTGAAATGATATCACAAAGATAGAACGACAATTTTAAAATTCAAAATTTAACACTCATCTTTCTGCAAAGGAAATTCATATATATATATTCAGGAAATACTGACACTACAATGTCTCTTCCTAGATCTGACAACAGAGATTTATGCTGAAAAAAATTCTTGGCGAATAATGGGAAAGGGTTTTCAACCAAGGTATTATCAGTATTCTTTAGTAGAATCATATTTCTGCTGTTTCAAGTCTATTCGTCATCTGTGAGGATGTTGTACAAACTACTACCGATATTTCATAACTCTTCAGTACTCTTTTCTTCGTTTGCAACGATATTTTCCTGTTTTTTGATACTTTGCTTAACTTTTTGGAGGCATCTTCCCGCACTTTTTAACCTCTGTAAAAACATTTCCTAGTTATTCCAATTATTGTATTTGTCTGATTTTTCCTTCTCGAATTTGTAATTTTCATCTGGGGTTGTCCCTTTTGCTGCCAATCACACGTTACATCTTCTTGCAATTGATGTTATACTGGATTTCGAACCGAACCCTTAATTTCGTCCACCGGGGTAAATTGTTCTAGTTCCTCGTGCCATACCTCAATGACACATGGCCCAGTGGATATAGACGTTGGTTAGATCAAGTGACTCGACCCAAAGAATTGTGAGTTCAGTACCAGACCACAGCAGTGGTGGACCAAATCTTGGTGTGTATATGTGTGTGTCTTTATCAATGTATGTGTGTATGATCTTTTATATATGTATTTCACTGTATGGATATGTTGTCAGTTTTTTTAAGGGTCGTGGACATCTATTTCCTGTTTCGTTCGCGTTCTTGCGTGTTTATATATCTAAATATGTCTACGTGTTTGTGTATAATAATCTGATTGTGTATGTCTTGTCCTTTGCAAGATTTCACCCTCCCCTGCCCACATCATCACTTCAAATCTAAGTTGTAACGAAGCTCAGAGGAACATTAGATTTTAACGTTTATATTAATTTTTGGCCTTTAATTAAAAACAAAATAAATAACAAAATATGTATTTTTCCTCAGTTTCTTCTTTAAATAATTTTATATTTTAAACTTAATACAGATTAAATTTAAAATTGGTAATTTTCAATTTTATAGTAAATTTTGAAATTAATAAGTTAGAATGATTTCTCTTTTAGTCTAAGCCTAACATTAAGGCATTAATTTTGATAACCAAGGTTTGTCAAGTTTTTTGAATTCTCATATACTTGTATTTTGATTGGTCATTGCAGCTTATATAACAGCGTTTCCCCTAGCGAGGGTTGTTTGATTGATTTGAATCTTTTAAAACTCTTTATTCTACGTTCAACACCATCACTTGATAAGACACCAGAAGTGTTGAAAAAAATGTAGTGATTTTATAAAATAATTTTCGAATAAATTATATATATTATCCTTTATTTTCCAGATATCTTTCTCGGACCAATCTTAATTAATTTTTTATCCTTCAAGCAGAAGAACTTTCTCACCACCAGTCCAAGAAAGACATTTCTGTCTCTACCACACAAAAAAGAGAATGTTTAACATCGAAAAACATAAGGAAAATTAATTCATTTTAATAATATGTGGAAATATCCACGCTTTTCTTGAGCAAGGTCGCGAGACCCGAAACACGTATTGCAAAATTATGGAAAATAAAGGATCATATATATTTTTAAAAAATTCACATTACAAGCAAAAACGTTTGCGGTTTCTCTCTTCTTTTTAATATATACACTTTTCTGTCGTTGGAACAACTATAACCTCTTCTCCTTTTAATTATAATAGAAGCAAAAAAGGTTTGCGGTTTCTCTCTTCTTTTTAATATATACACTTTTCTCTCGTTGGAACAACTATAACCTCTTCCCTATATATATATATATATATATATATATAATATAACAACTATAACCTCTTCCCTTTATATAAAACGAAAAGAAGCTCGGTCTAGTCTAGTATCCACTTCACGTACGGTAAATACTAGACCCGGCTTATTTAACATCTCCCCGTTCCTGGCAAGATTAATGCTTGACAAACGTACTGATAAGCTATAGATTCAAATAGAATTCCTCTTTTCCATTTAAGATAAAGTCTCTATCTTGGGAGCGCGTTTTCGCAGCATCACCCGCGCGACGCCAACGTGACCGAATCCAAAAAGGGAACGCTGACTTTAAAATTTCAGTTTTTCTGTTTCTGACTAGTCTATCGTCTCTTCATGTTGACTTAAATATAAATATGTTTCCAATAACCATGTCCTGAAGATGGTCTACTAGACCGAAACGTCTGACGTCGGCAGTAAAACAAAATTAAAACAGTAAACTTGCATATTCGGATTTTGCTTTGTCTTTTCCACATTTTTCATCATATATATATATATATAAAGAGAAGAGTTTATAGTTGTCCCAACGAGAGAAAAGTGTGTGTGTATATATATATATATATATATATATATATATATATATATATATATATTCTGTTCCAACGAGAGAAAAGTTTATATATATATATATATATATATATATATATATATATATATATATATATATAAAGAGAAGAGGTTATAGTTGTTCCAACGAGAGAAAAGTATATATATATATATATATATATATATATATATATATATATATATATATATATATATATATATTCTTATGCCTTCCAACGTTAATAACGTTAACTCCTATAAAAGGGTGGCTCTAGTCGTAGTACGAGTTTTACGCTCACGTGATCTTCAGACGACTTATGACATCGTAAGTTGACCAATCATGATAAATGATGATAAACTACATCCGGGCCTCTGATCGGGAGGTTTTGAGGAGTGTGCAATCATTTCTTAATTACTGTTGTTCCCATGTCCACCCTGACCAGGAACGGGGTAACAACTGCTAGGGCACCAGATACGGACACATAGTAAACCCAAACAAACTGTGGTAACAACAATATGAAAGTGTAAAAATAGATTTTTACAGAGAAATTACCAGCAATATAAGACAGGGAAATATATTTCGAAATCAAATGCTGAAGAGCCTGGTAATAGCAACCTTCCCTCTTCTATGGCGATGAATTCTGGACAATTTCCTCACAGATGAAGAGAGGACTTGAGGTAGCAGAAATAGGCTTGTACAGAAGATGGAAAATGTAAGCAATGAAGAAGTTTCAAAGAAAATGGAAACAATAGGGTCACTTATACTTAAAATCAGAAAGATAGATTTTCTGTGACACGAACGAGGAAAGAAGTCTTGGAGAATATGATACTCAGAGGACATACTGAATACAAGAGATGCAGATAGAAACAACGAGTAACCAAACGCTCTTGTTTAACTGAATGACAAAACAGAGACTAAGGGTAGTAAGTAGATAAATATTGCTTAGAGCTACGAAGGATAGGAAATTGTGGAGATCTATGATCACCCAAATACCATAAAGATAAAAGAAATATATCCACTGTTCCGGATTTTTTAAAAATAAACCTTTAATTAATAAAGGTTTCTTTTTTAATTTTAAGTCTTGTAAATATTAACAGGGTAACGAAATCTAAAGAAATATACATTTGTTTATTGTTGAAAGGAAATTGCAATTTTGATGAAAAAAATATGACCGTATGTGGGAAAAATCGTAAGGCGAATTGTTATAAAAGCCTGGAATATCTGTGCCTATTTTCATATTTCAAAATTAGATGGGGATATGTGCTTAACTTCAGCTCAACTTCAACTCCGATCTGCGACTATCCTCTCGGCTATTGAACCAAGAGGCTTAAATCACGCACCCAACATCGTCGATACTATGATCCGGTTGGTTGAAGTGTACAGAGACCGGTTATTTGTTGCTGCTGTCCCTGATGTTTTGTTGTGGTTATTGAACCGTAAATGGAAACAAATGTGTCAGATCATTTTACCGCACCTTGTGGTATGCTAAGAGGCCCCCAAAATAAAGCACCTCAGAGTTTGAATTTTGATTTTTCCATCTCCTAGACTGTTTGCCAGCCAATGCTAAAGAGTTTAGTTTACCTTAATATTTAACACATACCTAGGAGAAGGGAAAGAGATGCCTTTCTTAAGGATTATTTGCACGTAAGGGTATTGTGAAGGTCTTCGTAGCCGAGTGGTTAAAGCGCACTGAATATGATAGTGGATTCTCCTGGTAAATTACTATTACTGCTTAAAATAAATACTAATTACAATAAATACAGTTTAAATAAATACTATTTAAATACTGTTTAAAATAAATATTGTTCAATAAATACTGTCTAAAATTAATCCTGTTCAAATACTTTTAAAATCTAATATTGTTTAAATAAATACTGTTTTAAAATGAATACAGCTTAAAATAAATACTTTATAAATACTTTTGGGATAGATATTATTTAAATAAATACTTTTTAAAACAATATTATTTAAATAAATACTTTTTAACATAAATATTATTTAAATAAATACTGTTTAAAATAAATATTGTTTAGAGAAATACCGTTTGAAATAGTTTAAATACTTTTAAAATAATGTTGTTTGAATAATTACTGTTTAAGATAAATACTTTTAAGATAAATTCTGTTTAAATACTTTTAACTACATATTGTATAAATAAATACTGTTTAAACAAATACTGTTTAAATTAA
>OZ038518.1:66751063-66776063 GCA_964036315.1 Acanthosepion esculentum | reverse complement strand
ATTCGGATTATTGTTCTCATCTTTGTCGCCCTATTTATTACAACGTTTCGGCCGTTGTACGCTCCGGCCTTCTTCAGGGGGTTGGAATGTCGAACTGAACCCTTTATTTCGCCCTTTAATTCCCTCTGGACACATGGCACAGTGGATAAAAGCGTAAGTTAGATCGAGTGACAGGACCCAAAGAGTGTGAGTTCAATACCAGGTTAAGGGAGTGGAGAACTTGGAGAGTGGAATTAACAGGAGATAACTGATAACTGACATCCATTAAACATGGCACGTGGAATTAGAACAGTCTACCGCAGTGAGCGAAATAAAGGGTTCAGTGCTGAAGAAGGCCGAAGGTTAGATTATGGAGATGTTTAGTTATTGGGTCATTTAATATCGAGTTTTGTATGGGGCACCCGGTGAGGAACGAATTCACTAAACAGTAGTAATGATAGCCTAGACTACCGTCGTTAAAAATTACTCTATAAAGGACAATCAATAGCTTTAAATCCTTTTTGGTGAAGGGTGACAGGATTAAGGGTACACTATTTACATTATTCGCACTATTGTCCACATCTTTGTCGATATATTGATTACAACGCTCCGGCCTTCTTCAGGTTGTTGGAATGTCGAACTGAACCATTTATTTCGTTCACTGAATAATGTAAATAGTGTACATAATATCTCATCTCAGAAATATAGACAGATACTGAAGGGCCGAAACGTTGTAATAAATATGGGAACAAAGATGAGGACAATAGTCCGAATAATGTAAATAGTGTATATAATACATCATCTCAAAAATATAGACAGATACTGAAGGGCCGAAACGTTGTAATAAATACGGTGACAAGGATGAGGACAATAGTCCGAATAATGTAAATAGTGTACATAATACCTCATCTCAGAAATATAGACAGATACTGAAGGGCCGAAACGTTGTAATAAATATGGCGACAAATATTTGTGGGCAATTGTCCAAAATAATGTAAATAGTGTACATAATACCTCATCTCAGAAATATAGACAGATATAAAATTTTAGGTTGGTTGGTCTACATGGCTAATTAAAATTCAGACGTAAAATATCGAGCGAGAGGTTTTCTTTTTTTTTATAAAATCATAAAATCATTGAGTTGGGATTCTGCTTCTGCGATATATTTACTCTTTGGTGTAGGTTTTATCATAAGTGGTAGAAGGTTCGTGCTTCTTGTAGGTTGTAGAAAAGTTTGTGGGTTTTTTTTTTTGTTTTTTTTTTTTGCTTTTCACCCAAAGCAACGCTGGAGCTACTAGCATGCAAGGGGTTATAGAAGATTTGGAGCGAGAGCAGATAGGAGTGTTAGAGGAAAGGATGTGGAGAAGGATAGTGGATAGATCAAGGCAAGGGGTTACAGAAGATTTGTAACGAGAGCAGATAGGAGTGATAGAGGAAAGGATGTGAAGAATAGTGGATATATCAAGGCAAGGGGTTACAGAAGATTTGGAGTGAGAGCAGATAGGAGTGATAGAGGAAATAGTGTTGAGAAGGATAGTGGATAGATCAAGGCAAGGGGTTACAGAAGATTTGGAGCGAGAGCAGATAGGAGTGAAAGAGGAAAGGATGTGGCGAAGGATAGTGGATAGATCAAGGCAACGGGTTACAGAAGATTTGGAGTGAGAACAGATAGGAGTCAAAGAGGAAAGGATGTGGAGAAGGATAGTGGATAGTTCAAGGCAAGGGGTTACAGAAGATTTGGAGCGAGAGCAGATAGGAGTGAAAGAGGAAAGGATGTGGAGAAGGATAGTGGATAGATCAAGGCAAGGGATTACAGAAGATCTGGAGTGAGAACAGATAGGAGTGAAAGAGGGAAGGATGTGGAGAAGGATAGTGGATAGATCAAGGCAAGGGGTTACAGAAGATTTGGAGCGAGAGCAGATAGGAGCGAAAGAGGGAAGGATGTGGAGAAGGATAGTGGATAGATCAAGGCAAGGGGTTACAGAAGATTTGGAGTGAGAACAGATAGGAGCGAAAGAGGGAAGCATGTTGAGAAGGATAGTGGATAGATCAAGGCAAGGGGTTACAGAAGATTTGGAGCGAGAGCAGATAGGAGTGAAAGAGGAAAGGATGTGGCGAAGGATAGTGGATAGATCAAGGCAACGGGTTACAGAAGATTTGGAGTGAGAACAGATAGGAGTCAAAGAGGAAAGGATGTGGAGAAGGATAATGGATAGTTCAAGGCAAGGGGTTACAGAAGATTTGGAGCGAGAGCAGATAGGAGTGAAAGAGGAAAGGATGTGGAGAAGGATAGTGGATAGATCAAGGCAAGGGGTTACAGAAGATCTGGAGTGAGAACAGATAGGAGTGAAAGAGGGAAGGATGTGGAGGAGGATAGTGGATAGTTCAAGGCAAGGAGTTACAGAAGATTTTGAGTGAGAGCAGATAGGAGTGAAAGAGGAAAGGATGTGGAGAAGGATAGTGGATAGATCAAGGCAAGGGGTTACAGAAGATTTGGAGTGAGAGCAGATAGGAATGATAGTTGATGAAGATGGTTTGGTTTGCTTTGCTTTACTTTGTTTTACGGCATATCAATATTTTTTTTCTTCAAAAATGTATTGCTAGTAATATTGTTTTTCAGTTGGTGGTTCATCCACCGCAAGAAAAGTTGGTTCCCTGTGCCGAGCCAGGAAATTCTCCCCGGAATCGATCCTCCAAGTCTATAAGTCTACCATTCGCCCTTGCATGGAGTATTGCTGCCATTTATGGTCTGGGGCTCCTGCGTGTTGCCTCAGGGTTCTTGATAAGATCCAGAGACGGATATGTAATGTGATTGGCCCTGATTTGTCATCTCGTCTGCAGTCGCTCTCTCACAGACGCGATGTTGCATCGCTCTGCCTTTTCTACAAGTACTTCCACGGTAATTGCTCCGAGGAGTTTCTTTTCGCTTGTCCCTAGGCCTCATGAATTTAAATGTCCTACGAGGCTGGCATCCCGTTCCCACCCCTTCACCGTTGAAACTGTTAGATGTAGACGTCTCTTCTACTCCAATAGCTTCATGTCTCGCACATCTTGCCTATGGAACTCCCTTCCCTATTACTGTTTCCCGGACAAATACAATCTCCAACGGTTTAAGTGTAGCGTCAATCGTCATCTCCAGTTGCCTTGATCTATCCACTTCCCTTCTCCACTTCCTTTCATCTTTCATTCCTATCTGCTCTCGCTCTAAATCTTCTGTAACCCCCTTGCCTTGATCGACCCTCCACATCCCTTCCTTTACCATTCCTATCTGCTCTTCCTCCAACCCTTCTGTAACCCCATGAGTGATAGTGGCCACCAGCCTTGCTTGGGGTGATACGCTCAAAAAAAAAAAAAAATACTCGATGAGTTGATGTCGTTGGTATATGGATTCGATGTGGGTGTCGGATTGGATATGCCGAGGGAGATAGAGATCGGTTAGCCTGGATAAAATTCTGTGTTATGTTGAGACGTTTCAGGAACTGGTCCATATTGATTAAATTGCGAATCAAGGCATGAATTTATATATAATTTTTAGAGCGTGAAACACCTCGGAGGAGTGGCTGGATTCTGTAAAATAGAACCGGTGTTTTTACAGGGATAGGAAAGAGTTGTATCTATTAAAATAAAATATGAACAGAAAATATATTAAATAATTGTTGGTCTAAGTCCATTTCAGTTTCAGTGTATATACATATATATATATATATATATATATATATATATATATATATATATGAAGAAATATAGTCTTAAGATGTGCTATATTTATGGGATAATGTGCTCAATATCAGAGATAGAACGTGTGTAAATATAAAAGTGAACATAGAAGTCAACACTTAGAGGCGACAGTCTATTTCATGCTAGATGCAATCGTTAGGCGACGAGTGTTGTTATTTTTCTCGGCTTTTTATATTTACGGGTCAGTGGTGCATTGTGGGGAGTCTATTTTGGCGGTTATTTCACCGGAAGTCGTTTATTTGCTTTTTTTATTTATTTTGGTTAAATTATTTTGCTTGTTTTTATTTTATTTATTTATTTTTCTTATCTTATATATTTATTTCTTTTATTTTTATTTTGATTGGTGTTTTTATTAACGCAGTAATAATTTGTTTATATAGCTTATTTAATAGTTTTGTATTTGTTTGGGAAGATAATTAAAGCTATTTGTTCAATTTTGGGGTTGATTGTTGTAGTTTGTTCTAACTATTATTTTGGCGGGAACAGTTTTTAATTTCTTTATTACTTCATGTATTTATTTGGATTGATTATCTTTATTTGTTTTTTCTAACAGCTAGTTTATCGGTATGGGTTGTTAGTTTATTTATATATTTCGATGTATTTAGATCAATTTATTTTACTTGTTATTATTTATTTGTTATACTGTATATTTTCTCTTTTTGGTTTTCGATTTTTAAGTAACGTAGTATAGCATTTTTTTTATTCATTTTTTATTTTTTTATCGTTATATAACAGTTATAGATATTTTTTCGTCCAATTTTTGGTTTGATTTTTATAGTCTAACTAATATTTTGGTCATAATGGTTTGTTAATTTGTTTATTATTTACTTTATTGATTTTGTTTCTTATCTTTTTTTATTCTATTTCGTCTATTCTAACAGGTGTGATTTGGTAATTTGTTTGGATTAATTTGTTTTGCTTATTTTATTGTCATTTTGTTTGTTTATGTATTTATTTATTTTTTCAGTTTTCGAGTTTTAAGTAACGTAGTAAAAATTTGTTTTCATGTCTGCATTTGGAGATGTGGTCGGATCTTTTATTTAATAATTTATTTTGATCTGGGAAGATAATGATAGCTATTTTTCCTCCAAGCAAAGTTTGCAAGTTTTTTATTGTTTTTTGTAGGCTGATGATCTTTTCATTCTTTTTGGTGTGGTGTGCGTTTTGTTTTTAATTTCCCAGATATACTTAGAAAGCATTGTACTGTTCGCATATTTACTATTTGTGAAAGATGTTTTGTGTACATAATTTCTTTATTTCCAGGGTCCTTCAGTTACTCCTATGTATACTTTTTCTTCAATATCTGGTGATTTTATTGTGGCTTGGTATATTACGTTGTTTTGTAAACAATTACCGTTTAAGGGACATTCGTTCTTTACTCTGCAGTTGCACCTGGGTATAATTATATTTTTATTATTTGTGCCATGTTCTCAGTGCAACTGTAGCTGATTTTTACTGTGTTTTTGTTGAATATTTTGTGTAGGGTGCTTGATTCCGGGTAGTGTTTGTGTAAAAGTTTGAAGAATATTTTTCCTACTTTTGTTTTTAAGTTTTTGTTGTACGGTGGGTTGAACCATATGATATTTATTTTACTGTTGGCCTTTTTTGTATTCTGTAGTGAGTATGTGAGTGTTTCTGGGAATCCGCTATCTTTTAGGGCTGTTTCGTAGTCTTTCTTAGCTTTGTTAAATATGGGTTCATTGGAGGAATTGCCGGAAAGTCTGCGGTTAATCGATTTTGGTATCTGTTTGAGTATAGAAGGCGGGTGGTTGGAAGATGTGTCTATATAGAGTGGTTTATCATTGGGTTTTCTGTATGGTTTGTATGTGCCTTTTCTTAGGTTGAAGGTAACATCTAGAAAAATCTCCTTCGTTTAGGTTAGTTTTTATATCTATGTCGAGTCCGTTATTTTTTAAAATCTTTATTATTGATTTTCTAGTTTTATCTGTGTTTTGTTTGTTGCAGTTTCTTAACATTATCAGACCGTCGTCCCTGTAGAGTTCTGTGTCAGTTCTATCTATTATTTTGCTTAGTTCGTGTAGTAAGTAAATACCTACGATTTCGCATGTTTTAGCACCGTCAAAGCTTCCCATTGTAGTGTCAAATATCCCATCTTTCTTTATTCATGCTTCTTCATGGTGAAATAATAATGATTTACGGGAGTGGTTAATGATGTCGATTTCGTTTGGTTTTATTATTATTTTTTCCTGAGCTAAGTTGATAGCCATTGTACGCTCCGGTCGAATGTCGAACTGAACCCTTTATTTCACTCACTGGGGTAGACTGTTCTAGTTCCACGTGTCATGTTTAATGGATGTCAGTTATCAGTTATCTTCTGTTAATTCCCCTCTGAATGTTCTCCACTGCCTTAACCGGCTACTGAAGTCGCAACTCTCTGTGTCCTGTCATTGGATCTAACTATCGCCTTTATCCACTGTACCCTGTGTCCTCAAGTGGATAAAGGCATTAGAACTTAATATACGTGGTAGTTACATACAAATTTGGAGTTAATTATCATACCTTAATTTTTGGACGGCAATCTCAGTATAAACAGAGGTTTAAAGAATAAATGATAGAGGGTTTGAAACTGCAGTTACGTTGTGAAGTAGCCACGGTCAAATGCAAAATAAGTAAGTGTCATGTCAACAAACTGAATTAAAAAAGTTTACAATAAGCAACAGTAATATTATTATTATCATTTTGTCTTTCAAACTCTTTCAAGCTCAGTATTACTTTCTATTCGGTTCTTTTCTTTCATTTCGCTATTGTTAATTGCAAACTTTTGTTTGTTAAGCATTTCTGCTAATTACATTTAACAATGGCCAATTGCTTTACATCGTGCATAGCAAGAAGCGTAAAATAAAACTCAATTTGTCGCTATTTAAATCCTATTTTAGGATTACTCGGTTATTGCTTGACCCGTTCACACTGGGTCTTAAGTTTACAATACACGACCCAGAGATTGAACTCAATATTACTAGGTCGGCAAAGTCTAAAGCTCTATATACAATTTCTTTCATTCCTTTAAACGCAATCGTTAGACCATATTACGTTTAAGCAGAGATTGTCGACTGTGGGTGTTGACTTCAATGTCCACTTATATAACGCCCTTTTTATTCAAAATCTTTAACTGAACAAAATCAAATTACAAATTACAGTAGTTCACTGAAATTTCTAAGTATCGTCACATCAAACCATGGAATTGAGTCAGCCTCATTTCCCCCGTCTCCCAAATGTTTTATGGAATTATTTAATAGAAGTCAACCTATAGTAACATTATGAAAAATGCATTTATATTGTATTAAGTTGTGTGTCATAAGCAAATTTCATTTGAAGGCGCCAATTATAATGATATAAACTGCATCTAGAGATTATATGCAAGTTATGAATTGGTATATAGAGTTGCGTCTTTAATGTTAAAAGTCCAGTTATGATGTTGTTTAGATTCTACTCAATATTATTAACTTAGATATATAGTGATAGAGAAAACTATTGTTTTTGGTTGGAAAAAATTTTACTAAGTTAGCAAAACAGACTAATTTGACTGCCAGCAGTTTATTTGCAAATATTTATTTTGATACTTTTACATTATTATACCTTGTAAAACTAATGTAAAAAAATAATATGAAAAGATTTTAGAACAAATTCGTCAATATCTTAAAGGAAAAACATAAGAATAATTATTTTAAAAATAAAAGATATATTAACAAAAAATAATAAGAACCTCCTAAAATTTATTGCACAAAAGCTCCTTTCTTTTCAATAACTCTTAGCAGCCTATTGTCAACATCTGATGTTAGATTTTCAATTTTAGCGGCTGGTAAGTTGTTTGCAGCAACTTTAACTGCCTCCCAGAGGTCACACTTGCTGTTGAATTGCCTTCCATTAGAATAAATATCTCTCTTGAGGATGCTCCACAGGTTCTCAATGGGATTCAAGTCACAGCTATTTGAAGGCCAGTCCATAAGAGAATCTTCAACAAATCCCTTTTCTTTCAATCAGGATTTAGGAAACTTTGATGCATGACTTGGTGCGTTGTCTTGCATAAAGATCATAGATCTACGCTTGGCTAAAGACTGGTTATCAAGCCATTTAAAGAAATATTGCTCTAGAATATTTGGAATTCATTTTAACCCTGTCTTTCAGTTTAAATGGACCCAGGAGCTCATTACCAATAATACCAGCCCATATCATGATCCCACCGCCGCCTTGTTGGCGTTTTAAAAAATTTCTTGAGTCATGTTGCTTGCAAACCCATCCTCAAGCCCATCCATCGGGCCTATCGAGGGTGATCCTTGATTCATCTGTAAAAAGCACTTTACTGAAATCACTTTTCATGTATTTTTTTTGCCCACTGCAATCTTCTTTCCTTATGTTTTTTTGTTAAAATGGGTTTCTTTATTTGATTTTTTACATCAGCAAACTTCCTTAATGCTTTACACCTTGTTTCCCTTGACACCATAGGAGCTCCAGCGGCCTCAAATATGAACGCACTTGACGCATTTGGGTTTCTTATTAATTCTCTTCGGATATGTGATAGATCTCGCTTTGTTAAATTCCTGAATTCAGCCTGAGACTTTTTTTTCCTTGGTCGAATTCCCATTTGACATATTTTCTTGATTATTCGATGATCCCTTTTCAAATCCTTAGAAATTTGAAGCGAAGACTTTCCTTTGATAATTTCTTTGACTATATAGTTCTTTTCATTCATTGTTAGTTCTTTTTTTACGAGCCATAATACTAAATTCTACTTCTTGAAAATAATCTCTTGACACTGCAAATTGCTATAATTACTGAAAAAATACTAAATATCAATCTGAAATTGAAAATTGGGACTTAATTACTTTCATGCTTACTCGCTATACATAATAGTACCAATTATTTCATAGGATAACAGATATCTATGAATTTTACATAATTTGACAATACCTCTTTTGCATATAATCTCTAGACGCAGGTTATATATATATATATATATATATATATATATATATATATATATATATATATATATATATATATATATATATATATGAATGTATGTATATTTATGTATGTATGTATATATATGTATGTATATATATATATATATATATATATGTATGTATATATATCTCTCTTTTGTATATAATCTCAAGACGCAGTTTATGTCTCATTTTAACGATTAATCATACGTGGTAGTTACATACAAATTTGGAGTTAATTAACTTAGTTCTTGGACGGCAGTGTCCGCGTAAACAGCAGATTAAAGAATAAAGGTCTACCCCCCCCCCCCACACACACACACACTGATAGAGCGATTGAAATTGCATTTACGTTGTGGAGTGAGTAGCCATGATCAAATGTAAAATAAGTAAGAGTAATGTCAACAAACTAAATTGACGAAGTTTACAATAAGCAACAGTAATAGTATTATCATTTTGACTGTCAAATATGTTTACAATAAACTATAGTTATTTGGCAAAAAGTAAACCAAAGCAAGTTCGGACAAGCGAGCATAGCATTCTGACTTCAAGAGAAACCAGATCGGGTCTGAGTCATATGAAACCGAGCTTATTTTATTGGCTAGAAAGAAATCCCAGCATGCATTTATATAGTTATTGGGGGAGTGGAAAAGTGTTTAGGCAGTCATTCCTTAATCTGATTGAAAGCAACGTACGTCATAAAATGCTGTGTGAGTTCAAACAAGAGAATAATGTTTTTTTTAAGCGTATCACCCCAAGCAAGGGGTTATAGAAGGGTTGGAGGAAGAGCAGATAGGTGTGGTAAAGGAGAGAATGTGGAGAAAGAGAAAGACAGTGGGTCGATCAGGCAAGGGGGTTACAGAAGATTTGGAGCGAGAGCAGATAGGAATGAAAGATGAAAGGATGTGGAGAAGGGAAGTGGATAGATCAAGGCAACTGGAGATGTCGATTGACGCTACACTTAAACCGTTGGAGATTGTATTTGTCCGGGAAACAGTAATAGGGAAGGGAGTTCCATAGGCGAGAGGTGCGAGACATGAAGCTATTGGAGTAGAAGAGACGTCTACATCTAACAGTTTCAACGGTGTAGGGGTGGGAACGGGATGCCAGTTTAAATTCACGAGGCCTAGGGACAAGCGAAAGCAGCTTCTCGGAACAATTACCATGAAAGTATTTGTTGAAAAGACAGAGCGAGGCAACATCGCGTCTGTGAGAGAGCGACTGCAGACGAGATGACAGATCAGGGCCAATCACATTGCATATCCGTCTCTGGATTTTATCAAGAACCCTGAGGCAAACAGCAGTTATGAAGGCATCGAGAAAAATATCTAGTGTTATGGTCAACGAGTCAAAACTGATCAGCAAGTATGAAAGTTTCAATGTTTCGTTCAGGAAAACGTTGCTGGAAGATGAGTCCAGACCGTGGAGTTCATCGTACTTTGATGATTAATTTCTAAAGTCATTAAGAGATAGCGTTCATCATAGAAATGCGAAATACATCTTCGATTTATCAAAAGACGACACAAAGAAAATATAGGAAAGTCAGCGAATTTATTGCTTCAGTTCTATGCGCACTTAGCGAAATGAAAAAAGATGATTTGTTTATTCATAGCGACATAACACCTTTCATAACAAAGAAATAAACTATTCCAAAAATAAATCATCACAGGAGATTAATAATGTGCTACATACGACAATTTTCAACAAAAAATACAGATAAAAAATACATCTCCACCAAGCGTCTTGGGTATGACGATAAAATACATGCGCGTCCTGGGTAAGACGATAAATTACGCCCGACAGCAAGGTATCTGATCGGGATGTTTTGAGGAGCATGGGACAAACCTCTTAATTGCTGGTGTTTTCAGATCCACCCTGACCTGGGGTGATAGTACCTGTTAGGTTCTTAGCTATAGGCAAATACTTAAGCCCCAAACTGGAATCAAAACGTGGAGAAAAAGTGGGAAAAAAAAAGGTTTTAATACCATCAATACATTTTTATAAAAAGATTATTTCAAGCAATAAATTTTCGGAGAAAAAATTATTAACAGTAATACATTATTGCCAGCTATACATTTTGGTGGAAAATTTTACCAGCAATACATTTTTGAAAAAAAATATTTTCAGCAATACATTTTTGAAAAAAAATATTACCAGCATTAAATTTTTGAGAAAAATATTACCAGCAATACATTTTTGAAAAAAAATATTATCAGCAATACATTTTTGAAGAAAAATTATTACCACCAATATATTATTACCAGTAATAAATCTTTGAAAAAATATTACCAGCAATACATTTTTAAAAAAAATATTACCAGCAATATATTGTTAAAGAAAAAATATTACCAGCAATACATCTTTGGAGAAGAAAGTTATTACCAGCAATACATTATTACCAGCAATATATCTTCGAAAAAAATATTACCATAAATACATTGTTGAAAAGAATTTTTAAAGATAAATATTACAGCAATACATTTTAGAAGAAAAAATATTACCAGCCAAACATTTTTGATGAAAAATATTACCAGCAATAGATGTTTGAAGAAAAAATATTACCAGAAATCCATTATTACCAGCAATCCGTCTTTGAAAAAAATATTACCAGAAATAAATTTATGAAAGAAAATATTACCAGCAATACATTTTTGAAGAAAAATGTTTACCAGCAATATATTTTTGAAGAAAAATATTACCAGCAATACATTTTTGGAGAAGAAAATTATTAGCAGCAATACATTATTACCAGCAATACATCTTTGAAAAAAAATATTACCAGCAATACATCTTAGAGAAAAATATTATCAGCAATACATTATTACCAGCAATACATCTTTGTAAAAAATATTACCAGCAATAGATTTATGAAGAAAAAATATTACCAGAAATACATTTTTACCAGCAAAACATTTTTGAAAAAAATATTACCAGCAATACACTTTTAAAGAAAAAAATTATTACCAGCAATACATTATTACCAACAATACATTATTACCAACAATACATTATTACCAGCAATGCATCTGTTGGAAAAAAATATTACCAGAAATACATATTTAAAGAAAAAATATTACCAGCAATACATTATTACCAGCAATACGTCGTCGAAAAATATTACCAGCAATACATATTTGAAAAAAAATATTACCAGCAATACATTTTTGAAGAAAAAGTATTACCAGCAATACATTTTTGAAGAAAAATTATTACCACCAATATATTATTACCAGTAATAAATCTTTGAAAAATATTACCAGCAATACATTTTTGAAAAAAAATATTACCAGCAATATATTTGAAGAAAAAATATTACCAGCCATACATTTTTGATGAAAAAATATTAACATCAATATATTATTACCAGCAATTCATCTTTGAAAAAAATATTACCAGTAATAGATTTTTGAAGAAAAAATATTACCAGAAATATATTTTTTACCAGCAATACATCTTTGAAAAAAATATTACCAGCAATACATTTTTGAAGGAAAAAAATATTACCAGCAATACATTTTTGAAAGAAAAAAAATATTACCAGCAATAGATTTTTGGAGAAGAAAGTTATTACCAGCAATACATTATTACCAGCAATATATCTTCGAGAAAAATATTACCAGAAATACATTTTTGAAAATAATTTTTACCAGCAATTCATTTTTAAAGAAAAATTGTTACAGCAATACATTTTATAAGAAAAAATATTACCAGCCATACATATTTGATGAAAAAATATTACCAGCAATAGATTTTTGAAGAAAAAATATTACCAGAAATCCATTATTACCAGCAATACGTCTTTGAAAAAAATATTACCAGAAATAAATTTATGAAAGAAAATATAACCAGCAATACATTTTTGAAGACAAATGTTTACCAGCAATATATTTTTGAAGAAAAATATTACCAGCAATACATTTTTGGAGAAGAAAATTATTAGCAGCAATACATTATTACCAGCAATACATCTTTGAAAATACATTTTTGCAAAAAAATATTACGAGCAATACATTTTTGAAGAAAAAGTATTACCAGCAATACATTATTTCTAGCAATACATCTTTGAAAAAAATATTACCAGAAATAGATTTTTGAAAAAAAATATCACCAGCAATATATTTTTACCAGCAATACATTTTTGAGAAAAATATTACCAGCAATACATTTTTAAAGAAAAAATATTACCAGCAATAGAGTTTTGAAGAAAAAATATTACCAGCAATATATTTTTGAAAAAAAATATTATCAGCAATACATTTTTGAAGAAAAATTATTACCACCAATATATTATTACCAGTAATAAATCTTTGAAAAAATATTACCAGCAATACATTTTTAAAAAAAATATTACCAGCAATATATTGTTAAAGAAAAAATATTACCAGCAATACATCTTTGGAGAAGAAAGTTATTACCAGCAATACATTATTACCAGCAATATATCTTCGAAAAAAATATTACCATAAATACATTGTTGAAAAGAATTTTTAAAGATAAATATTACAGCAATACATTTTAGAAGAAAAAATATTACCAGCCAAACATTTTTGATGAAAAATATTACCAGCAATAGATGTTTGAAGAAAAAATATTACCAGAAATCCATTATTACCAGCAATCCGTCTTTGAAAAAAATATTACCAGAAATAAATTTATGAAAGAAAATATTACCAGCAATACATTTTTGAAGAAAAATGTTTACCAGCAATATATTTTTGAAGAAAAATATTACCAGCAATACATTTTTGGAGAAGAAAATTATTAGCAGCAATACATTATTACCAGCAATACATCTTTGAAAAAAAATATTACCAGCAATACATCTTAGAGAAAAATATTATCAGCAATACATTATTACCAGCAATACATCTTTGTAAAAAATATTACCAGCAATAGATTTATGAAGAAAAAATATTACCAGAAATACATTTTTACCAGCAAAACATTTTTGAAAAAAATATTACCAGCAATACACTTTTAAAGAAAAAAATTATTACCAGCAATACATTATTACCAACAATACATTATTACCAACAATACATTATTACCAGCAATGCATCTGTTGGAAAAAAATATTACCAGAAATACATATTTAAAGAAAAAATATTACCAGCAATACATTATTACCAGCAATACGTCGTCGAAAAATATTACCAGCAATACATATTTGAAAAAAAATATTACCAGCAATACATTTTTGAAGAAAAAGTATTACCAGCAATACATTTTTGAAGAAAAATTATTACCACCAATATATTATTACCAGTAATAAATCTTTGAAAAATATTACCAGCAATACATTTTTGAAAAAAAATATTACCAGCAATATATTTGAAGAAAAAATATTACCAGCCATACATTTTTGATGAAAAAATATTAACATCAATATATTATTACCAGCAATTCATCTTTGAAAAAAATATTACCAGTAATAGATTTTTGAAGAAAAAATATTACCAGAAATATATTTTTTACCAGCAATACATCTTTGAAAAAAATATTACCAGCAATACATTTTTGAAGGAAAAAAATATTACCAGCAATACATTTTTGAAAGAAAAAAAATATTACCAGCAATAGATTTTTGGAGAAGAAAGTTATTACCAGCAATACATTATTACCAGCAATATATCTTCGAGAAAAATATTACCAGAAATACATTTTTGAAAATAATTTTTACCAGCAATTCATTTTTAAAGAAAAATTGTTACAGCAATACATTTTATAAGAAAAAATATTACCAGCCATACATATTTGATGAAAAAATATTACCAGCAATAGATTTTTGAAGAAAAAATATTACCAGAAATCCATTATTACCAGCAATACGTCTTTGAAAAAAATATTACCAGAAATAAATTTATGAAAGAAAATATAACCAGCAATACATTTTTGAAGACAAATGTTTACCAGCAATATATTTTTGAAGAAAAATATTACCAGCAATACATTTTTGGAGAAGAAAATTATTAGCAGCAATACATTATTACCAGCAATACATCTTTGAAAATACATTTTTGCAAAAAAATATTACGAGCAATACATTTTTGAAGAAAAAGTATTACCAGCAATACATTATTTCTAGCAATACATCTTTGAAAAAAATATTACCAGAAATAGATTTTTGAAAAAAAATATCACCAGCAATATATTTTTACCAGCAATACATTTTTGAGAAAAATATTACCAGCAATACATTTTTAAAGAAAAAATATTACCAGCAATAGAGTTTTGAAGAAAAAATATTACCAGCAATATATTTTTACCAGCAATACATTTTTGAGAAAAATATTACCAGCAATACATCTTTGAGAAAAATATTACCAGCAATACATTTTTGAAGAAAAAATATTAACAGCAATACAGTTTTGGAGAAAAAATATTACCAGCAATACATTTTTACCAGCAATACATTTTTGAAAAAAAATATACCAGCAATACATTTTTGAGAAAAATATTACCAGCAATACATTTTTGAAAAAAAAAATATTACCAGCAATACATCTTTGAGAAAAATATTAACAGCAATGCATTTTTGAAGAAAAAATATTACCAGCAATACATTATTGAAGTAAAAATATTACCAGCAATACATTTTTGAAGTAAAAATATTACCAGCAATACATTTGTGAAGAAAAAATATTACCAGCAATACATTTTTACCAGCAATACATCTTTGAAAAAAATATTACCAGCAATACATTTTTAAAGAAAAAATATTACCAGCAATACATTTTAAAAGAAAAAAATATTACCAGCCATACATTTTTGATGAAAAAATATTACCAGCAATACATTATTACCAGCAATACATCTTTGTAAAATATATTACCAGCAAAAAATTTTGAAGAGAAAATATTACCAGAAATACATTTTTACCAGCAATACATCTTTCAAAAAATATTACCAGCAATACATTTTGAAAGAAAATATTACCAGCAATACATTTTTGAAGAAAAGCATTACCTGCAATACATTTTCTGAAGAAAAAAAATATTACCAGCAATACATTGTTGGCGAAGAAAGTTATTACCAGCAGTACATTATTACCAGCAATACATCTTTGAAAAAAATATTACCAGAAATACATTTTTGAAGAAAAAATATTACCAGCAATACATTATTACCAGCAATACATCTTTGAAAAAAATATTACCAGCAATACATTTTGGAAAAAAAATATTACCAGCAATATATTTTTGAAGCAAAAATATTACCAGCAATACATTTTTGAAGAAAAAATTATTACCAGCAATACATCTTTGAAAAAAATATTACCAGCTATACATTTTTGAAGAAAAAATATATAGATATGCCGTAAAAAAAAGTAAAGCAAAGCAAAGCAAACCATCTTCATCAAGCGCCTCCACCACAAAATTAAAACTCCACCACCGCCTCCACCAAAATAAAAAAAAAAAAAAAACTAAGCTCTATGGTTAAATTTTTTGTTGTACCTGTGGTGGGATTGTCGTGGTAAGATTGATTTACAGTTCTTAAAACGTAATGAAACCTTAAATGAACATTTATACGTCCAGCAGGTGCAACGGGTGCTGCTATAATCTATCGGCTACGATGGTATCAAACACTAGAGCATGGGGTCTACCTCATTTACTACTATAGGACGCACTGTTCGGCGCAAACCATAGCGTATCTAGCAGATTATTCTTTCGTAAAATTTATCACTGCTGTTTCCGCGGTCAAGATGACACATTAATAAAAATAAAATTTAGCAACATTTTAATCTGAACGAGGTTATCCATCTTATGTTAACGGTTTCGGATGTAGGGGAATCCTGATATGTGAATTCCATTTCATTTCTTTTTATGTGGACAGGAGACACACGAGTTGAGGTGAGGTGATGGTAGAGTCCATCGTGGTCAACCGCTGGTAGACAGAACGAAAGGTGAGGTGAGGTCACGGTATAATTCGTCAAGGTAAACCGCAGGTGTACAGCACGATAAGTGAGGTGAGGTGAGGTGATGGTAGGCTTCATTGCGGTCGACCAAATATGAACGGGACGAAAGGTGAGGTGAGGTCACGGTATAATTCCTCGAGGTAGACCACAGGTGGACAGCACGAAATGTGAGGTTAGGTGAGGTGATGGCAGAGTTCATCGTGGTTGACCGCAGGTGGACAGAACGAAAGGTGAGGTGAGGTCACGGTATAATTCCTCGAGTTAGACCACAGGTGGACAGCACGAAATGTGAGGTTAGGTGAGGTGATGGCAGAGTTCATCGTGGTTGACCGCAGGTGGACAGAACGAAAGGTGAGGTGAGGTCACGGTATAATTCCTCGAGTTAGACCACAGGTGGACAGCACGAAATGTGAGGTTAGGTGAGGTGATGGCAGAGTTCATCGTGGTTGACCGCCGGTGGACAGAACGAAAGGTGAGGTGAGGTCACGGTATAATTCCTCGAGGTAGACCACAGGTGGACAGCACGAAATGTGAGGTTAGGTCAGGTGATGACATAGTTCATCGTGGTTGACCGCCGGTGGACAGAACGAAAGGTGAGGTGAGGTCACGGTATAATTCCTCGAGGTAGACCACAGGTGGACAGCACGAAATGTGAGGTTAGGTGAGGTGATGGTAGAGTGCATCGTGGTCAACCGCTGGTGGACAGAACGAAAGGTGAGGTGAGGTCACGGTATAATTCCTCGAGTTAGACCACAGGTGGACAGCACGAAATGTGAGGTTAGGTGAGGTGATGGCAGAGTGCATCGTTGTCAACCGCTGGTGGACGGAACGAAATGTGAGGTGAGGTCACGGTATAATTCCTCGAGTTAGACCACAGGTGGACAGCACGAAATTCGAGGTTAGGTTAGGTGATGGCAGAGTTCATCGTGGTCAAACGCTGGTGGACGGCACGAAATGTGAGGTGAGGTCACGGTATAATTCCTCGAGTTAGACCACAGGTGGACAGCACGAAATTCGAGGTTAGGTCCATTTCTATCCATTTGTCTCATTCTGTTCATATCTATCTATCTATCTATCTATCTATCTATCTATCTATCTATCTATCTATCTCATTCTGTTCATATCTATCTATCTATCTATCTATCTATCTCATTCTGTTCATATCTATCTATCTATCTATCTATCTATCTCATTCTGTTCATATCTATCTATCTATCTATCTATCTATCTATCATTCTATTCATCTGTCTCATTCTGTTCATATCTATCTATCTATCTATCTATCTATCTATCTATCTCATTCTATTCATCTATCTATCTATCTAGCTATCTATCTCATTCTATTCATCTATCTATCTATCTATCTATCTATCTCATTCTATTCATCTATCTATCTATCTCATTCTATTCATCTATCTATCTCATTCTATTCATCTATCTATCTATCTATCTCATTCTATTCATCTGTCTCATTCTTTTCAAATCTATCTATCTCCTTCTGTTAATATCTATCTATCTTTCTATATATATATCTCTCTATGTATTCTGATTATGTCTATCTAGGTTTGTCTCTTTTCATCTGAATGTATATATGTATATATGCATCTATCTATCTTACACTGTTCAAAGACAACCAGTTTTTTAAAAACTATATTGAAATATTTTTGTGTGTATAAAGTTTCCAATTTTTATTAATGCGCTTATTTAAATGGATGGGGAGTAGGGACCGTGGGTGAAGGTGACACGCATTGCTACAAACGATTTGAAGCTGTGAAGAGACATGATCGCCCAAGTCCTGTAGGGTCCCTGCAAATAAAAGAAAGCAAGGTGTTTTATTATCCTCAAACCTGGCGAAATGACCAGGAATCATTTTTTAAGGTTTCTATCATTCTTTCGAAACATCCTATTAACTGTGTATTTTTCCTTTGGTTAGAACGAGACTGATAGTTTTGTTCTTCATCACGTAATATTCTTGAGAAATTTGTTTTCAAGTTCGTTCTATCTAAATCTCTCTGGTTCAAGTTCAGCTTCGTAAGCTTTATATCTCCTGAGGTGATAAGAACGGGGATGTTGGCGGTAATGACTTCCACCATGGTGCTCATGATGACAATGTGTGTCATAAACAAAATCATTATCATAATACCTTATCGAAAATCAAGCCCCTACCTCCTTAGATTTGCAACTGTTCCAGCCAACCCCTAACGATTTTCCCGCGTCTCCGATGACAGTCCTCACAATGGCCGCATCTGTCATTATCAGCAATATGGCGTCTCTGAACAAGACAAGCGCCAATCTCCTGCCGTTAATAAGTCGGGCCTCATCCATTTTTAATGAAGGGCCGAGCATCTGTGACGCATTTTCACTTCCCCTATCAATCAATTAGACTCCAAAGACACTCTCATCACTTTCACAGTCGCTTGCCTCCCATTATCGTCTCTTTAAAAAAAAAAATTATCTGTTCTCAAGGGAATAAGACTAGTCCAGGCTCATCATTTTTAATAAGGCTGGTTTTCTTTCGATTTGCTTATTGGGTCCGACCATCTGGACGTCTGGTTTTGCGTGTCTCCGATGGTCATTTGTTCTATTAGATTCGGTTTCAACATTGTCGTCTGTCTGTCTGGCGGGAAACCATTTCCTGCGTTTGTTTAAGCAATTATCAGAATTTGTTATCGCGTAAGCAAAATATGCATATGTGTTTGCATGGAGAAAGTTTTTTTGTTTTTTTTCCACAATACATTATGTATGAACATTCGTAAACAAATCTTTCTTTGTTCCTTTAATTCTTTCTTTCTTTCTTTCTTTCATTCTTTCTTTCGTAAGATCTATCTCAGTATGTACCTATCTATCTATCTATTTATCTATCTATCTATCTATCTATCTCAGTCTGTACATATCTATCTATCTATCTATCTATCTCAGTCTGTACATATCTATCTATCTATCTATCTATCTCAGATAGATAGATAGATATGTACAACTGAGATAGATAGATAGATAGATATGTACAGACTGAGATAGATAATAGATAGATAGATAGATAGGTACATACTGAGATAGATAGATAGATAAATAGATAGATAGGTACATACTGAGATAAATAGATAGATAAATAGATAGATAGGTACATACTGAGATAGATAGATAGATAGATAGATAGATAGATAGGTACATACTGAGATAGATAGATAGATAGATATGTACAGACTATCTATCTCAGTCTATACATATCTATCTATCTATCTCAGTCTATACATATCTATCTATCTATCTATCTATCTATCTATCTATCTATCTATCTATCTATCTATCTATCTATCTATATGAGTCTGTACATATGTATGTATGTATGTATGTATGCATCTATCGATCTATCTCAGTCTGTACATATCTATCTATCTATCTATCTATCTATCTATCTATCTATCTAAGTCTGTACATATCTATCTATCTATCTAAGTCTGTACATATCTATCTATCTATCTATCTATCTATCTATCTCAGTCTGTTGATATCTATCTATCAATCGCAGTCTATACATATCTATCTATCTATCTATCTATCTATCTCAGTCTATACATATCTATCTATATATCTATCTATCTCAGTCTATACATATCTATCTATATATCTATCTCAGTCTATACATATCTATCTATCTATCTATCTATCTATCTATCTATCTATCTCAGTCTATACATATCTATCTATCTATCTACCTATCTCAGTCTATACATATCTATCTATCTATCTATCTATCTATCTCAGTCTATACATATCTATCTATCTATCTATCTATCTATCTATCTATCTATCTATCTATCTATCTATCTACCTATCTCAGTCTATACATATCTATCTATCTATCTATCTACCTATCTCAGTCTATACATATCTATCTATCTATCTACCTATCTCAGTCTATACATATCTATCTATCTATCTATCTATCTATATATCTATCTCAGTCTATACATATCTATCTATCTATCTATCTCAGTCTATACATATCTATCTATCTACCTATCTCAGTCTATACATATCTATCTATCTATCTATCTATCTATCTATCTATCTATCTATCTATCTATCTATCTCAGTCTATACATATCTATCTATCTATCTATCTACCTATCTCAGTCTATACATATCTATCTATCTATCTACCTATCTCAGTCTATACATATCTATCTATCTATCTACCTATCTCAGTCTATACATATCTATCTATCTATCTATCTATCTATCTATCTATCTATCTATTTATCTATCTCAGTCTATACGTATCTATCTATCTATCTGATTATGTCTATTTTATGTTTCTCTCTTTTCATCTGAATGTATATATGTATATATGCATCTATCTATCTTGCACTGTTCAACGACCACCAGAGTTTTAAAAAGTACATTGAAATATTTTTTGTATTCATAACGTTTCTTATTTTTGTTAATACGGATGACCATACACAACATTATCAGAACATAAGTGCGGTAACTATAGTTAATCTAAAGCCAAAGTACTTAAAAGCTCGTAAAATTCAATAAAACGTGAGATTATTGCAAATATTTTCCTCAATTTTTAAGATTGCTGTGTAAATAAAAAATATTATATAAAAAATCGCTCACTTTATATACGTTAAGTAATATTTACAGGTATGTCCTGCGTAAAAAAAAAATTCAAACATAAATCTATCGAGATAGTTGTTAACACTTAATGAAACCTCCAACTCCGAGTTCAAAAGACTTTCTTAATATTTGCAATATTTGTTTCAAATTCGATTAATTAGACTTTAAGTAAAATAAGCTTGCTAAAAAAGTTTCAGAAAAGAATAATTGAAAGATTTTTTAATAAAGAGAATTACGTTCTGTTGACAAATTTGTAAATATGGCTAAAATCAGCCATTTTTTAGCATTAAAAAAAAAATAACTTTAAATTCGTTTTGAAATATAGCAAAGTATTTCACTTATTGGAAATGTTAATTTATATTTATTAGCTTGAAATTGAAAGAAAAATAAAAAGTTCAAGAAAGATTTTTAATTTAAAAAAGAATTCAGTATATGTCTATATTTTTGAGATGAGGTATTATGTACACTATTTACATTATTCGGACTATTGTCCTCATCTTTGTTGCCATATTTATTAAAATTATTATTACAACGTTTCGGCCGTTGTACGCCCCAAACTTCATCTCAGAAATATAGACAGCTACTGAAGGGCCGAAACGTTGTGATAAATATGGCGACAAAGATGAGGACAATAGTCCGAATAATGTAAATAGTGTACATAATACCTCCTCTCAGAAATATAGACAGATACTGAAGGGCCGAAACGTTGTAATAAATATGGGGATAAAGATGAGGACAATAGTCCGAATAATGTAAATGGTGTTTAAAAAAAATTCAATATAAAACTGAGGTATCGCTTTTCTTTGGAGATATCTAAGCTAAGTGTTGTGACGTAGGCAAAGAATGTTGTGACGTCATTTGTTTACATTTGACACGCTAGAGCAGATATGAATAGAAAAGATTCATGGAAGATTTAAGTTTAAAGATAGTAAAATCGACCGTGCGAACCAGACGCTTCTCCGTGGCCGAAAAGTTAAGGCACGTCACGCGAAATACATGTTCGTCACGCGAAAATACAGGTTCGATTCCTGTCGGAGAACGAACATTTTCTATGAAAATTTCTCGGACATTCAGGCCGGTAAATGTTATTTAATACTGTTTATTATAAAACAGAGCATTTGCTTAAATACTTGTATCTATAAAAAAAGAAGAAAAAAAGAACGTTAAACATATTATAAATGTCTTTAAATATATATATATATATATATATATATATATATATATATATATATATATAAGCAACCCCAAGCAAGGCGGGAAGTTGTAGCGAGAGCAAATAGGAGTGATAGAGGAAAAGAATGAAGAGAAGGTTAGGGGATAGATCAGGGCATCTGGAGACATCGATTGAAATTACATTTGAATAGTTGGAGATTATAGCTATCAGGAAAACAAGAAATGGGAAGGGAGTTCCACAGGCGACAAGTGCGAGACATAAAGCTATTGGAGTAGAAGAGACGGCTACATTTAACAGTTTCGACAGTGGAAGGGTGAGAGCGAGATGCCAGCCTAGTTGGACGCTTAAATTCATGAAGTCTGGGAACCAGCGAAAGCAGCTCATCGGAGCAGTTACCGTGAAAGTATTTGTAAAAGAAAACAGAGGAAGCCGACGGCATGTCTTTGAGAGAGCGGCTTCAGACGAGATGCCAGATCAGGGCTAATTACTTTGCATATCCGTCTTTGGATTTTATCAAGGACCTTGAAACAATTAGAAGACGCTTCAGACCATATATGGCAGCAATAATCCATGCAAGGGCGAATTGTTGATTTGTAGATTTTGAAGGATCGATTCCGGCGAGAAACATTTCCTGGCGCGGCATAGGGAGTCAACTTTCCTAGCGGTGGACGAAGCTATTGACTCAATGTATTCGTTCCATCTAAGGTCAGCGGACAATGTGAGACCGATCAGTCGCATTTATATATATATATATATATATATATATATATATATATATATATATATATGTGTGTGTGTGTATGTGTGTGTGTGTGTGTGTGTGTGTGTGTTGAATATAACAAGTTATGACAAGTTCTGACAGAATTTCTTCCTTGAAGTATCATCCGTAATTTGGAGAAAGTTGATCAGTAAAATTCATCAACACAAAATGTCTGTTGTCTTTAGTAATAATTGCTTTAAAGTATATATAAAAATAATACTATTTTTATTTGTTATCTATATTTTAAAATTCTTTTTCACACTTCCATTGGAGTGTTCATGATTTTTATCTCGGCATAATGAAGTCTGATGTGGCTCGTCTATATGTGCCCAGATTCGAAGGAGGCAGAGGATTAGTTCAACTAGAACCGTTTCACAAAGCTACAACAATTGGCCTTGAAAGGTACCTGGAAACTATAGAATACTGGATAATGATATGTGTCAAAGAACATGAAAGAAGTAAGAAATTTTATTCACCAAACTCGAAATGGTATTTCAAGTGGGTGAAAAAATACAAGTAAAACATAATACACCGACTGAAGCTGCCAGATATTTTAAGAAGAAAGCAAAAGCAAATGCAATTGGCCAGATACAGAAACGATGCCAAGATAAACCGCTTCACCACCAATATTCTACCCTTACCAAACAAACTAATGTAGACAAACCCCGTACCTGTCAGTGGCTATGTTGGGCAGGGTTAAAAGTGAAATCTAAGGTTTTATTCTTGCTAAGAGGCATCCATGAAGAATCCTTCCATCCGTGCATAGAAGCGTAGCAGACATGGACGAAAAAGTGTATTAGACTCGAAGAGCATTACTTTGTAGGTGAAACCATGTAGTTTGTTGTTTGAAATTAAAATAAATTGTTTGTGACACAAGTCCCGTTAATTTTCAGACACACCTCGTATATACAGAGTGTCCATAAAGTTCGCGTGTACTTTAAAAAAATTATAACTTTATTTGTATTTGCGATAGAAATAATTTGTAAAGAGGATTAGAAAGAAGTAAATGTATATTTTTTAAGGTTTTATTGAAATTTTATTTAAGTTTCCACATGTCCTCCATCATTAGCAATACAAAGGTTAATACGATTTTGCAGTTCGCGGAAAACATTTGCCAACTGATTTACAGTAATGCCTGAAATCACATTAGTTATTTTAGCTATACTTAAAACTAGGTACATTAAACTTTATAACATTTTTTTACAGATTATTTCTATCGCACATACAAATGAAGTCATACATTTTTTAAAGTGCACACGAACTTTATGGACACCCTGTATATATATATATACATACACACACACACATATATATATATATATATATATATATATATATATATATATATATATATATATATATATATATATATACTAGGTAATCCGTATGGGTAGACCCAATGAGGATAAAATCCAGAGAGCTCAATGTAAATCAGAGCTAATAATTTAAATAAAAACAGATTATTTTAAGGTTCCATATAATAAATTGTTTCACCACAGCCCTTTTAAAGGACAGTGGATCATCAGATTTATTTCCAAATGTTGAAATGAAAAAATGAAAATAAATTTACACATTTATGACGGGCAATAATAAGGAAATTAACGAAGTGGGAGCAGTGTAGGGGGTAGAGAGACAGCATTGAGTTAGATGTAACATTTCTATTGTTTCAAATTTAAATTTTCGCTGAAATCTAGACAGTGACACTTTAAATCTGTTAACGGAAGTTATATCTTGATATGGGAGGGGGATATATCAAAAAGCATAAAAAGAAAAAAAGAAAAAAAAGGAGGGCTGTGGTGAAATAATTTATTACATGGAACCTTAAAGGAATCTGTTTTTATTTAATA
>OZ038518.1:66720846-66750863 GCA_964036315.1 Acanthosepion esculentum | reverse complement strand
TTCGAAGAACTCACAAATGTCAGTTTTAACCTCTTCCTGTGTTACAAAAGCGGTTTCTTCCAAATGATTCTGTGAGCTACGAAACAAATGGTAGTCTGAAGAAGCAAGGTCAGGAGAATAAGGTGGATGAGGAATTTTCTCCCAACCAAGTTCTTCGATCTTTTGTGACATGATTCTTGCTGTGTGTGGTCGCGCATTGTCCTGATGAAACATCACCCGTTTTCGATTCACTAGAGCAGGTCATTTTTCTCAAAGCTTGGTTCAAACTCTCTCATTTCTGACAGTATATTTGAGCATTAATTGTTGCATTAGGTGGTAAGAATTCAAAGTGGATTATTCCTTGGCAATCCCACCAGATTGAAAGAAGAACCTTTTGCCCATGAAGTTCCCTTCTCGGCTGTGGCTGGGGTCCTTACCCTTTACCAAGTCACTGTCTCCGACGCTTAACATTTCGATAAAAGATTCATTTTTCGTCGCCAGTCACAAGTCTATCCAAAAAAGTTGAAACAAGTTGGTGAGAATGGAGAGATGAGCAGATGTCAACTCGGGATTTGAGGTTGTTTTCAGACAATTCATGAGGCACCCATTTTCCAAGTTTAGGAACTTTCCCAAGTTGTTGAAGATGACGATGAACAGTTGTATGGTTTGAACCGAGAACCACTGACAATTTCTCAACTGATAAAGCAGGATTTTCTTCAAGGGCTGCTTCAAGAAGCTTTTCATCAAACTCAACTGGACGTCCGGTTCGATCTTCATCTTCAAGGGTGAAATCTCCACCTCTGAATTTTGCAAACCATCTTCTGCAAGTTCTTTCATTCACACATTCCTCTCCATAAATTGAGTGAATGTTTCTAGCCGCTTCGGCTGTTGAGTTTCCTTTCTTGAACTCATAAAGCATTATGTGCCTCAAATGATTCTTGTGTACTTCCATGTTAGCAGGGTTTTAATCAAACAAAATTAAATTTTATTGTTCTCTGAAATAAACTTGATCAGTTTAAATGCATCTAAACATAAAAATAATGTTCAGCTCCATGAGACATTATAAAATACTCTTTAAATTTCGTTCATATTAACAAAAAGTTAAAATTCGGACAGAACTTATGGCAAAAAACAAAATGGCAAACATGTGTGGATGAGTAAATCTCAGAACAAGTAACGAAAAAAAGACAAGGAGTCACATGGGGGGGGATAAAAAAACAAGCAGACATATAAGAAAGAAGAAGGAATGATAGCGATCTTTGTAGATGTTTAGATAGATAGATAGATAGATAGATAGATAGATAGATAGATAGATAGATAGATAGATATGAACAGACAGACAGACAGACAGACAGACATACTGGTAGATATGAAGAAACTGATAGATATGATTAGACTGATAGATAGATCGATAGATATGATGGGACTGAAATAGATATGAACAGCATGATAGATAGATAGATATGTAGCGAATGATAGATATCAAGAGACAGAAATAGATAGATAGATAGATAGATAGGCATGTAGATAGATATGAAAAGATTGAGATAAATATAAAAATAGATATGAAAGACTGAGATAGATAGAAACATATATAAGAGACTGTGGTAGATAGATAGATATGTAGAGAATGATAGAAAAATGAGATAGATGTAGAAACTGACAGATATGGGGAGACAGATAGATATGATCAGACTGATTGATAGGTAGAGATTTCCCAAGCTACGCTTGAACGTGGCACAAGGCCGAAAGTAAGAGGCACCCAGTGAGGATCGAACTCACTACTCAGACGTAATTGTGCTAGCGACACGAGCTTGCTAACCATTACACCACCTCGAGGTGCCCAAGACTGATTGATAGGTCTGAACAGACTGATAGATATGAAGAGACTGAGATAGATAAATATGAACAGCCTGATAGATAGATAGATAGATAGATAGACAGACAAACAGACAGACAGATATGAAACGAAATCAACAGATAGATATATAGATAGACATGAAACTAAATAGATAGATAGATAGATAGATAGACAAACAGATATGAAACGAAATAGATAGATAGAGATGAAACGAAATAGATAGATAGACAGACAGATATGAAACGAAATAGATAGATAGATAGATAGGTGTGAACAGACTGAGATAGATAGATAGATAGATAGGTGTGAACAGACTGAGATAGATAGATAGATAGATAGATAGATAGATAGATAGATAGATAGATAGATAGATAGGTGTGAACAGACTGAGATAGATAGATAGATAGATAGATAGATAGATAGATAGATGTGAAAAGACTGAGATAGATAGATAGATGTGAACAGACTGAGATAGATAGATAGATAGATAGATAGATAGATAGATAGGTGTGAACAGACTGAGATAGATAGATAGATGTGAACAGACTGAGATAGATAGATAGAGAGATAAATATATATATATATATATATATATATATATATATATATATATATATATAGATAGATAGATAGATAGATAGATAGATAGATAGATAGATAGATAGATAGATATGAACAGACTGAGATAGATAGATAGATAGATAGATATGAAAAGACTGAGATAGATAGATAGATAGATAGATAGATAGATGTGAACAGACTGAGATAGATAGATAGATAGATAGATAGATATGAAAAGACTGAGATAGATAGATAGATAGATAGATAGATAGATAGATAGATGTGAACAGACTGAGATAGATAGATAGATAGATAGATAGATAGATATGAAAAGACAGAGATAGATAGAAAGATATGAACAGACTGAGATAGATAGATAGATAGATAGATATGAAAAGACAGAGATAGATAGATAGATAGATAGATGTGAACAGACTGAGATAGATAGATAGATAGATAGATAGATAGATGTGAACAGACTGAGATAGATAGATAGATAGATAGATAGATATGAAAAGACTGAGATAGATAGATAGATAGATAGATAGATAGATGTGAACAGACTGAGATAGATAGATAGATAGATAGATAGATAGATAGATAGATAGATAGATATGAAAAGACTGAGATAGATAGATAGATAGATAGATAGATAGATAGATAGATAGATAGATGTGAACAGACTGAGATAGATAGATAGATAGATAGATAGATATGAAAAGACTGAGATAGATAGATAGATAGATAGATAGATAGATAGATATGAAAAGACTGAGATAGATAGATAGATAGATAGATAGATAGATGTGAACAGACTGAGATAGATAGATAGATAGATAGATAGATAGATAGATAGATAGATATGAAAAGACTGAGATAGATAGATAGATAGATAGATAGATAGATAGATAGATAGATATGAAAAGACTGAGATAGATAGATAGATAGATAGATAGATAGATAGATAGATAGATAGATATGAAAAGACTGAGATAGATAGATAGATAGATAGATAGATAGATAGATGTGAACAGACTGAGATAGATAGATAGATAGATAGATAGATAGATAGATAGATAGATAGATATGAACAGACTGAGATAGATAGATAGATAGATAGATAGATAGATAGATAGATTGATAGATATGAAAAGACTGAGATAGATAGATATATGAACAGACTGAGATAGATAGATAGATAGATAGATAGATAGATAGATAGATAGATAGATTGATAGATATGAAAAGACTGAGATAGATAGATAGATAGATAGATAGATAGATAGATAGATAGATGTGAACAGACTGAGATAGATAGATAGATAGATAGATAGATATGAAAAGACTGAGATAGATAGATAGATAGATAGATAGATAGATAGATAGATGTGAACAGACTGAGATAGATAGATAGATAGATAGATAGATAGATAGATATGAAAAGACTGAGATAGATAGATAGATAGATAGATAGATAGATAGATAGATAGATGTGAACAGACTGATAGATAGAAATGAAAAAATGATCACACTGAGGGGAAAATAATTGATAGTAACAATGCTATGAATGCATAATTAACTTGATGAAAAACTTAAAATTAGAGCAAAAACAAGGAGGGGGGTGGCAAGAAAGCAGGAAGGAAGGAATGTTGTACAATGGACAGAAAGTTTCAGCGAAATACAGACGGCGTTTCTCTGTGTGAGTCGATTCGATACGGAAGTTATGGCAACAGACGGTGACTGCGCGATGCCGCAGATAGCAAGGAAAATAAAAGCAAAAACAAAACCCAAAACAACTCAATGACGTCATTCACTTTTGGGAAACACAACTTCCAGTGTTTATAACTGATCCGTCGATCGACCCCCCCCCGGTCCTGACCCTCCCTGCCTGTCCCCACCTCTACCTTCATCCTCATCTCCAGTCTGTTCGCCGCCTGACGCCCTTCCACCCGACATCTAACTTGGGCGGAGACAGCACCTCTGTTGACATTCGACGGTCGCGGCGCAGGGTGGGTCGGGCGCGACAAAGTGTAGGCAGGGCTTGGGAAGTATCTGTTAAAAGATCCGTCCTACAGGAGTAAAAAAAAATAAAAAAATTGGTAGTTCACATATTTCGTTCAGTAAACAATTTACGCGCACCAACGGGTGAAGGGGTATCTGTCAGTAGGTGCTGATATTTATACATTAAACGGGCATCTCGGATTTTAGAAGTACACCGAAAGAGTTGGGTTCAGTGGGTCGTCAAAAACAACTTTTGATGTGGTCTGCCTCGTTCATGAAATTGGAAAAAAAATATTGCGAATTTTGTTATTTTTAAAATCATTTCATACCAAGCAAGGCATTAAAGGCACTAAGACGCAATGGGGTTATTGAGTGTGAGAGAATATGAGAAAAAGAAAATATTCAGGAGCAAGATCAATAAAAGAAAAGAAATTAAGAAGATAACGATTGGCATTGCATTTACATTTTTAAAGATCAAAGTTGAATAGAAAGGAAGAGATCTGCACAGGCGAGAAGTGCGATAGAAGAAACTGTTAGCATAGAACTTACGGTTACAGCTAGCCATTTCAAGTGTAAAATGACGAGACCTAACTGCCAATCTAGTAGTACGCTTAAATTCATAAAATATCAAAGAGGAAAGCTCATTAGAAAAACTAACATGAAAATATTTTTAGAAAAGACACAGAGAGGCTATGACTGTTGCCGAGATGCCAGGTCACACATTTTTGTTTCTTTTTGGATAAGACCCTCCTCGAAGAATGCGTTCACTTTCGTTTTTTATGTACTGCGGATCTTCTGGAAACTCTCCAATAATGCCAGAAACACTGACAAATGCATTGTCTACTAAATTTTCCCATCGCCTTTGCCATATTCTGGTTTTAAATATTTTAATGCGTTTTGAATGTTTCAAATGTATAAACATTATTTAAACGCCGTTTTGTAAATGTTTTAAAAAAAAGAAGGTATTTTCCCAATTTCTTTTCTTTTCTTTTTTTTTTTTACAATTTCATATTTGTTCGATTTTGGACCCGAAATTTACAAACCAATTTCGAAAGAATTAATAAATTTATTTTTAAATGAACATTTTTGTAATTTGAAACGTTATCTTTAGTGGATACCCGTGTTTGAAATAGACGCTGCGCTTATTGCATATTTTTTTTTTTTTTTTTCGTTAAACTGTGTATAACGCCTACCTGCCATCCCAGGCGATAAAAATAAAGAAAATGTGCTTTCCGGCTGGGTTTAAACCTTTCTCTCTTTTTGTAGGTGGATACAGTTTCGGGCCATGCCAGACAACTCTGAATTCGAAACCTGAAGAAGGGCGTGTATAGACATCGTGCCAGCAATTTTAAGGGAAAATGTGGCGGGACCTATACGAGCCTTCCCCACTATAATCGGATCATATGTGCGAGTAGTCTGGCGTATCAGTTCTAGGAACTCAGCCCTCATACGTCGTAATCGACGGGAGAATCCTGACACACACAGATAGACCAAATTTTTAAATGGAGTTCTCGGCGAGAGATGGGCATTTCTTAAGTAGATAATTGGGCGTTGTCTTATCACGTGGTCTAATTGATAGAGAGCACTTCCGTTAAAGGAGTGGGCACCTGAATGTAAAAAGGGAAAAATAAGGGCATCTCGATTTCTAGGACGTTTTACATTAATTCCATTTTTAAAATAACATGTATTATAACTAATAATACACACATAAAAATAACGTGTACCCATTAAAGTAACGTATACCCATTAAAAAACGTTTACCAATAAAGTAACGTGTACCCAATGAAAATAATGAGTACCCATTAAAAATAACGTGTACCCATTAAAGTAACGTATGCCCATTAAAAGACGTTTACCAATAAAAGTAACGTGTACCCAATAAAAATAATGAGTACCCATTAAAAATAACGTGTACCCATTAAAGTAACGTATACCCATTAAAAACGTTTACCAATATGAATAACGTGTACCCAATAAATATAATGAGTAACATTAAAAATAACGTTTACCCATAAAATAACGTGTACCCATAAAAAAAACGGGTGCCCATTAAAAATAAAGCTAATAGTTATAAGAAAGGATTAATGAATTTACATTGTTAATCTGATATCATTTCTGATTAGTTAAACTTTAAATTTTAGTGGATACACGTATTTGAGTTGGTGCCCTCTTTTATTTAAATAGTGTTAATTACATCTACCGGCCTGTGCATTCGAAAATCTTAATAAAGAAAATGTCACCTCGTGCAGAAATCGAACCTACGTCCATCCTTTTGTAGAGCTTGCTTTAAACCGCCTAGTCACAGTCACACCACTGCATGGTTCAATATATATATATATATATATATATATATATATATATATACATATGCGTGTGTGTGTGTATGTGTGTGTGTGTGTGTGTGTGCGCGCGCGTGTGTGTATAGTATTGAGCTAGCATCGTGACCGAGGGTTCGAATGTGCTGTCCTTGTTTCTCTCCCAGAAACTGTAACTAAGATCTGCCCAGCATAGTTGCAGTTTAAACCACAGGTGGGCTCTGTGGGTGTTGAACAGACACAAATGTGCCTTAGCGAGTGTCTGAATTAGGGGTTGACTAGACGCCCAAGTAGACGGGTATCCTCGAATACGAGTGGCCAGCTATTATATATAGTATTACACAAAAAAAATCCATATCATATGGGGGGGGTAGGTCTATTTCAACCGACGAAAACTACGTCAGTCTTATTCAACCCAGTTGTATAGACTGAGTTCTTGTCGGAATTAGAAATTTAAATTTGATAGCCGTCGAAAATTTGATGCAGAATTTATCCATTTCGATGTTTCAATCAGGAGAAATGCCCGAGATGGTGGTTAGGGGAGGGTGGAATGTTTTAGTTTAGTCTTAAATGGAAGAGGTTTTATAAAATTAAACCCTGATTTTAAACTGAGGTTATATGAACAATGGGGTGTTAATTTGAATCTAAAAGAGCACTGAAAAGGGAGTTTTATAAAAAAAAATAATTATATATATATGTAAAAGGTTAACTTTCGACTTGAATAATAATAAATTATACTTAAAAATAAGATATATTTAAAAGATTAAAAATAAGTCATATTTAAATAATTTATATTAAATTTAAGTAAGAAATATTTTTTAAAATTATATTAAGAATAAAAATATAGCTATAAATAAAAATATAAGATAAATAAATTATACGTTTTTAACTTTAAAGATATGTTAATTCAAGTTATATTAAAAATGCCAAACCATGCAAAATTATATTTAAAACGTAATATATGTGTGTGTGTGTGTGTGAAATGTGTATGTATGCATGTATATATATATGCAATTTTTATATATATATTATTTATATGCTATATATGCGTAGTACTTATTGGAAAGCGCTCAATATCAGTGATAGAGATAACTAACATATTTAGTTAGAGTGATGTGAGTTTGTGACCCTGGGAGTCACACTATTTGCGATCGTCAGACAGTGTGATTAATTTTTAAATTTTGGATTTATATATGGTTTCGTATATCGGTGTTTTTATGGAAGTGGGAGGAAAAATTGTCGTCGGGACGTCACTCATACTTACACAAACATACATACACGCACGTACACTCATTGAAGTTGGTAGACACATACATACGAACGCTCACTCACCGGAGCTCACGCAAACATAAACATATGTGAACAGTGTGGGACTGGACATATATGCGCATCCATGTGTCGTTGCGCACATACGTACGCATTTGGTCGCTGTATTCAATGCTGGATTGTGTAGCGAACATTTCCTTGCTTGTTGCGCTGTCAAAGCGCGGACCGTTTTTCTATTTTTGTTCGCTAAATAATATTTTCTCTCACGCACGTATATACGTATGATGGGGTCTGTGTAAGACTATGATAGGTAAAAATTGCTATTATTTTTAATTTGTTAAGGCAGTTTTGTTATTATTTCATAGCCGGTTATTTGCTTGTTTTTGGCGATTGTGCATATGTAAATGGTAGAAATTCCAATTTGTAATACTTATTAGTATTTATGTGGTGATATTAATTTTGCTGGGGGAGGGATAATTAAGTATAATTTTGGACTGATACAGTAATGGTAATTGTGGACTAAAACAGCAATGGTAACTGTGATGTGGTAGTAATGGGAGTGGGGAGCGGGTGATGATAATAAAAACTGTAGTAGTAAATAGTTATTGTAAAGTGGTAGAAATGATCGTAGTAATAGTGGTGGAAGGATAATAACAATAATTATAATTATTATGATGGTAGTTTGAACTAGAAAATAATTGATGGTGTTATAGTGTCGGTGCTTTCTCTTTTCATGTTTATAGGGTCAATGGTGGTTTATGTACTAGTGTTTGTTGGTATTTTCTTATCTGTTTGGCATAAATTCTGATAATAGGTATTTATTTTCATGCCTGCATTTGGAAATTATTTCTGATCTTATGTTTAGTAAATTCTTTTCATTATTTACATTATTCGGACTATTGTCCTCATCTTTGTCGTCATATTTATTATAACGTTTCGGCCGTTGTACGCTCCGGCCTTCAGGTGGTTAGAATGTCGAACTGAAGCATATATTTCAACCACCTGAAGAAGGCCGCAGCGTACAACGACCGAAACGTTGTAATAAATATGGCGACAAAGATGAGGACAATAGTCCGAATAATGTAAATAATGTACATAATACCTCATCTCAGAAATATAGACAGATCGTAAATTCTTTTGTTGGGTATGAGAAATTATTGCTACCTTTTCGTGTAGGCAAAGTAGGCATTTCTTTGTAATGTTGTTGTAGGCAGGTGTTTTTTCTATATTTTCCAGCTCATTCTTGGTGTAATATTTCTGTCTTTTAGATGCCATATATATGTGGATAGTTTAGTGCTGTTCGAGTATTTTCTGTTAGCGAATGAAAGGTTGTGGTTGTTGTTTCTCTTCTTAAATGGTCCCTCACTGGCACCGATGTAGTTCATTGTGCTGTTGTTTGCATTTACCTTACTCTAAACCTGAACTATAGTACATACGAACCGTACAAAAAAGATTATCGCTCTCCCGTCGAACTCGACGTATGAGGGTCAGACAGATCAGTTCCCAGAAACTGAAAGCCCGACAGCCACACAGGATTTGATTATAGTGGTGAAGGCTTTGTGCAGGGCCATCCACACTTTTTGGAGGGACGAATACAGGGACCTGGTGCAACGGATGCCACAAGGTCCCCAAACGACCCTCCGCAGGTTTTGAATTCAGAGTCGTCCTTCTCCTAGACCAGTTGCCATCCAAGGCTATAGAACCAAGTATGTCCTGCTATTTACCCATAGTTGGAGGGAGAAGAATAGGATTCACACCTTTCCCAAGGGTATTAACACGTAAGTGAATGTAATGGAATCGACTGGAATTCCAACTCGGCTCTCCAATTCCTCAATCCAAGCCGTTATCCATTACTCCACCGTGCCTCCTCTAAAAAAAAAAAATAATGACACCCCAACTTACGTACACACAAATTCCAACCACTCACCTTCAATCATCAAACAAAATACCCATATCAGCCGCAGTCTATCTGAAAACTCGCCAAACATACACATTTTGAATAACAAAAAAACACTATACGACGAAGAAATAAAAGAAAGTGGATACACACAAAAACTACAATGTACACCTCCACAGCCGAAATGCAAAAACAGAAAAAGAGATATTATCTGGTTTAACCCACCATACAACAAAACCGTCAAAAGAAACATAAGAAGGACATTCCTAAACTTAATAGAAATGATTAGCAGAAATATTCAACAAAAATAACGTTAAAATCAGTTACAGCTGCACAAAAAATATAACATAAATAATAAAAAGCCACAATAAAAAAAATAACAACCTATAATAATGCAACCAAGGAACCTCAATGCAACTGCAGAAATAAAACAACATGTCCATTCCTAGGAAACAAGTAAAACATAAAACAACTCTTAGTCAACTCTTAATTCACATCTGACTCTTTGGAAAATAATACTGATCAACACGATTTTTAGTGGGAAGAAACATAACACATTTTTTTAGCTAATTTAATGGCGATGATTCCGAAAATATCCTTAATTTTTCATGCTTAGCTACCGTTTTTGCTGGACTGAAATTGCTCATTTTTCTTAAAAGAAAAGATCAATGTACGATCTTGGCTGATCGCAAAATTTAGTTAATAAAGATCGTAGAAACCAATCAATTTTCAGGTAGGCCAAGCAACCTGAAATAAACTATTTTCATAAGAAAAAGTGTTTTTGAGTCAAAGATTTTAAATTAGATGTACTAAAGTTTTCCAATTTATCGCCAAAATTCAAATTAACTGGTAAACTTCATAAGTAATACACTTTATTAAACCTGATAATTAAAGTGACATAAAAAATGAAACCCTAAAATCTTCCGTTTGATATTCTTAAATTGATCCCATTATTTTTATGCCTTCATTACGGAAGGAAACCAAGCACATTGAGAGCATTTTGTTTTCACAGTTGGAAAGAAACTCCAACTAAAGACATCCCAATTGAATATAGCTATTCCATTGTACATGATACTGCTGGAGTATGAAAAGGGACTTAAATAACATTGAACATGACAGACAATCAAGAAAGAGAACATTTTTACCATAGTTCTTATGTGTACAAAGGTTTTATTTCTGCTGTTAGTTTATAAATGATTTGATGAAAATACTTGTTGGTTTTGGGATATGCAATCGTGTTATTTTTAAAAACTTAAGGTCTGATTGTTATTGCAAAAAAAATAGTATTTCTCAATAAGCAGACCAATATTTGTTGGTTTAAATACGAATTGAGAGGTCTCTACAATTTTATTTTGAGAAATATTGCCATCGGTCATTTACATATATACAGAAACAAAATGAAAATATGTTTTTTTTTTATCGAAAAATGAGGTATTTCTGTACAGCTAAAACGGTAGCTAACCAAGAAAAGTACGATCATTTTCAGATTCAGCGCCCTCAAATTAGCTAAAAAAGATGTTTGTTGTCTCGATACCATTTCGATTTTTTTGTTGTCGGCCAGTGTAATCGGCAATAATGTCGCTATGAAAGCGATGGTGTTGGTTTTGGGCGTAAACTGCAGGAGAAATGAGACAACGGAAAAACATGGCAAACTACTTAAGTCCTTTGGTTTTAAATGTGCGGAAGTAACCAAAAGTCGTAACCTGCGTACGTCTTATTAATATTCTGTATCTATATTAAAAGTCAATAATGCTGTCAGTTTAGACAAGTCATAAGCAAAGCAAAGCCCGCGGGGCGCATACAGACTCAGTTTCTGAACAGTGCGTCAAATTTTCACACTTGTTCACTCACACTTTCTCTCATACGGTTGTAGAGTAGCTTTCCGTAGTGGAAACTGTATTTGGACTAAATTCGGTCCTAAATAGGTTCAACGTACAAAAACGTTAGGAACTTGTTATAATAAGTATTACGCAGAGTAATCTAGTTGTGGTAGCTGACTACTTTCGTATTCGACTCCCAGTAGACCCTTCACTGACTCCTACTTATATTAGGTGGGAGAGTCTATTATCTATAGACTAGGTGTGTTCCACCATAATACATACATAACCACACAAATAAATTACGATTAAGTTTAAATGTTTCTTGAACTTTCTATATTTTCGGTGAGGGTAGCATTTTCAGTATTTTAAACTCCTCACAGTATTTAGTATCGTTGATGTTATCGTATAACATTTTTGTCAAGATTTATAAACCAATCGCTGAAATTTGAATAAGCTGATTTGTTTGGAAAATACTCTGACAAAAACACGACTTCACGGTTAAATAATTTCTTTAATTTAATTTAATTTTATAGGATTTCATTTTTTAGAAAATTTTTTTCCTTCCTTTTTAACAGCGAAGAATAATTTCTTAGAATTTCTTACTCTTGAGCATGCAACATACAACTGGCCATGCGTAAATATTTCTTTCTGGAACCAAATTTCAACTTTTTGAAGCGTTTGGCAGTGTGATTTGCAAGCGCCGCTGGAACTGGAAACTGGATTCTTGTATAATTATACAATTATTATACAATAAAATAAAGAAATGATATACAAAAAACAATATTGCTTTTTTTATTAAATAATTATTTGTTATTTTAATCATTAAATTGTTTTTAAAATAGTGGGAGTATTTTGTATTTTAAGCAATAAAACTTTACAGTTTTCAAGAAAAATGAATGAAAAAGGATTGTACTAAGCTACGCCCCCTAGTAAAACCAATTGTATTTTGAACCCTCTTACTTGTTTGCAGTTATCGCCAAAATTTGGTTTCGATCAAATTTAGAGGGTGTGCCGGGTGGACTAACGGTAGTCACAGAATTTTATATATAAATATAAGTAATTGTTCGAAACATGATGATGACAAAGAAACTATCATAAAATAATTGTGTTTGTCCCCTACTTCGTTACTTCGCACGACTGTTACGCCCAGCCAATACCTCATAAATAATGGACTATTTCGTTTTGATAGCTTGAGAAGACGAAAGACATGTGAAAGACGCTACTTGGTTTCAGTGAGAAAATTAAAGAAAGAAGAGACGATAGCGGTATTTAACTGTTTCAGTGAAATGGAAAAGAATTGTCAATTTCTTTTCATTTGTACCCCCTTACTTCTTAAAATAACGACCAGTATTCATATTTATTTTTGTTATTGGAATATTTTGTTAAAGTTGTTAAGCTCAAAAGGTTACCGATACGATAGGGGAATTTCTACGGATATTTTATTGTCGTAGAACTCGCCATGAGCTTATTCAATCATTAACTGAAGAATTAAGATTCATCAGAAAATTCAAATAGGAAAACCGTGAAATTATCACGGGTCTTTCTAGTTTTGTTAAGGTTGTTAAGCTCAAATATTTAACGATGCGAAAGGGGAATTTCTACGGATATTTTATTGTCGTAGAACTCGCCATGAGCTTATTCAATCATTAACTGAAGAATTAAGATTCATGAGAAAATTCAAATAGGAAAACCGTGAAATTATCACGGGTCTTTCTAGTTTTGTTAAGGGTGTTAAGCTCAAATATTGAACGATGCGATAGGGGAATTTCTACGGATATTTTATTGTCGTAGAACTCGCCATGCTCTTATTCAATCATTAACTGAAGAATTAAGATTCATGAGAAAATTCAAATAGGAAAACCGGGAAATTATCACGGGTCTTTCTAGTTTTGTTAAGGTTGTTAAGCTCAAATATTGAACGATGCGATAGGGGAATTTCTACGGATATTTTATTGTCGTAGAACTCGCCATGAGCTTATTCAATCATTAACTGAAGAATTAAGATTCATGAGAAAATTCAAATAGGAAAACCGGGAAATTATCACGGGTCTTTCTAGTTTTGTTAAGGTTGTTAAGCTCAAATATTGAACGATGCGATAGGGGAATTTCTACGGATATTTTATTGTCGTAGAACTCGCCATGAGCTTATTCAATCATTAACTGAAGAATTAAGATTCATGAGAAAATTCAAATAGGAAAACCGGGAAATTATCACGGGTCTTTCTAGTTTTGTTAAGGTTGTTAAGCTCAAATATTTAACGATGCGATAGGGGAATTTATACGGATATTTTATTGTCGTACAACTTGCCATGTGCTTATTCAATCATTAACTGAAGAATTAAAATTCATCTGAAAATTGAAATACGAAAACCAGGAAATTTTCAGGGGTTAAAACTAGTAAAGATATCCAGTTGAATCAAAATACAATTTTAATGGTGTATTAATAATACTTGAAATAGAATTTAACATTTGAAACAAATTATCCCCGATAAACTACATCCGCGTCCAGGGTAAGAAGATAAAATACGTCCAACACCAAGGCCTCTGATCAGGAGGTTTTGAGAAGCGTGGAACCACCTGTTAATTGCTGTTGTTCCCAGGTCCACCCTGACCCGGCGTGGTAACACCTGTTAGGGTCCCAGCTATGGGCAAATAGGTAACCCCGAAACTGAGATAAAAAGCATTATGAAAGTGTAAAAATAGGTTTTAATACCAGAAAAACTTTGTAAAAAAATTATTACTAGAAATAAATGTTTGAAGAAAAAAAACTATTACCAGCTATACATTTTTAAGGAAAAAAATATTACCAGAAATAGATTTTTGACAAAGCAAAATATTACCAAGGAAAATAAAAGTTGTCGGCATTAAATGACCCATTGAGGTTGATATGCCACAAAACAAAGCAAGCCAAACCAAATAATCTCCATAGCCTTGTGCCGCTCTTTTTAATATTCAAATAAATAAGTTTAACAGAATTAATTTTGTTGTACTATCTCGCTATTATCGTAATCACTTTTCTTAAAATGGAAGTCCTATCTTTTGCCATCACACGAGGCATAATTCATAGGTGCAGCCATTATGATCACGATCCTCACCCGCCCAGCCCTTGCTATTGCCCAAATCATCATCATCATCATCATCACAATTACCGTAAGCACCAGAAACACCCTCCACTACCTCCACACCACATGTCCCAAACTGTCATTATCGTTTTATAGAAAAAATAAATTCTCTATACCGCCGTCGTCTCGTCTTCTTCCCATTTCTTCTTCTTCTTCTTCTTCTTCTTCTTCTTCTTCTACTTCTTCTTCTTCTTCTTCTTCTTCTTCTTCTCTCTCTCTCTCTCTCTCTATTCCATTATCATCGCCACCCACATATCATCTGTACCCGTCTACCCGGAAGGAAACATTTAGCTAATTTGGAAAAAATCTAGTGTCGGCAAACCCAATTTTTTGCTGGCTCCATCTTCAATTAAGGCGAACGGCGTAAACAGGCTGGATTTTTTTTTTAAATCACTCTCAATAAAAGGCTATCATGAAACATTTCGATTGCGACTGCAAATATAGCTGACTCAGGTTCGAACTCACCTAATTGACCATATGGGCTCCAAGCAAACCTCTTGACAGTAATTAACTGTTACGACCAGTAATTAAATATTATCCAGGTTATTCTGAATTCTCAAAGTAAATGATATGCCTGGAAGGTAAGAAAATTAATGGAAGCGGTATATATTAAACTATGGAAAACTAATTCCTTTCTACTCAATAACATTTTTCTCAGTTTTTATCCTTTCAGTAAGCCCCCTCCCCTTGAGTCGTAGTGACTTTATCGCCATGCTGGGGGTAAAATGATTTAAAAGTCTTTGTACTCGGTAACACAATGACTTGTTGATTAATCCATCAACAGCCTCTCTATTTATTTTAAAAGCATTCTTCTGTGTTCCATGTTCCTTTGTGACATTAAGGGTCATGGCTCTCCACAAATCCCTTTTATAGCTCTTAATAAATGTTGTCTTTTTTCTATATCTCCTAAACCCTGATACGCCATCAATTCACTTAACCTCGCCAGTTAAATCATACATTGCATTCCTCTCTCGCTCTTTCTCTTATTTTCAATTTGTCTTGTGAGTATCAAACTTTCCAATCACTTTTTCCTCATTATGTGCCCCAGAAATTCCAACTCTCTCTTCCAAATCTTAGTTACTATGGTCTATAATAAAACGAGCTACGGTGAGCTGCTTTCGCTGGTTTCCAGACTTCATGAATTCAAGCGTCCTACGAGGCTGGCATCCCGCTCTCATCCTTTCACTATTGAAACTGTTAAATGTAGCCGTCTCTTCTACTCCAATAGCTTCATGTCTCACACCTCTCGCCTGTGGAACTCCCTCCCCTCTTCCTGTTTCCCTGATAGCTATAATCTCCAACTCTTTAAATATAATATCAATCGACGTCTCCAGATGCCTTGATCTATCCCCTATCCTTCTCTTCATCCTTTCCTCTATCACTCCTATTTGCTCTCGTTCCAATTCTCTGTAACCTCTTGCGTGCTGGTGGCTTCTCGCCTTGCTTGGGGTGAAATGCTTAAAAAAAAAGTTCCGGAGCAGAAATAGGAATAGACAGGTTCGCCTATCGTCCGGTTCGCACACCTCCCAGGCCTTTTGAACAGGATTAGAAGGTTTATCCCTTGTTTAGGATTTGGTTTCAGGTTCAGTTTAAAGTTTTTTTTATTCTCTTTCACTCCAAGTAGCCTCCTTGCGTCTTAGTGGTATTATCACCTTCCTTGTGTTCCTTTTATACACATTGTCTCTAGAATTTTAAATGAAAATGTGTCATTTTTACTACAATTTCTATTGCTCTATCAAAGCATACCCTATGATTTTTCTCTCGTTCTATTTTCCGTTCACCGTTTATTTATTAAGCTTATCTTCATAGATAACTCAAAATACTTTTAGTGATTTTCATTTAGTAATCTTACGGCATTCTAAAAAAAGCTTTACGAGTTCAATTCCTGGCTCTGGTAGTGCTGAAAAAGTAACGAACAAACGACAGAAATGAGACTAAAACCAATTAATTAATGTCGTGTTGTTGGCTGACACTAAAATACAACATCAGGAACTCATAGAGAAGGCAGTAAAGGAAAGCGTAAAGAAAGGACTAACCTTCAATTGTAAAAAGACGGAATCTATGGTTGAAAAAGAGAAAAAGGCCAAGATGGGTGTAATGAACTGGAGATGTCAAAATCAAGAAAGCATTAGATGCTTAAAAATGTCCTAAAAGATGGCGAAACGTATGGCATCGAAATCAGAAAGCACATTGCAATAGCAAAATATATATTCTAAGCTTAAAACAAATTTTTGAGAAAAGTGATGATTTTTATTAAAACAAAGAAAAGAGTGCTGAACTGCAATGTAATATCAATCATCCTATGTATTATTTACAATATTCGATCCACTGACTAGACCCAAAGAGTTGTGAGTTCAATACCAGGCCACAGCAATGGTGAATGTTGGGGCGCACCCACCTTCACAACCACAATAGACTGATCCTACTATTATAAATAGAACAGTAGTTCTAGAGACTGTGAGTAGTGTAGCAGTATAGTGCAGTGCAGAGTGAGACTTCTGTAGTGATCAGTTACACTTCCATTTCTCGACCGGAAGATACCGTTGGACTTTATTACTATTACTTATTGTTACTACTAACCTACGTTTGTTCTACTACTAATCTCTCTGATGTAAATACCTCTCTGAATATACCAGTATTTTTCCCTACGACTGTGTTTGTTCGTTATTATCATATACTCACGTGGAAACACTCAACATCTTAACAGTGGCGACGAAGGATGTTTTATTGATCTCAACAGTGAATCAAAAACTTGGATAGTTGAGTTAAGGGAAATAAGTGTGACATCCGGAAGAGGCATGGCACGTGCAACTACAACATTCTACCCCGGTGGACGAAGTAAAGAGTAAATATTTCTCCCCGGAATCGATCCTCCAAATCTATAAATCGACCATTCGCCCTTGCATGGAGTGTTGCTGCCATATATGGTCTGGAGCCCCTGCTGTTTGCCTCAGGGTTCTTGATAAGATCCAGAGACGGATATGCAATGTAATTGGCCCTGATCTGTCATCTTGTCTGCAGTCGCTCTCTCACAGACGCGACGTTGCCTCGCTCTGTCTTTTTTACAAATACTTTCACGGTAATTGCTCCGATGAGCTGCTTTCGCTGGTTCCTAAGCCTCATGAATTTAAACGTCCTACGAGGCTGGCATCCCGTTCCCACCCCTTCACCGTTGAAACTGTTAGATGTAGACGTCTCTTCTACTCCAATAGCTTCATGTCTCGCACATCTCGCCTGTGGAACTCCCTTCCTTATTCCTGTTTCCCTGACAAATACAATCTCCAACGGTTTAAGTGTAGCGTCAATCGACATCTCCAGTTGCCTTGATCTATCCACTTCCCTTATCCACATCCTTTCACCTTTCATTCCTATCTGCTCTCGCTCCAAATCTTCTGTAACCCCCTTGCCTTGATCGATCCACTATCTTTCTCCACATCCTCTCCTTTACCACTCCTATCTGCTCTTCATCCAAACCTTCTGTAACCCCTTGCGTGCTAGTGGCCTCCAGCCTTGCTTGTGGTGAAAAGCTTTAAAAAAATAAAATAAAATAAATAACTCGACCGGAGAACACTTTTTGAAATAAATATACCCGAGTTGATATTGATCGAAACTCCTATAAACCGTTCGCTTTCGAGTCGATATGTTCTGATCAAGATTTCCCTCTCCGGTAACATTTTTTAGCTTAGGAAGTTGGCCACGTGGCCGAGCTTAGCATTGCAACATTGACTGATTCGTTTTTTTACAGGTTATCAACCCTTTCCAGATTATTTCAAACCAGAGAATATTTTTAGATTATAAGAATTTTTTATTTTTTACATAAATAATGACTGAGTGATACAAGTCTTACTAATTAAGGCTGATCTAATAGTTTAAAAACTGTTAGTGACAGAGGATCAAACGTTCTTTCCCATGTTTCAAATAAGGAGAACGACTAAACAGGTTGGATATATGTTTTTTTATTTTACTCTTTTATGTTGTACTACGCTGACAGGATGTGACACATGGTAAGTTTAATGTGGAAAGCCCGAGCGCGGGCACCCAGGCCAGGTTCCAAAATAACCCAGCCCAACGCAACTGTTGGTTGCTTAGGCATCGATATTACTACCGACCCCTTATCTTTAGTGCAGGGTGATGTACTACTGCGGGCAGCTGTTTCTCGAAAACGGACACCTTTCAATATTTTCAGTTGCCCTTTGTCCGCAGACAGAGACGCAACTGAGTTGCGCTCTGTCCGAGATAAAATGTAGTTTATCCGACCGAGGGCAGCTACTACACTTTGATCTAAGCCAAAAGGTCGAGAGCAATGGCGTCCGCGATAAAAGAGATATTCTTCAGACGCACAGCATCGACCGACGGAAACCGAGTAAGGCAATCGCCAAAAATTCCACTTACCATATTAAAATAAGATCACCAGCCTAATTTCACAGTATTTCAATTTTCACTATTAAATTCTAAAAAAGTTTTCTTTTTTCCTTTTCTAATTTTCGATTATCGAAGCTCTAACCAAGTGGTTCCCAACCGCCGTGCCGCGCCACATTAGTGTGCCGCGGAATGATTGTTGGTGCGCCGCGAAGAGATAATACCTAGAAGCCATTTAATTTCATTTTGTTTAAAATTGAAGAATATTTCCCCTCAATCAGCATTGAAGAATTTGATTGGATTCGCAATCGGTTCCTAGATTTATCAGTCATCAACCTTTTCAATTTTGAGTTATGTGAAAAGGAAGAATTAGCAAGCCTTTCCAGTGATCGTGGTCTCAAATTGAAGTACGCACAATTACCATTGGACGCCTTTTGGATTTCTGTTATGGAAGAGTATCCAACTCTAAGCAACAAATTTTACTGCAATTCTCAACTTCGTAACTATGTGAACTGGGATTTTCTTACCTGAACAACATTAAAAATAAAAAAACGTGAAAGACTTAAAAATATTTAAGAAGAGTTAAGAGTATGTCTCTCTCACATTCGTCCAAATATTGCACCAGTAGTCAAGAAGCACCAGGCACAACTGTCCCACTGACATTCACCATTATTCTTTTATACCCGATATTGAATACAGGATATGTTGATTTATGTGAATAAAAATTCTTCTTATATAATATTCTTTGTTTTTTTATTATTTTATTGCAAAAAGGCTTTATGAGTGGAAAATATTTATTTTTTGTGATAGGTGTGCCGCGAAAATTTAAAGAACTCAATAGTGGGCCCCATGTTAAAAAGGTTGGGAACCACTGGTTTAACCGCACAAGAGATATATTTATTCTTTATTTTCATTGGCCTTAAGATTTTGGTCAGCAGTCTTTTAATGACAAGAGAGGCAAGAAGAATGCAGCAACGAGCTTGTGGAAATGGTTGCCACGATACGGATTAAGAGGGATAGACAAAAGACAAACCTTAACAAGAGCTACAAATTCGGGAAGTTGTGGAAAGCCACGATCCCCCACATCCTGAAGGGACACGATACAAGAAATTCCGACGAGCTTGGTTGAAAGATTAAGATGGGTAAATATGACGGATAATGTCATGGCGAGATTAGACATCAAATCCCTTCAGAGGTTTATATGTTTGATCTATTGTATCGGTATTCGCTACTGGATTAAGTGCATTGACAATGAAGGAGATTATGAAAGAAAGAAAGATAGCGGGAAACAGTGAGTGACTTGCGTGACGAGAATGGCGAGCAGAAATGGGCGTGGGGGAGGGGGAATAAGAAGACAATCATTGCTAAGTGCTACAAACGATAAGAAAACGTGAAGAAGAAGAAGAAGGAGAAGAAGAAGAAGAAGAAGGAGGAGGAGGAGAAGAAGAAGGAGGAGGAGAAGAAGAAGAAGAAGAAGAGGAAGAGGAAGAAGAAGTAGAAGAAGAGGAAGAAGAAGAAGAAGAAGACTAGAACAACAATAACAACAACCAAACGACGAAGACGACGAAGAACAACACCAAAAAAGAAGAAAAAAACGAGGAAGAAAAAAACGAGGAGGAAGAAGAAGAAAAAGAGGAATAAAAAGAACAAAAAAGAAGAAAAAGAGGAAGAAGAAGAAGAAAAAGAGGAACAAAATAAACAACAAAAAGAAAAAGAAAAAGAGGAAGAGGAAGAAGAAGAAAAAGTGGAAGAAAAAGAACAAGAAAAAGAAGAAGAAAAAGAGGAGGAAGAAGAGGAAAGTGAAAGAAAAAGAGGAAGAAGAAAAAGAAAACGAAGAGGTAGAAGAAGAAAGAGAGGAAGGAAAAGAACGACAAAAAGAAGAAAAAGAGGAAGAAGAAGAAGAAAAAGAGGAAGAAAAAGAACAAAAAAGAAGAAAAAGAGGGGGAACAAAAAGAGGAAGAAGAAGAACAAAAAAAGAAGAAAAAGAGGAGGAAGAAGAAGAAAACTAGGAGGAAGAAGAAGAAAGAGAGGAAGGAAAAGAACAACAAAAAGAAGAAAAAGAGGAAGAAGAAGAAGAAAAAGAGGAAGAAAAAGAACAAAAAAGAAGAAAAAGAGGGGGAACAAAAAGAGGAAGAAGAAGAACAAAAAAAGAAGAAAAAGAGGAGGAAGAAGAAGAAAACTAGGAGGAAGAAGAAGAAAGAGAGGAAGGAAAAGAACAACAAAAAGAAGAAAAAGAGGAAGAAGAAAACGAAGATTGGAAAAAAAGAAGAGATTAGGTTCACATCCATTGACTCGGGTACGTTTTCCATTACTAAAGACTATTTTAAAATCGCCCCTATGCATTTTACCCATATTTCTTCATCTTCTCCACCATTACTACCCCCCCCCCCACCAAAAAAAAAATGAGTCAGACAGCCTGGAAAATATATCATACCTCGTTCTCGAAAAGACACTAACAATTCTATTCTTAGATGGATGAGAAGACAGCATCTTGTATGGCCACCATATTTTTATTTTATTTATTTTTTCTCCTGACTACATGATGTCATATTTTATTAAGCAAGTCACTGTTTTTCCTATGTAAATGGTATTATTATCTAACCAATTGGTAAAATGTCCAGGATATATTTATATCTATAGGAGCAATAAATCATGTGAATTTCAATTAATCCATATTGAAAATATAGATAAGAACTTGTTTGGAGGGAGCAGACTTTATTAATATAAAATGCAATTGGCTGGACAGTGTGTACTTGGACTCACTGGAAACAGGGCGAGCAATAATTGAGAAGTACTAAAAATAGGAACAAGACGAGATATCCCTAGCAGGGGAAACAGAAATAGAGCGATAACAGTCTACCGCTGTAGATTAATGCGTTTAATGAGTTGTTTTGTAAAAGATCCCCTTTGTGTTCATATAATCTTTTATTTAAATTCCTCGTGGCTTCTCCAGTTTATTCCTTGGGACAATTTTGCAAAAGCGTTTGATAAATTATGTCACCAAAGAAGTGATGGAAATGCGATGTAACTTTGACATATTAGGAAGCAAAACAACTGCATACGGACAAAAAAAAAATTAATTCAATAAATATACAAAAATAGAAAATGGTGTATGACAAGGGTCTGTGACAGAGAGAGAGAGAGAGAGAGAGAGAGAGAGAGAGAGTCTGGGAAACGCACACACACACGTATATATATTTTTATTTGAAATTGGACAGCGAAATTAAAACAGAGCATTTTGCTTACTGATGGGGAAATCTGATCTAGGGCAGAAGTTGTACCCATTGAATCTGGGTCATCAGAAGACAATGGAAAGGGTCGAAATAATTTTTATCGATTAAAAATTGAAATAGAGCTGAGTAAGCTAGAAGGAACTTTGGAATTCACATGATTTTGGTTGAAGCAACCAGAACCCCATGATAATCACGTGCGAAGTAGTAGGGCCGAGGGTCAGTTATAACCAGCCGGGTTTATCTATATAAACGTGTAGTTATGCTGAAAAAGGAAGACTGGAGAAAATTCTTGAAGAGAGAATTGCCCCGGGTAAGCGCTAGGAGGAGAAACGCAACTATAACTTTAAGCCCCGTACAGAAATCTTTATCCCTCCATCGCAAGAGTTATATATCGTTCTGAGACGATTTAACAACAAGTTAATCCCATACACTCTCTCGCTGTCTAGAATCCAATGTATGAGTTTTTACGTTAAATACTTTTCTTTTCTGTAAGCCGTTTCTTTTCTATACTATTCTTTTCTGCTATATAAAAGACATTAACAATTCAACCATTGAATAGTTGTTTGTCCGGCTTTCTGCAGATATAATTTTTTTTGCTGCATTCTAACTTTCTTATCGCAGACTCTCCAGCCGTGTCTACATCTTCAGTCGACCGTGAATGGACGGACATCACTTCTACTTTCTGGATCAAACAAATCACAACGTGGGCAGGAAACAGGATTAAACCAGCGGACCGGTCGAATAATCTACGGATGCTCAGGGGACCTATGGACACTCCCTTAAGTTTGGTTAGAACCGAGTAGACACCTCAACCCAGAGAGTAAGACGCCGGAGGTTGAGGGGCTAGGGCGAAAGTGTTAGAGGTCTGTCTTCTCATCGGATTTATTCAATCTATAGGATAAGCAAAGTATTAAAGAAAAGAAAAAAAATCGTTACAAAGAAAGGACTGACCTGTTATATAAGTCCTCATTTTGACTGTGAATGCTGGTCAATCTCACAGATGAAGAAGAGATCTGAAGCAACAGGAATCTGGTTCTACAGAAGGATTGTGAGAATAACCTGGACAGAATATGTGAACAACGAGGAAATTTTAAAGAAAATGTAAACAAAAAGGACACTTATATTTGTAATCATAAAGATACAATTATATTCCTAAGGAACATAATGAGAAAAGAGGGCTTGGAAAAATCGACACTCACAGGACATATTGAAGACAGGATGGACAGAAGAAAACAGCCCTTTCCTAACGAGTTTATGTAAATGGATGGCAGAACAGGGCTTAGGAAAGATAGTAAAACGACAAAGTTCTACAAAAGAAAGAAAGTTGGGGAGAGCCATGAACTCCAACGTCCTGAAGGGACACGACACATAGAAGAAGAAGAATGCTATGAACCTAATATTTTAATCTATTTAATGATATTTAAATTTTCACAATCGAAGACGTAATGACTTATTAAAATATATTAACTTTTTAAAAGAGGATCATGTCCCTTCAGGACGTCGGAGTTCAGGGCTCTCCACGACTTTCTTTTCTTTAATATTTGTGTAATACCATGATTTTTAGGCAGAGGTTTTTCGCTTCTTCTTCCAATTTTTAAATTCATTATAATCTTATTAGACTAGCTTCAACACAAGGATAGAGATCTGGGAGAAACAGATTCATGCCTTTCGACTTTCCACGGTGATAACCATTCCATTATTAAATTAAATAAATAAATGAAATCATTACCTTTCTTTCTTTCTTTATTTATTTTTTTAAAACTATGATTCATTCCAGTCCTATCAAAGCGTATTTTTTCGTCAGTTACTTTTTCAAATGAACGTTTATTTAAGTTTACATCCGCAAAGGTAAGTTTACATCCAGTGAAAAGTTATTAATTTAAAATACTTCTTGTTCCTTCAGGACGTGGATGGTCATAACTCTCCACATCTTCTTCTTATCCATTGTAGTTCTTAGCAATGCTTGTCATTTTACTCAGTTATGTCATGCGCGATCATGTATCTTTCGATACATGACTGACGAGGCAGATTTTTTCCCCCGCAGTAAGTTGCCATTTCTTCCTGCAGTAAACCAGTTGCCAACCAAGGCAACAAAACCAGGTCTGACCTACTGTTTATCTGTAGCTGGGGGAAGAAGAGGATTCATACCTTTCCCAAGAGAAAGCACGTAAGTGAATGTAATGTATTCAAGTGGAATTCGAACTCCTAAATCCAAGCCGCTATCCATTACTCCACAGTGCTTCCTCATTCTACTACCCATTATTTTCTCTGTTCTGCCAGCCATTGTGAGCACTAGGTTGAAATATTAATAAACCGGAAAATGTCATTAGAATCGAAGGAAATTCTGCTAAACAGAAATATAATTTACCTCCGCACGCATGAAATCTCCTAGCTATAAATAGGAGCAGGTACTGCCTTTTAGATTGAGGGAAGTTTCCAGCAGTCAGCTCTGACAGTCAGACCGAACATTCTTGCTGTAACACTCTTGTTTGTATATGTTTGTGTTACTGTTACGATATTTGTTTAACTCAATTCCTCTCTTGTGTCTTTATCTCTGGCCCCTAACAAGGCCACAAGAAGGATGCCAAGAATACCATGGAGGGGGCATGTGGGTAACGATGAAGTCTTAACCAAAATGGAAACAAAAAGGACACTTACACTTAGAATCTGAAAATTTCTAGCAGAGATAATGATGGAATAATATTCGTAAAATTTTGCCCCTCTGGAGACAGCAATGGGGGTGCAAAGGGTAGCAACGAGTACCCCACTAAGGAGCTTGTATAAATAAAGGATAATATAGTGAATGGGAAGGATAGTAAAAAACGACAAAGTATATCAAAAGACCGAAAACGTGACACAGAATTGGAAAACATAGAATAGCGAATGGTGCCTTCCAAAAACTAAGCAAATTATTAAGAAATAGAAAAATTTCGTTGGTTAATTCAATCCTTCTATATGGCAGTTATTACTGGACAATTTTCTTACTCTTTACATCATTCGGTCTGTTGACCTTATCGTTATTGCCATATTCACTACGTTTCGGCCGTTGTATGTTCCGGCCTTCTTCAGGATGTGCCTATATGTCTAAGATGAAGTATTGTAACTATTTACATTATTTATATTGCTCGAACTGTTGTCCTCATATTTATTGCCATATTCACGACGTTTCGGCCGTTGTACGCTCCGTATTTCTTCAGTATCTGTCTATATTTCTAAAATGAGGTATTGTCATTACTTATACTATTTACATTGTTCGGACTATTGTCCTCATCTTTATTGTCGTATTCATGACATTTCGGCTGATATATGCTCCGGACTTTTCTATATGTGTCTATATTTCCGAAATGAGGTATTTTAACTATTTACATTATTTACATTGTTCGGACAGTTGTCCTCATCTATATTACCATATTCACAACATTTCGGTCTTTGTACAATCCGGTCTTCTCCAGGATATGTTTTTATATGTCTGAGATGAGGTATTGTAACTATTTTCACTATTTAAAGTGTTAGGGCTGTTGTCCGCATCGTTATTGAAATATTCACGGCGTTTCGGCTGTAGTACGCTCCAGCTTTTCTCGGGTAATATTTGTTGAAATTTCAACCTGGACCCTTTATTTAGGCCACGGGGTAGATTGTTTTAATTCCACAAAAAAAGGATGATGCTCACCCTCTGTGGGACGAAGTTGATAATAATAGACAGAGAACATCACTGGAAAATACAAATGCTTAAGGAATCAGTGCATATACTAGGTTGGAAAATTTCCGAAGCCGGCCAAGCATAGACATGAATACAATATGGGAACCTGTAATGCAGAGAGCTAGAGAAAACTGAAATAACAAAAAAAAATTAATATGAGCTTCGTTAAAAGATTTGATAACTGAGCCATTAGGTTTACAGTCCCAAAAATTCAATATGGATATGTGGCTCAGTGAATAAAAGTGTTGATCCAAAAATGCCGTGATCCAAAATTAACTTGATCCAAAAATGACTTGATCCAAAAGTAACTTGCTCCAAAAATGTTCTGATCCAAAAGTGCCTTGATCCAAAAGTGCCTTGATCCAAAAATGCACTGATTCAAAAGTGCCATGATCCAAAAATGACTTGATTCAAAAGTTAATTGATCCAAAAGTGCATTGATCCAAAATTGCCCTGATCCAAAATTGATTTGATCCAAAAGTAACTTCATCCAAAAATGCTCTGATCCAAAAGTGCCTTCATCCAAAAATGCTCTGATCCAAAAATGCCCTGATTCAAAAGTGCCTTGATCCAAAAATACCTTGATCCAAAAGTGACTTGATCCAAAAATGCCCTGATTCAAATATGTCATGATCCAAAAGTGACTTGATCCAAACATGTTCTGATCCAAAAAAGACTTGATTCAAAAGTGACTTGATCCAAAAGTAACTTGCTCCAAAAATGTTCTGATCCAAAAGTGTCTTGATCCAAAAGTGCTTTGTTCCAAAATGACTTGATCCAAAAATGTCCTGATTTAAAAGTAATTTCCTCCAAAAATGCTCTGATCCAAAAGTGCCTTGATCCAAAAGTGACTTGATCCAAACATGTTCTGATCCAAAAGTGACTTGATCCAAAAGTACCTTGATCCAAAAATACCTTGGTCGAAAAGTGACTTCATCCCAAAGTGACTTGATCCAAAAATGCCCTGATCCAAAAGTGACTTGATCCAAAAGTGTCTTCATCCAAAAGTGACTTGATCCAAAAATGTCCTGATCTAATTTGACTTCATCCAAAAGTGACTTAATACAAAAAGGACTTGATCCAAAAATGTCCTGATCCAAAAATGACTTGTTTCCAAAAGTGCCCTGATCCAAAAGTGGCTTCATCTAAAAATGCCCTGATCCAAAGGTGACTTGATCCAAAAATGACTTGATCCAAAACTGACTTGCCCCAAAGAGTTGAGAGGTCAATACCTGGCAGATGGAACAAAAACTTGTAGAGTTGAGTTATCAAGTATGACACGTGGAATTCGAGCAATTTACTCCCTTGATCTAAATAAATGGTTCGGTTCGAAATTGTAATAAATATCATCTGAAGAAGGCCGGAAACGTTGTGAATATGACAATAACAATGAGGAAATTCAGTCCGAACGATGTAAATAGTGAAAATAGTTATAATATCTCATCTCAGAAATATAGAATGATGCTGAATTTTCTCCCGGAAGATGGAGAGGGGGGACTTGAGGCCACAGAAATATGGCTCTACATAAGACTGCTGAGATTAACATGGATGGTTGTTTGATATTGTTAACGGCATATCAACACCTCTATGGGTTATTTAATGCCGGTATCTAAATATTTTGAACACAATTTTAAGGCTTCAACTAAATACATTTTGAACGCAATTATATTCTTTCAACTACAGATAAAATGTATTGTTGGTCATTTTGCTATAAAATATATTATTGGTAATTCTACTATAAAATTGTATTACTGGTCATGTTACTATAAATAGGTATTGCTGATAATTTGACTATAAATTATTCCTTTCATAGTGTTTTGTTTTGGGCTTTACTATTTGATCCATAGCTGGGACCCTAATCAGTGCTACCACCTCGAGAGTGGATAGACCTGAGAACAACAGCAATTAAGATGTGGTTCCACGCTCCTCAAAGGCTTCAATATGCCGATCAGAGGACTTGCTGCTGGATGTAGTTTATCGTCATACCAAGGACTTATATAATATGGACGGAATATATAATCATTGAAGAAGTTTTAAGGAAAATGGAAACAAAAAGGAATTTATAATTGAAATCAAAAAGATTTTAAAATTCTAAACTAGACATAACTGTTTTTGACGCTTGAAAGATATACGGAGGGGAGCAGGGTTAGGGGGAGGTAGTGAATGGTTAACGAGCTTGTTTAAATTTTATGGCTAAACGGAGAATGGATGGATAAGGAAAAAAAATCATCACTGAAAGATATAAAGGATAAGCAGTTGTGGATAGTCGTGATTGTTCAGGTCCTGGGGGTCCCCAGTACATAAAAGAAGAACTTACAAAACGCCTAAGAATAAAAAAAAAATTCCTATGAAAAAGAATTTTCATAACTACTACCTCAGGTGAAAATTAAGGAATTAGTTGCAAGGAGAGTACAGTGTCAAAACAAATATAACGTGAGCGCGGCTAACATTTAAAAGGAAAACATATTAAAAGAATCGCTAATGACGTCTGGGAATAAGGTGATTCGAAGGAAAATGAGGAAAGGAAAAAAGATTCTAGAGATTATTAAAAAAGCAGCAACAAACAATACCAAGAAATGGAAAAGAGTACTGAACACTAAGAACATAAATTCGGGAGAAATGCAAGCAGGGTAAAGAGGAATGGCTCAATGAAAATTGTGCAGAAATAGAGAGGCTGAGTGAGTATACACAACAGAATAAAAGAATTAGCAGGACAAAAGGTGAGCCAATCAACAGGCTGTATAAATTCAAAGGAAATATCACTGATAATAGAAAAAGAATAATACTCCTTAGCGAACACGTCAGAGAACTATTTCATGATAAGGGAGAAACCTAAAAATATGGAAAAACCGGAAATATTAAAGCCTGAACTAAGATTAGCACTAGAAAAGATGAACAGGAATATATTTCATGATGAGAGATATACATAGAATAAACGAAAATATAGAAAAAGGCTGGAAATATTAAAACCTGAAATCAGATTGTCATGGGACAAGATGAACAGGAACAAAACAGCAGGGGCAGATGTAATTGTAACAGAAATGCTCTCAGGATTAAAGAATTTTGGCATCAACAATACCAGAGAAGTAATAAAAAAAAATACAACCATGGTGACATATTGGAGGACCTCAGTAGATTCATCTTAGTAGCATTACCTCTGAAAACTAGGTGCCAATGATTGCAAGCTCCTTTGGACAACCAAGCTAATGAGTAGAGTGCCAAGCAGAATTAGATCAAAAACATGAACAGTATGGCTTTGTTATGGTCACTGGAAGAATAAATGTGATATTTATGATTAGAATGATAGAGAAAACAATACAAATGCTGGAGGATGTGCACCTATGTTTTATAGATTACACAAAAGCATTTGACAAGGTGCAGCTGAAGAATCCATCTTAGAAAAACAAAATTTATTTGGAAAGGATGTTAGAATAATCTAGAACTTATACTGAGAGCAAACCTGCCATCCCTGCATATGGATAGAAAATGAACTGAGTAGATACATGTTGTAGGCGTCAATACTTTTAATAAGATTTCATAAGCTGGTACATTTGACCCCGAAACAATTTCTGGTGGAGTTTTGTAAGTCAAAGGAAAAAGAAGACAGAATTTGAAGAACGAAATATTAACAAATATATTGATAGGACATTTATAGATTACACAAAAGCATTTAACGACAACATGGCACAAGGATCTCTTTGGAAATGATGTTAACACAATCCAGGTCTTATACTAGGAACAAAATGTCTGCATCAAGATAGAAAACGGCTTAAGTAGGTACATAAAAATTAAAAGAGGTGAAAGACAAAGAAGCGTCTTCTCTTCAGATATGTTCAACTTCAACGAGGCAATCCAAAGGGAACTGACAGCCTACCAGGATTTATTATTGGTGGGCATAATCTT
>OZ038518.1:66713346-66715846 GCA_964036315.1 Acanthosepion esculentum | reverse complement strand
CAAAAAAAAAATATTAAATATAAATCTTTATTTGAAATATTTTACATGCAGGCACTTCAGACTTTGTACTTTGAGTTAATATTAATAGGAACAGAAAAACATATTATTTAGGTAAGAAAATCAGGTACTGAAAATTGTAATTAAAAATAGGAAAATTTGCGCTGGGTACTATATACCCATGATTAGTGGTCTAGGGTTAACAAAACACTATTTTTGAGATAAATTTATAAAAGTTTGTTAAATTGAATAAGTATACGTCAGATTCTTAGCCGTTAATTCACCTAGTAGACGAAGACTGTTTCATGCTTAAACGAAATCGTCATATGCGTTCAGTTTTGGTTCGACTATTCATATATGCTTGTCAGTGGTGCATTATGTATAGGTCTGTTGTATTATTCTAACGGTTATTTATGTGTGCGGTAATTGTTATATTTCGAATTATTCTAGGGGATATTGAGTGGAAATAATTGTGGATCCGGATGCAGTTTGTGGCTATTATATTGTTGTTTGCTAATTTTATTTACTAATTATTTATTATCTTACTTTTTGTTGTTGGTTGTTATTATTACGTTTACTTGTGCTTATGTGCGGATTCGTATTTTGTTAATTGGTTTATTATTTACTTAATTTATTTACTTATCGATTGATTTAAATTAATTTATTTAATTTATTTATGTATTTTATTAATTTTAGTTCTTGTTAAAAACTTGTTTTTGTGTCTGCATTTTGAGATGAATTCTGATCGTTTATTTAGTAGTTTGTTTTCTTCTGGGATGGGGATCATAGCTATTTTCCCCTCCAGACAAAGTTTACACATTTTGGCTTTATTGTTGTAAGCTGAGCTCTTGTAAGTAGTTTTCTTTTTCTAATGTTGATTCAAATTATCTTATATATTTAAAATTCTGTTAGATTCCCTTTCAAATTTACACATACACAAACACAAGCACACGTACACACACACAGATAACATTATATATATATATATATATATATATATATATATATATATATATATAATGAAACTAAAAACATACGTGAAAGAAGATAATTTGGTGTATTTTTAGACTCTCAGAACTTCTACGAAAACGTTCTTCATAAATAGAGCCATAATATTCAATAAATCAAGAAAAGTTCAATAGACCTATCTGATTGACCGTCTCCAGAGTTTGGCGCCAAACAACTCATCAGGGACAGATGTTCAATAATTCTCTTTATTTATTTATCGAACATCTGCCCCATGGCGGGCGTTTTGATGGGAAACTTTGTGTAATCGGTCAATCTGAAAAGCGCATTGAATTTCTATTGATTTATTGAATATATATATATTGAATGTATATGTGTGTGTGTCTGTGTGTCTGTGTGTGTGTACAATACATTTATATAACACTATATATATATATATATATTCAGCAAATCAATATATATATATATATATATATATATATATATATATATATATATATAGGGAGAGAGAGAGAGTGTGTGAGTGAGAGAAAGAGGCAGAGGAACGTTTGCTTTCTTACCATGTAACTCTGGTTCGAATCTCACAATGAACAATTTGTCATTGATGTTATCGGTCTGAAAGATGACGTTGCCTCTAAGCCATACTACGGGTTGGCCCAAGCCTTGTGAGTGAAATTGGGTAGACAGAACCCTTAAGAATCCGTCAATGCTTGTCCGAGCATGAAGTCAAAAGTCATCGTAACCGAGGGTTTGAGTGTCCTGGCTTTGTTCAGGCTGTTGATCACGCCAGTTGATAGGCTCTCTGCCAGTAACTGTAACTATGGTACACTCAGGATAGTTGCAATATAAATCATGGGTGTGCTCATCTGTGGTTGTTGAACAAACACAAATGTGCCTAAAAGATGGGCCGGCTATATGTGTGTAAATTAATTCGTTTCTCTCTTTACATCATGTCATTTCAGGAGGTGAGCAATCATATCTCTCCACATCATCCTGCCTTTTGTTGCTCTAGGCTTTTTCTTAAACCCTGGCATCCATTAATTCTTTGTCTTTAAATGAGAAACTGTCCAAGCCTTTTGAGTATTAAACTTTCCGTGCCTATCGGATTATCAAAACATTTATCATATATGATGAGTAACTACCGACACCGAAGTACGAACGTGTCACTCTGGACTTATGACTATATTTTTTCCGCCAAGTGTATAAATAGTGGTGTCAGCCTACTGACTGCAGTGATTATTGAGTGACTATTGAGTGGAACTATCCAGTCGAATTAGTGTGAATTATTGTACGTCGAGGATTTGGGTTTTATATTAACATGGAAGTATTGAGTTATACTTAATTATTAACGGCTACAGTACATCACAAAAGATAGATGGATTTACAGACATAGATAGATAGATAGATAGATAGATAGATAGATAGATAGATAGATAGTATCATATAGGAAAAAAATAAGTAACTACCAACACCTAGGTTCGAGCGTGACACTCTGGATTTATGAAGATGTTTACCGCCAGGTGTATAAATAGCGGTG
>OZ038518.1:66693346-66708346 GCA_964036315.1 Acanthosepion esculentum | reverse complement strand
GTACCGCCATTGTCTATTTGTAACCTTTTTAAAGATACAACGTGTATATATATATATATATATATATATATATATATATATATATATATATATATATATATATATATTATGTGTGTATAATTCATAAATCAGTGGATTATTAGTAGTATAATGTTTATAATTATGTCTACTAGCGAAGGGATTTCGCCAATAATTGCATTAATTGATTCAAGGTATGATTAACTCTTTGTAATATAAAATCATATGCTGCCTATTTTATTATGTTCATGAAAAACAATTGATCCGCAGTAAAGAATTACTGAGAAAAAACTACTAAGACATATCACTGTTAATTGAACTATCTACTGAGTTCATGTCATGTTAACTGAAAAACACTTATAATAAAAAAATTCGTGGATTTACCAAATTACAAAATTCAAAAAATTCTCACTTGTAATATTTGAACGTTAGCGTTGCGATTTGTACGCTCCAACACTACATGGCCGTTAATAAATAGCTCATTCTTAAAAACATCTTTCGGTCGGAAAAAAAACATTTATTTCGTCTTCCAGTTTTGATTCTAAAGGAAAAAAATACAGCCTGAAGATGAATGCGTGAAGCATATGAAAGTACTAGCTGAATTAAAAATACACCATATCCATTTTATACATAAGGATCTCATCATTCAGTGGATTATTAGTAGTATAATGCTTATAATTATGTCTACTAGCGAAGGGATTTCGCCAATAATTGTATTAATATCGCTAATTAATACAAGGTATGATTAACTCTTTGTAATATATATTGTATCATTTTACGCAGGAAGTTCCAGTGAAATGATGATAGAATAAAAGATGAACGAAATTCAAGAAGACACAAGTTGGACGTTGATTTTTAATTTTTCAGTATGATAGTTATCAGGGAAGCAAGAAATCGGAAAGGAAATCCACAGGTGTCAAGTGCGAGAAAATAAACTGTTAGATTAGAAGTGGCGGTTGCATTTACCTAGTAAAACAGTGAAACCTAGTTGCCAATCTAGTAGCACGCTTAAATTCACGTAGTGGGGGCACCAGGAAAAAACAATGAACTTCAGTGCAGTTACCGTACGTGCGCGCGCGTGCGTGCGTGCGTGTGTGTCTGTATTAAAAAATCAAATATAAGTAAAAAATATATCTATAAAAAGTCAATAGCATTAAGCATTAAAGACAAAAGGAAAACTTATCTTAGCCGACCTGTTTCAAACTCCGTGTGACTTTATCAAGGCAAATGTAAGGATTTTATTTTGCAACAATTATTTATACACGGAAGTAAAAATGTTAGTTTTTCAGAATTTTGAAAATTCTACCAACAAGAGAGACTTTGTTAATTTATATTGTCACCGGTGTAATAGAACAAAATCTGAAATCTGAAACTTTGTCACCATATTTATAACAACGTTTCTGTCTATATTTCTGAGATGAGGTATTATGTACACTATTTACATTATTCGGACTATTGTCCTCAGCTTTGTCGCCATATTTATTACAACGTTTCGGCCCTTCAGTATCTGTCTATATTTCTGAGATGAGGTATTATGTACATTATTTACATTATTCGAACGATTGTCCTCATCTTTGTCGCCATATTTATTACGAATAATGTAAATAGTGTACATAATATCTCATCTCAGAAATATAGACAGATATTAACCAAAGTTTTGTTTTGTTTTTATTCCTTTTTGGTTGGGTCAATAATTTTTCTCTCCTTACTCGTATATGTGTGAACATGTATTATATTTAAAAAGAATTAATGGATTTATTTTTAATCCATTTTTGCTTCAAATGTCATTCCAGTGGATACTTGTATTTTAAAAGTAGTGCTTTCTTAAAATGGAAAATAGTCTTTGCTCTGTGACACTTTTCAAAGTCAAGCATTAAAACACACTGAATCAAATGTCATAAATTCCAGATGACGCTTGCCAAAGATATAAACCAAATAAGTGCAAAATTCCTTAAATATGGCAGTTATTTTTGACAGTACCTATAAATACGTATTTTGATATTTATAATTTGGAAGGGGATTTATTGTGACTGCAGATTTATATATTTTAAGGTACACTAGTTACATTATTCGAACTATTGTCCTCATCTTTGTCGCCATATTTATCAAAAGGTTTCGGCCCGGGGAATCTGTCTATATTTCTGAGATGAGGTATTATGTACACTATTTACATTTACCGGACTATTGTCCTCATCTTTGTCGCCATATTTATTACAACGTTTCGGCCCTCCAGTATCTGTCTATATTTCTGAGATGAGGTATTATGTACACTATTTACATTATTCGGACTATTGTCCTCATCTTTGTCGCCATATTTATTACAACGTTTCGGCCCTCCAGTATCTGTCTATATTTCTGAGATGAGGTATTATGTACACTATTTACATTATCCGGACTATTGTCCTCATCTTTGTCGCCATATTTATTACAACGTTTCGGCCCTCCAGTATCTGTCTATATTTCTGAGATGAGGTATTATGTACACTATTTACATTATTCGGACTATTGTCCTCATCTTTGTCGACATATTTATTACAAAGTTTCGGCCCTCCAGTATCTATCTATATTTCTGAGATGAGGTATTATGTACACTATTTACATTATTCGGACTATTGTCCACATCTTTGTCGCCATATTTATTACAAAGTTTCGGCCCTCCAGTATCTATCTATATTTCTGAGATGAGGTATTATGTACACTATTTACATTATTCGGACTATTGTTCTCATCTTTGATGCCATATTTATCACAACGTTTCGGCCCTTCAGTATCTGTCTCTATTTCTGAGATGAGGGATTATGTACACTATTTACGTTATTCGGACTATTGTCCTCATCTTTGTCGCCATATTTATTACAACGTTTCGGCCGTTGTACGCTCCGGTTGGTTAGATCCAGTGACAGGACCCAAAGAGTTCAATACCCGGTTAAGGCAGTGGAGAACTTGGAGAGGTGAATTAACAGGAGATAACTGACATCCATTAAACATGGCACGTGGAAATAGAACATTCTACCCCAGTGAGCGAAATAAAGAACGTCGTAGCGTACAACGGCCGAAAATTTGTGATAAATATGACAACAAAGATGAGGACAATAGTCCGAATAATGTAAATAATGTCCTTTCTGGTATGGAAAATGTTATCCCCCAGAAAAAATACAAAAAAAAATGTATAGCCAGTCTCGGCCGTTGTACGCTCCGGCTTTCTTCAGGTGGTTGGAATGTCGAACTGAACCCTTTATTTCGCTCACTGGGGTAGACTGTTCTAGTTCCACGAACCATGTCTAATGGATGTCAGTTATCTCCTGTTAATTCCTCTCTGAAAGATTCTTCTCTGCCTTAACCAGGTATTGAACACCCAACTCTTTGAAATATAGGCAGATACTGAAGAGCCTGAAAGTTAAATTTTCTTGAACATTAAGAAATTACTTTTTTGAGAATTCAAAAGAAATTCCCTAATTCTGAACACGAGAAAATCACTAAAAAGCCAAGAAGAAAGAGAAAAACATGTCGCGTAATAATTGTAATATATTGGTGTAGTTTTCAAGGAGGTGCTTTTTTGCTATCGAAGCCATAATTGTATTGAGGTTGTGCCTGTATAAATTGTATTGTGTTTCTATCGCGGTGCAAAGCAAAAGGTTATATAATTAAAGTTATCGTCTCAGTTGGCCAGCGCCAGAAAGGCGGAAGAAATGGAGACAAGTGAGACGAGATTTTATCACAGTTATTTTGTTTCGGTTTTCGGACACGTGAGGGAGGGGGGGTCTTGAAAATTAAATGAGTTTGGAGGTTACCATTAATTGCTTGATATCTATCTATCTATCTATCTATGTCTCACTTTCTGTATATATATATATATATATATATATATATATATATATATATATATATATATATATATATCGCCTGTTCTCATTTATCTATCTATCTATAGCCTGTTTATATCTATCTATCTATCTATCTATCTATCTATCTATCTATCTATCTATCTATCTAAGTCTCTTCATTATCTATCTATCTATCTATCTCTCTATGTCTCTACATTATCTATCTATCTACCATTGTCTCTTATTCTGTACACACACACACACACACACACACACACACACACACACATATATATATATATATATATATATATATATATATATATATATATATATATCGCCTGTTCTCATTTATCTATCTCAGTCTGTTCATATCTATCTATCTATCTATCTATCTATCTATCTATCTATCTATCTATCTATGTCTCTACATTATCTATCTATCTATCTATCTATCTACCATTGTCTCTTATTCTGTACACACACACAAACAAACACACACACACACACACACACACACACACACACACACACACACACACACACACACATATATATATATATATATATATATATATATATATATATATATATATATATAAAGTTAGCCAAGAAATCATTTAAGAGCTAGTTGATGTTTGGTCATTTGGTAAGCTTTCCGGAAATATATTCGGCCCAGAATGTGAATGTTTGTTTTCTCAAGAAAAGATCGATATGAAGCGGTCAGCAAACGTTAAAATAGCTGCATTACGACTGCCTTCAGACTGCAGTGAGACTGCCTTAACACTGAAGTTAGAATACCTTAACACTGCATTTAAATTGCATTTTCAATCAGAATTTCAGGCAGGCACTCGACTTTACTTGTGCGTTCAATTTAGAATGTCAGGTTAAAAAGAAAAAAATCTGGTTCAAATTTTCACATTTACCGTCCAAGATTGGTGACAAATCTATAAAAGAAAATTCAAAAGAAGGTGTATGACTCAAGAGTCTCTAAATGAACGAAGCTTCTTTAGTATCATGGAAATAACAATGGGTCACGGACGATGTAAACCTTTAAATACGCTGCCTACAAGCATCAATGGAGGAAACTGAGTGAAAAACAAGTTTACCAAGTTTTATAAACCTATGGAAACAGATTATTATGAGAGTTTCAGCTGACCCATGTTGATTAAAGTCAAGTTTATTTGAACTGTGCTTCGTTCTTCTAATATCAGGCGAATAAATACTCTTTTTGGTTCTGTATCTCCTAAGGATGACGTCGATCATAGCCCATCACAGCTTCCTGCTTCTGTAGATAAAAATGTAGTTTTTATGGTATGATATATTATGGGTAAAAGTGCTCAATATTAGGTATAGGGCGTATATAAAAATAAAAGCGGACGTTGAGGTCAACACCTAACGGCGATAGTCTGTTTCATGCTTAGAGGAATCTTCATGAAGACTGTGTTCAAGTATGAAACAGACAGTCACCGCTCAGTGTTGACCTCAGAGCCCACAGTGTTGACTTATATATATATATATATATATATATATATATATATATATATATATATATATATATGTATGTAGAGAGAGAGAGAGAGAGAGAGAGAAATAAACAGGGTCGCAAAATCACACCAATCCAACTATATATATATATATATATAAATATATATATATATATATATATATATATATATATATAAATAAAAATATATATAAAAATAGTGAACATTGGAGTCAATACTCAGAGGCGACAGGCTGTTTCATGCTAGGCACAATCGTCAGACCCCGATTGACATACGCTCTATCTCTGATATTGCGCACTTTATCCCATAAATATAGCACACCTTAAAACTTTATTTCTTCATATATATATATATATGTGTTTTTGAATTGGACATGGTCCGACAATTTATTTAAAGACATTTATATTATGTTTAACGTTCTTTTTATAGGTACAAGTATTTAAGCAAATGCTCTGTTTTATAATAAACAGTATTAAATAACATTTACCGGCCTGAATGTCCGAGAAATTTTCATAGAAAATTTTCGCTCTCCGACAGGAATCGAACCTGTATCCTATACGGAACCATCATTTCGCGTGATGTGCCTTAACCGTTCAGCCACAGACGAGCGTCTCGTTAGTAAAGTCGATATGACGTCATTTTTTTACATTTGATACGCTCGAGCAGATATGAATAGAAGAGATTCATGGAAGATTTAAGTTTAAAGATAGTAAAATCGACCTTGCTAACCAGACGCTGCTCTGTGGCCGAAAGGTTAAGGCACATCACGCGAAATGATGGTTCCGTATAGGATACATGTTCGATTCCTGTCGGAGAGCGAAAATTTTCTATGAAAATTTCTCGGACATTCAGGCCGGTAAATGTTATTTAATACTGTTTATTATAAAAAAAACATGACATTTGCTTAAATACTTGTATCTATAAAAAGAACGTTAAACATAATATAAATGTCTTTAAATATATATATATATATATATATATATATATATATATATATATATATTTCTCTGTATCCTTGGAAACAAAATATTATGAATTGTATGTGCTTTTAAAACTCAGTAAATTTTAAAATAAGTTATTCCAAGTTCGCTTGAAGATGAAACAGGACTAATGCTTTTAATTTAATTATATAATTAAATTTGAAGTTTTTAGCTTCGGTCTTTGAAACAGGATAATTCATGCGTAGCGAAGAAACCATGTTTTAAATCAGTTAATTTATAATATTTATGCTCTGTAAATTTACATTGAACACTGTTTTGTAAAAATAAAAAAAATATCAATAAGAACACCGGATCATATATCTTATTGTTCTTTCTTTTTATTATAATATATATATATATATATATATATATATATATATATATATATATATATATATATATATATATATATATATATATATAATCCCACAAATCAAGCCCTACCCAGATTTCTCACCCACAAAAGATAGACATGTTTGCGTTGGTGTTGAAGTCACACACATATACACAAACTCACACAAATATATACACATACACACATTGCACACACTCCCATAAAACTAAAAGATAACATAGACTTAACACACACATCCCATTCGCAGCAACTAATAAAACTGCCAAAATGACCAAGAAGGGAATTCTGAGACTCAGAAATCTCCCAGACTCTATTTTCAAAAGAAAACTCGAAAGAGGCCGTTTGAACTACACAAGGTCTGACCAAAATTAACGATAAAAAAAATGAAAAATACAGATCCAGAGACGGACATTCACTTCTACTAGGAACCTAAAGGAAATAATAAATCAATATATATATATATATATATATATATATATATATATATATATATATATATATATATGAATCATCTTCTTCACTCCCGGCGATGGGTAAATAGCAGAACAGACTGGGTTCTACAGACTTGGATGGCTACTTCTCTAGGAAAAGAACAACTCTGAATTCAAAACCTGCGGAGGGTCGATTGGGGACCTTGTGGCACATGTTGCTCCTCGTCTCTGTATTCGGCCCTTCAAAATGTGTGGTTGGTTCTGCACCACTGTAATCTTCACCACTATAATCAAATTATATGTGCAGTTATCTGGCTGTCGGTTCCTAGGAACTGAGTTACTTAACCCTCGTACGTCGTTAAAACGACGGGAGAGTCCATCACGCACATAGACACACACACATATATATATATATAATAATAATTGGCCACTCGATATCGAGGACACCCGTTGCAATGCACAGCTAGCTAGCGCACATTGCAACATTTGCACAGGCATTTTGCAATTTCCCACCTGGGAAATGCCCACAGAGTCCACCTGCATTTTATACTGTTTTGCTGTTTCACAGTTCATCATTGAAACCCGACTAATTTGGTATCAGTCGGAGTATCTAGCCCGAAGCCATTGGCGCACGGCAGGGACGAAAGTGAATTTAAACGAATTTATTTTGAGATAAACACGCCAGTGGCTGGGAGAACTAGATTCGTTTTTTTTTGGATTATTTTTTGTATTTAAGTAACTAGGGAGCCAACCTAAAGGACTTGACTCACTTTATAGTTCCCCAAAAGAAGGTTAACCAATCAGGAGACGTGAAATATTCAATCCGCCGTGTACAAAGGCGGCCATTTTGATTACTCTCTCCGAATGTCCAGTGCCAACCTGTCAGAACCAAAGAACAGAATGAAAAACTACGCTCTGCTACTTTATCGGGATATCCACTGCCAACCTGAACTACGCTTCCTTACTGTCTTCGAAATATTCACTGCCAACCTCTGGATTCTATACTCAAAGACTACTGTCATCATGAACAACAGATTTATCGAAGAGTCTTGCCACTCCTGCTCCAAGGAATGAAACAAGGGGACGAAAGAAAAAAAATGATGATAGAACTGGCAGGGTAATCAAGAGAGAAGTTGCGGAGAATAGGACTATAACTCGTCAAGAAATTGCAGTCAGTCTAAGCGAAGAGCAAGGTGTTAGTCTTGCCTCTTCAACAGTCCGTCGGTGGCTGTTAGAACAAGGCTACAAATCTTGTACACGAAGGTTTAAGCCGCTAATAAGCAAAGCCAACAAAGGCAAGAGACTTGAATGGGCTCACCATTACAAAAATTTCACAGTAGAAGACTGGATGAATGTTCTCTTCTCCGATGAAACGAAAGTTGGGCTAAATTCAAAGGATAAGGTGAGTCATTTTTATCGAACAGCCCTGTATAAATATGCATTTAGCGTTTCATTGCGTTTTTAGAAGTGTAAATAAATAATAACCCTAAGATGCCGTTCGCACGCACAACATTATCTTTCTTCCAGAGACATCAGCTTTTGGGGTCGGTTATAGAAACATACCTCTTCGTCATTATTATTGGTTCCCAAAACGGAAATTATGGTAAATGATACATTGTTTAAAGGAACTTATCTTGGTTTGGTTTGGTTTGATTTGTTTTACGGCATTTCAAACTCATTGGATTATTTAATGCCGACAATTTTTTTTTTTTTTGCTGGTAATATTTTTCTTTTTCAAAAATCTACTGCGAGTAAAAATTATTTTCTTCAAAATTTCTTTTCTTTCTTACTTTAAAAAAAAGAAATTATTTTTACCGTTCCCGGTAAAATAGACACACATGCTTTAAAGCTTATTTTACCGGTCTAGATAAAGTAGACACCCCAGGCTATTTTGCCAGTAAATATATTTTTATTTTTATGAAGGCAGTGATCTTAAAAATAACAGCAAACAGATTTAACACAGAGGTTTATTTATTTTCACAATCAATTCAGACGATTTAAAATCATTTCCATCATCGTTGCTAAAACACAAATTAAAATCATTTATTCATCATCAATTATTAAAAGAAATAGCGAATTCACTGAATATTTTAAGCACTTCAGGCATAACAGTCTTTGCAAATCCAAAAGATTACCCTTGCTTTGGTTTGTTTTACGGCATATCAAGGTTATTTAATACCGACAAACCTTTTATTGCTGGTAATATATTTTTTTTCAAGAAAAATAATGCTGGTAAAAAATTGTTTGCCTAAAATGTATTTTTTAAAATTTTTTTAATTTAAGCATTTCACCCCAAGCAAGGCGGGAAGCCACTAGCACGCAAGGGGTTACAGGGGATTTGGAGCGGGAGGAGATAGAAGTGATAGAGGAAAGGATGAGGAGAAGGATAGTGGATAGATCAAAGCAACTGGAGATGTCGATTGACACTACATTTGAATAGTTGGAGATTATAGTTGTCAGGGAAACAGGAATAGGGAAGTGAGTTCCACAGGCGAGAGGTGCGCGATATGAAGCTATTGGAGTAGAAGAGAATAATGAATTACTGGTAATAATTTTTATTTTTACAAATTATTTCTGGTACTAAGACCTATTTTTACACATTCCTACTCTTTAGACCCCAGTTTGGAGGTTAGCAATTTGCCCGTAACCGGGACCCTAACAGGTGCTACCACCCCGGGTCAGTGTGACGATCTCGAGGCTACATAAACACGTTGCAGTTCGTGCCTTGTTAACATTTCAGTTCTTCAAGTTCAGCAAATGAACTGAAAGTTTTTCCCACACTGTATTTCGTGCTTATACTGTATAAATATTGTTTATATATATATATATATATATATATATATATATATATATATATATATATATATATATATATATATATATAGTGTATTTAGGCATCAATCCATCTTTTATACATGTTTCATTAAAGACGATAGACAAGGTACCGCGAATAAACTTTTGATTTAATTTTTCTTGTGTTCAAACAAGTGTTTTCTTTTTGGGACACAGATTAGGGTGTAGAAACTGTTCAAATGTTCTGTAATTCCGAGCGCTTTCGGCTATACTTTAGCTATTATCAAGGATGATTTTATTTTATTTTATTTTAAATGGATGTATGGGTTGTGTGTATGTATCTAGAGGTATAGGGATGTTTCATTTTCCGAACACAGTCCGCACATTATGGCCGTGTTCGTAGTTAATGTTATTGAATGTTGGCTTTTTCTTTTTTTATTGTTAAGGTTTCTATTATTTTAAATCTTTATTTACATGTGATGGGGTTATTGTGTTTGTATTTTCTACTAGTATCTTTCGAATGGAGACTGATAGGTTTGTGTGTGTGTAAATGAGTTCTAATGGAGCTATGGGCAGATAGGTGCAGCGTAAGTCGTCGGGATAGGGATGTAGTAGTATGACCGATGTAATTATTTATGAGTTTAAGGGGCATTTGAACTCATAAATAATGTTCATTCTTCGTAGTTTTGATTTTGCATGCGTGGTGTTATTTTTAAGGACAGGGTTAGCGGTTTTAAATTTTTTGTAATAGATAATTATTTAATTTTTTTGTTCGGGTCGATTGATGTATAGGGCATTTCTTTATATTTCTGAATGGAGACTCATCTTGTTTATAGTAGACGTATATTTGGCTTTTGTAGAAGATATTTGTGCTATTGTTGTTTGCGTGTATATATATATATATATATATATATATATATATATATATATATATATATATATATGTGTAAGCTTAAGATCAAATGCAAATCAAATATGGATCGAAATCCGACAGGATTATAAGATAAATAATAAAAATGAAACATTTATCAATCTAACATGTTTTCACTTTACGAAGATTTAACCATGTTAGATTGATAAACGTTTCCTACTTGTTCTTTATCTTATATATATATATATATATATATATATATATATATATATATATATATATATATATATAGCATAATGAGAAGCCACGTATACTTTCTTAATATGTATATAATATAGAAAAAACAACTGAAAAGTTGCAAATTAAAACAATTTAATGTTTTTTTTGTGAAAGCATTTATTTATATTTTTAATATATATATATATTTGATATTTCAGATCGACCCCGATCTTTCATCAGAAATGACTTTTTTTCAGAAGTTTGTTTACAAGTAACATCCGTCGCGAGACGCGGACGTCACGTGATATGGAATGCAACTGTGTTCGAATATTTCTAACGTAAATCTAACTGTAGTAATATTTTAGATGTTTTAAAAAAAATTTAACTATATCTAAAAAAAAATTTTTTTGTTTAACTATTGAAATATTTATAAAGATTTAAAATACCCAAGTCTATATATATATATCACAAGTGTGGTGCAGTTCAATTTACAAAAAAAATTATATAAAGAATAAATTAGTTAATTGAATGATATAAAATGCCTTCACTAACAAAATTTAAAAAAATATAATATTATCAAATATACGTTGGTATCCGTTATCAATATCACATTAAAAAAAAAACGGTTTGCATTATATTTTCTCGTCTTGGGTGTTACCTGAATTTTACCAAAAACAAAATAATTTCCATGCCAGAAGATGACTGAATATACAGTCGAAAGTACTTGCGTATTTGAGGAAGAGCTAATACAGTTTATAACTTAAAATAAACCCCCAAAAAACAAGGATCATAACATTCATCGAGTGATGTTTAGGTCAATGCATCTTTAATGTTTTGTTAGCGAAGGGATTTCGCCATGTTATATCATTAACTCTAATTTACTTTTTGTATGAATAATTCATTGTAATATATATATATATATATATATATATATATATATATGTATGTATAATTCATTGTAATATATATATATATATATATATATATATATATATATATGTATAATCCATTGTAATATATATATATATATATATATATATATATATATATATATATATGTATGTATAATTCATTGTAATATATATATATATATATATATATATATATATATATATATATATATATATATATATATATATAATTCTTTGTTCTAAAACACTATATTTACCGGTAAAATAGCCTTCGTGTCAATTTTACCCGGACCGGGAAAATAGCCTATTCGTTTAAATTAAGTATTGATTGACACGCAAACTTGTTTTTCAAGGTTACTTTCGCTTTTCTGCTTTCAAAATTGTCTGATAGACAAGGTAAAAAAATTGTCCTTATGTACGAACCTCTGAGAGCAAGCTGTGACACACACATAAACATCCACCCCTATCTTCCCACCCGCTAAAAATTCCTCTCTTGATCTTACATTGTGGCAAACAATGGCCCCGTGTTCTACCCACCAACTCTTGTCTCGCATTGCTTCAACGTACGACTCCCGGTTTTCCAGCCAGATTTGTAAGGCAGCGGGTGGTACTTATTCATATTGAAAAGAGATAAGAGCACGCACCCCAGGCTCTAACCGGGCATCGGAGTACCCGGATCCCGAGCAGAAAACAATATTAAAAAAAGTTGCTCATTATTCGACCGTATTAAACATTGAACTAACAGACGGCGTCGGAGAGTCAAAAGCCATTTTTTTTTTGTTTTGTTTTGCCGTTATGTTCATTTTTTTGTTGTATAGATTTTTTTGTTCTAATCATCTTATGGAAGAAAAGGAGAACGTCGATGAAGTGAAAAGCAGTTTTGTTCAAACATGTTCCAAATTTGTTTATTTGTTTTGTGAGCAGACGCCATAGAATAATAAAATATAGAGTGACAATGGGAGATAGAGAGAAAGACAGCGAAAAAGAGAGGGGGGAAGTGAAGGAGAAAGGTCAACATAAAGAGAAAGAGGGGAGAAAAAAGAGAGAGAAAAAGAAACAGAGCTAATGGCGGGGAAGCTTGAAAATGACCGAGTGTAAACGAGACAGAGGAGAAAAGAAAAGGAGAGAAAGACGGATATTGAGATTAAGAGAGAGAAAGAGACAAGGAAAAAGATAGATATTATACAGGTCGGCAGTGAACGAAAGAGGAATAAAGAGAGATAGATAGATAGATAGATAGATAGATAGATAGATAGAGAGAGAGAGAGAGTGAAAGACATGGGGAAAAGAGAAAGAGAGAGACGAAGAAAGGTTGATAGAGAGAGAAAGAGAAAAAGAAAAGGAGAGAGAGACGAATATTGATAGTAAGAGAGAGAAAGAGACAAGGAAAGATAGATATTATACAGGTCGGCAGTGAACGAAAGAGAAATAAAGATATATATATATATATATATATATATATATATATATAGAGAGAGAGAGAGAGAGAGAGAGAGAGAGAGAGAGAGAGAAAGACATGGGGAAAAGAGAAAGATAGAGACGAAGAAAGGTTGACAGAGAGAGAAAGAGAGGGGAAAGAAAAAGAGAGAATAAGAAAAAGAGCTAAGGGGGGGGCAGAAATAGAAGGAGTGCTTGAAAATGACCGAGTGTGAGCGAGACAGAGAAGGAGAAAAAAGAAAAGTTGAGAGAGACGGATATTGACAGTAAGAGAGAGAAAGAAAGAGAGAGATATAAATGTCGGAAGAGAATGAAAGAGAAATAAAGAGAGAGAGAGAGAGAGAGAGAGAGTGTGTGTGAAATACATGGAAAAAGGAGAAGGAGAGAGACGGAGAAAGGTTGACAGCGAGAGAAAGAGAGGGAGAGAAAAAAGAGAGAGAAAGAAAGAAAAAGAAACAGAGCGAGGGGGGAACAGAAATAGAAAGAATGCTTGAAAATGAACGAGAGAGATAGAGAAAGGGAAAAAAAGAAGAGAGAAAAACGGATATTGACAGAGAGTGAAAGAAAGAAATTAAGAGAAAGAGAGAGAATGATAAGGTTTTGCAGTGAATCTAAAATAAAGTAAAATAAACAAAGAGGTGAAGTGGGGGGTGAAATAGAAAATTGAAAATGACCGTGAGTGAGATAGAGAAAGAGAAAAAAAGAAAAAAAGAGAAGGAGAGAGAGAGAGAGAGAAATATTGACAGTGATTGAGAGGGAAAAAGAAAGAAGTAGAAAAAAGAGATAAGGAATCAAAACAAAGAAAGATAGTGAGAGAAAGAGAGAGAAAGAGAGAGGGAGAACAAACAGAAAAGGTGAAAAGCGGAGAAGGGGAGAGATTGACAGTAAGGTAGATAAAAAGAAACAAGAAGAAAAAGAGAGGGAAGATGAAACATTACCAGTGAGTGACCAGAGAGAGAGAGAGAGAGAGAGAGAGAAAGAGGAAGAGAATCAGAGTTAAAATGAGATTGAAAATATCGCCAGTGCATGGGATAGATAGATAGATAGATATGAACAGACTGAGATAGATAGATAGATAGATTTGAACAGACTGAGATAGATAGATAGATAGATATGAACAGACTGAGATAGATAGATAGATAGATATGAACAGACTGAGATAGATAGATAGATAGATTTGAACAGACTGAGATAGATAGATAGATAGATAGATATGAACAGACTGAGATAGATAGATAGAAAGATAGATAGATATGAACAGATTGAGGTAGATAGATAGATAGATAGATATGAACAGATTGAGGTAGATAGATAAATAGATAGATAGATAGATATGAACAGATTGAGGTAGATACATAAATAGATTGATAGATATGAACAGATTGAGGTAGATAGATAAATAGATAGATAGATATGAACAGATTGAGGTAGATACATAAATAGATAGATAGATAGATATGAACAGATTGAGGTAGATAGATAAATAGATAGATAGATAGATAGATATGAACAGATTGAGGTAGATAGATAAATAGATAGATAGATAGATATGAACAGATTGAGGTAGATAGATAAATAGATAGATAGATATGAACAGATTGAGGGAGATAGATAAATAGATAGATAGATAGATATGAACAGACTGAGATAGAT
>OZ038518.1:66620846-66688346 GCA_964036315.1 Acanthosepion esculentum | reverse complement strand
ATATACACACACACACACACACACGCACACACACACACACACACACACACACACACACACACATATATATATTATAAATTAACTGATTTAAAATATGTTTTTTTCGCTACACAGTGATAACCATGTTTCAAAAATGGAAGCTAAAGCCTTCGAATTTAATTTTGTTATTAAACTAAAGACATTAGTTCCATTTCCTCGTCAAGCGAATTTTGGACTCCAAATTAAATTATATATATATGATAAAAGGGCTTAAACACTGATATTCCATGGTCATAATTTATATATATATATATATATATATATATATATATATTAGTATACATATATATATATATATTATATATATATTAACATATATATATATATATATATTTATATATATATTTATATTGTACATTTTTTATGTTTATACGTTCTTTTTATAGATAGAAATATTGAAGTAAATCCTCTGTTTATAATAAACAGTATTAACGACATTTACCGGCCTGAATGTCCGAGAAATTTTCATAGAAAATATTTGTCCTCCGTCAGGAATCAAACCTGTATTTACTGCTTATAAACTTCAATCTTCCATGAATCTCTCACGTGCATTGATATCTGCTCAAAGCGTATCCAAATGTAAACAAATGACGTCACACATTATGAAATGGACAAAGTCCGACAATTATTTTAAGACATTTTTTATGTTTATACATTCTTTTTATAGATACAAATATTTAAGTAAATGCTCTGTTTCATAATAAACAGTATTAACGACATTTACCGGCCTGAATGTCCAAGATGTTTTCATAGAAAATATTCGTCCTCCGACAGTAAATACAGTAAAATCGACCTCGCTAACCGAAACGGGTTTTTGCAGATACATGCCAGTTAGCGTATATATGTATGTTCTTAAATATAGATATCTAAGTGAATATTAGTGTAGACAGCTATACGAATAGGTATTGTTAACACGGACAAACGCATGACTACGCATATATACATATGCAAATTCACTTCAAATACTTAAAAAGTCGCTTCCAAACTTTCAGCTGTGATATATGGACGAGTTTAATACCAATAATTCCGAATTAGCTCTCGTTCATTTGACCAAAGTTACTTCTTGATTGTTTTTTCACGTTTTCGTTAATTTCCGTGAATTCCCGTCGAATTAAATTTTGACCGTGTGACCATTAGGATGTAGGTTAGCTCATCGGTCTCTCCCTGGCACCTCCATAATATGATTCCAGTAACGGTGCCTTATCCCTCTCTCATACCTCCCAATAAGTCTCCTATAACATACTCTCTCCCTCTTTCTTTCTCCAAATAAACAGTACACTACAAACTGATACCATAAACAGTTTGAAGAATCCCTACATAATTGCAGCCGTGTTTCAACGCATAACCATGCGTCTCCTCAGGCGATTGTGAATTACTAGCGAGTGTACGATTAGTTTGGATTCAAAACCAAAATGCATCCATTTAAAAAAAAAATATATATATAAGGGTTGAGGGCTATCGAATATGACATACGTTAAATGCAAACTAAGCGGAAAAGAAAAAAATCTTAGAAATGTGTCATCAACCAGACATTAACTTAAAAACTGCTACAGATGGTTACATAAAATGTACAGATGGCATACATTTATCTTTCATAAGAAATAAAAGCGAGGGGTAGGGTAGAGAGATAATTTAACCGAATGTCCAAATAGTTATATGCTTTGTGGATTTGTTACATAAAAATTTTAATATTGCTCTACAATATATTGAGTCCTCTTTTGAATTAAATGTAACGAACGTCGGGTGTGTAGTCTATTCGTTCTCATCGTACATGGATGTATATATATATATATATATATATATATATATATATATATATATATATATATATATATATATATATATATATGTAACGTAAATCATTCAAACGAAAAACAAATACTGAAGCTAATTATATGGCGAGAATCACTCTCACAAACAATATTTAATAATAAAATACAATCAACTTTGAATCCGTTAATGAATGGTGTGATCCTTGTTCATAAATTCCGGGTTTATCAGGTCTTATTTTTTCTACGAGCCGGGCTTTCAGTCGTTCCGAACGACCATCTTCAGGTAGACATTTCAGTGTGTTTTTGTTAAATTCCGAGTAGTAATGAGACATCGAAAGATAGTGCTGTCCGAAAGAGAGTTTTTAAAAAAAATTCAACCTCAGCGTTGCGTCTGCACGCTCCAAAATTATTCTTATATTTAACAATATCTCATTGCCAAAAAAAACTCTCTTGGAGCCATGTGTGTGTGAGGGTGGTTGGGTGTAGGCCGTGAACCAGTACGGATCCCTATCCCAATTCACCTCAGTAAAGGCAGTTTTAGATAGATACGACACAGACTACTGAATTTGGGAGACATTAAAATTACCTATATTCCGTTCCATTGTACGATCAATAAAAACCATTATTGATCAGAATAGAACGAATTTTGTCCAATTCTTGCTGAAGTGTACAAGAGGAACATCTCATTAAGGTCCGATGGACTAAAGTTTTGACCAGATTTATTTATTTTGCTGCGAGAAACAAAAGAATACAAACTGGTGTAAAGACCTGTAAAAGTTACTTTACGTAACCCCTAGTAAAGAAAGTTTTTCCGCTCAACAAAAACATCAAGAAATGAGAATTATTCTCCTCTTCCTCCATTGTGAAGACCAAAAATAGGTTTAATGAATTTAAAGATTCACAATTCTTCATTCATGTTGCCAAACATAGAGAAAGTGTCATGAACATAACGTTGATTGATATAGGGTTTCCGACACTTCTCAAATAAACGGCTCTCATGGGACCCAACAAAACCAAAGAGCTACCCAGAGAAAATTCATCAACCTTGGCGGACATAACGTTATGCCCATCAAAAAGTGTGGTTGGTTCTGCACAAAGACTTCACCACTATAATCGAATCATATGTGCTGGGGTCTGGGCCACCGGTACCTCAGAACTGCGCTGCTTGACCCTTATACAGCAAATACGACGGGAGAGTCCGTATATATATATATATATATATATATATATATATATATATATATATATATATATATATATATATATGTGTGTGTATTGTGTGACGATAGCAAATAGCGTGAAACCCAGGGTCACAAAATCACATCAATCCAAATATATATATATATATATATATATATATATATATAAAAGTGAACATAGAAGTCAACACTTAGAGGCGACAGTCTGTTTCATGCTAGATGCAATCAGTTGCCTGACGATTGCACTAGCATGAAACAGACTGACGCCTCTAAGTGTTGACTTCTATGTTCACTTTTATATTAACATACGCTCTATCTCTGATATTGAGCACTTTATCCCATAAATATAGCACACTTTAGGACTACATTTCTTCATATATATATATATATATATATATATATATATATATATATATATATATATATATATATATATATATATATATATATATTGCCTGGGAGCGTGTACAATGGAGATCAACCTGTTTTAGTGGACTCAGCAGTTTTCAGTCTGCTTGTCTGAATCATCTTCAAGAAGCGAGAGCAAGATCTAAAAGGTCAGACAAGCTAACAGTGATCTCGTCTCACAATCCTCATTCTTGCTCCATCTGCGACCTCCTTTGTAAATCACTAGCTGGTCTTAAGTGCCACAAAATTTCATAACTGAATCAATTAAGCTGTCAGATCCTCATACGTCCAAACCGACGGGAGAGTCCATTATTATATATATATATATATAATTTATTTTAGGATATTACATAGAAAACTTTTCAAAATCGCTACAAATGTCGTGAAACCCAGGGTCAAAAAATCACATCAATCCAACTATATATATATATATATATATATATATATATATATATATATATATATATATATATATATATATATATATGTATATATCAGTTGAAGATCAAATGTAGATCAAATATGGACCAGAATAAAATAAAAGAACAAATAAGAAACGTATGTCAATCTAACATGTTTAACTTTTATTAAAGCTTCATCAGAGATGGAAACAGACAAAAAGACAGAAAACAATGGTATTTTCATTTATGTTTGTGCAGTTCTGATTGCTCAGACGGTGTGACGTGTATTAAAAGGGCGGATAATTCAATGTGTATGTAAATTTCTGAAGAATGTTCAAGTAGAAAATGAATGGTAATGTGTATTTGTAATTCTATGCGTTTGTCTGTCTAGTAGGTTTTTTTGTCTTTCCGTTTGTATGATCCAGCCCTGCAGTGGGAAAGTGCAGAGTTCATATATATATATATATATATATATATATATATATATATATATATATATATATATATATATATATACATATATATATATATATATGAACTCTGCATATATATATATATATATATATATATACATATATATATATATATATATATATATATATATATATATTGTATTTCATGCTTGAACACAATCGCCGCTCAGTGCAAAATGTTATTTATATGAGCTCGATTTCTGATATTGAGCACTTTTACCCATAATATACCATAACTTCCCCCCATATATATATATATATATATATATATATATATATATATATATATATATATATATATATATCAGTGAACATAGAAGTCAACACTTAGAGGCGACAGTCTGTTTTATGCTTGATGCAATCGTCAGGCCATAATTATAGCACATCTTAAGACTATATTTCTTCATACATATATATATATATATATATATATATATATATATATATATATATATATATATATATATATATATATAGTTAAGATGCAATAATTAGGAAGCCGTCAATGTCTATGCTAGCACAAAGTCGAAAGTCATCGTGACGGAGGGATTGAGCGTACTGTCCGAACTGTTTTTCACGCCAGATAATTCGTTCTTTCACAGAAACTTACTATTTGCCGTTCAGCGTGGCTGCTGTAGATAACTACATGATGTTGGACAAGCGCAATATGACTGGGCTGGCATCTGTAGCAGGAATCGGCTAACCACCCTAGCAGATGGATGTGTTTGGAAACGTTATGTGTTTGCAGCTTTTACCCTATTGAGGGGTGTTGGGGCACTTTGGACCTTTTAAAACCCTTTATTCTACATTCAACACAATCACTTTATAAGACACCAGAAATGTTGAAACAAAGTGGTTATTCTGTATCGATTTTATAACATATTTATTTTCTCATTTTCGAATGAATGATATATATATATATATATATATATATATATATATATATATATATATATATATATATATATATATATATAAAAGGGAACATAGAAGTCAACACTTAGAGGCGACACTCTGTTTCATGCTAGATGCAATCGTCAGGCCTGACGATTGTATCTAGCTTACTAATTAAGCCAGAGCTGGGGGGGGGGTAGAAGAGTGGGATCCATGCCTTTGATAAGGGTATTTGCGCGTAAGTGAATACAATGAACCCAACTGAAATTGAAACTCGGCCCTCTGATTAAACATTCCAAGCCATTATCCATTGCCTGGTATTCACAAATTTTGGAGCGTGCGGTCGTGCTTTTTGTATGAATGATTCATGTAATATAAATTGAACTGCACCACATACTTGATATTAAAAGAACTGATCCGACGTGCGACTTTCGGATAATAACTGTGACATTGCTCTAGTTATTGAACAATTGTTCATGTCACATCGACTGAAAAAAACTACTACTAAAAAAGAATTCTCCTATTACCATATTAGTAGAAAAACGCACAATCTTAAATTAAAAAAAAAATCAACCTCAGCGTTGCGACCGCACGCTCCAAAATTTATACAGTTAAAAATAACACATTTCTAAAAAAAACATATTTCGGATCACATCTAATCTTTCGTTGTCCTGTTATTACCTGGATGTAAAAAACAAATCTATTTCCATACCTGATGATGTCTGTATGCACAGACGAAAGCTTGTATAAAAAGATCTTATGCAACTGGAATTTATTAAAAACAGGGATCATAACATTCATCTACAGGTTCGGGTTAATGTATTTTAATAAATTTGTTGCGAAGATGTATTCTCGCCATTTATATCATTAACTTCACTATCTGCTTTTTGTATGAATGATTCATGTAATATAAATTGAACTGCACCACATACTTGATACACACACACACACACACACACACATATATATATATATATATATATATATATATATGAAAAAATATATATATAGTAGAGAGAGGCAACAATCATTCGTTTCCCCCCAAGCAAGGCAGTAAAGCAACTAAGATACAAGGGGTTTGCCGAGTGAAAAAGAATATCACACATTATTAAGGAACGAGAAAAATAAAAGAAGAGGAATCAAGACAACAGTAGATAATGATTGACATTGCATTTAAATTTTTGAACATCAAAGTTGACTGGAAGGCAAGAAAGCGGAAGAGAGTTCCACAAGCGAAAGGTGCGATAGAAGAAACTGTTAGCATAGAACTTACGGTTACATCGAACCAATTCAAGTGTAAAACGATAAGACCTTGTTGCCAATCTAGTACTACAGTTAACTTAAGAAAGTCAAGGTAGCATAAAGGATAGTTCATCCAAGCAATTACCATGAAAATATTTATAGAAATGTAAAATACAGCTGTGTGAATGAGACTGAAGCTAAGATGCCAGGTTAGGACCAATAACAATGCAGATTCTTCTTTGAACTTTATCACTAATCTCTAAATATATAGCAGAAGCTCCGGACCAGATGTGGCCGGAATATTCAAAACATGGACAAATGGTAGTCTTATAAATATGTAAGATAGATTCTAAATTGGCAAAATTGTCGGGCACGACACAGTAGACCAAGTTAGCTGCAAACGCAACAGTTGTTAGGAAGTTTGCACCCCTCCACACGTTCTGAGCGAAAACCACGCCATGATCACGAGTTTTATAATTCCGTAAGGTTATTGGAACGAAAGCCAAAAGAATTGAAGTGTCTGTTGATGGTATCCCGACTAGCACGTCCACAAATCGCGAAATCGTTTGGCAGGAAATAAAACGGTTTCTGGTGTTCAATTCCAGACCATTTGGCGGTCAGCTCTTTTTTGTTGTAAAACATGGCCGACGAAATCGAAGTAGATCGATCATGTTATTAGTTTGTCGCTGTTTCTCGATCTGTCCAACAATCTGGCTCCAAGCCACACCAAACTGTGAAAATATGTCGTGCTGAGAGCCCGACGTGATAGCCGTCATTAACGATCTGACGCCAAAAATTCACATAACGATGACTTCTGAGCATTTAAATGTTTTTAAAGTAGCAAAAATATCGACGTAGAATATTGATCGATAATGATGAAAATAATAATATTTTCAGGAAAAAGAAAAGATATAAAAGAAAGAATACTCCCTGGTCTATTATTCTTTAAATATTAAGTGAATGATAAAATAAGAAAAAATAAGAAGAAGAACAGCAATAATAGTATGGGGGTGGGACCAACTGGCGCCAAAAGACTACTTAGACGGCTGCTAAGTACATACATTGGTCACTATGTGCGCGTTCAGCATCCCTCGTGATGAGAATATTTTTTTGATCATTTCGCCCCAAAGAAAGGCAATAAAGCCACTAAGACACAAGGGAGTTGCTAAGGGTTAGAGAATATGAGAAAGAAAAATGACTATTAAGGAGAGAGAACAATAAAAGAACAGGAATTAAAAAGACAGAAATTAATGATTGACATTGCATTTAAATATCTGAAGTACAAAGTTGACTGGGAAACAAGAAGGCGAAGGAGAGTTCCACAGTCGAAAACTGTTCCATCACGCCATTTCAAATGTAAAATGATGCGACCTTGCTGAGGAAGATCAGAGTTGACTGGGAAGGAAGAAGACGGAAGAGAGTTCCTCAAGCGAGAAAGAAACTGTTAGCATAGAACTTACGGTTACATCTCGCCATTTCAACTGTAAAATGATGAGACCTTGCCGCCAATCTAGTAGAAGATCAAAGTTGACTGGGAAGGAAGAAGCCGGAAGAGAGTTCCACAAGCGAGGAAGAAACTGTTAGCATAGAACTTACGGTTACATCTAGCCATTTCATGTGTAAAATGATGAGACCTTGCCGCCAATCTAGTAGAAGATCAAAGTTGACTGGGAAGGAAGAAGCCGGAAGAGAGTTCCACAAGCGAGGAAGAAACTGTTAGCATAGAACTTACGGTTACATCTCGCCATTTCAACTGTAAAATGATGAGACCTTGCCGCCAATTTACTCTTCTTTTATGCGCCATGTCTCTTCATGACGTATGTGATCATGGCCCTCCACATCTTTCCTGTAGCTCTTAATAAGTTTTATCCTTTTGTTATTTGCTCCTCCATCCATTTACTCAAGCCCATCAAGTATGTTACGTGTTGCTTTCCCCTGTCCCTCTTTCTCTCTATCCGTCCTGTGGGTATCAGATTTCCTAAGCCATCCTTCCTCATTATCTGCCCGAGAAATTTCAACTGCCTCTTCTTGAAGCTAAGTATATGTTTCCTTTCTGTTTCCATTTTCTCCAAAACCACATTGTTGCTCGGTCCATGGTATCCTCAACATGTTTCTCTAGAACCACATTTCTGTTGCTTCAAGTCTCTTCGTCATCTCTGAAGAGATTTTCCAGCAGTCGCTGCCATACAGGAGGAGGGATATCACATAACAGTTCAGCAGTCTTTTCCTTGACTGGCCTTAAGTTCATAAAATCTAGGGACCGTACAGGAAAATTAATCAGAAGAATTAGCATGAAAGCATTTGTAGAAAAGGCAGAGGGAAGCTACGTTTAGGCGATTGGGATGACGACTGAAGGGGGGTGAATTCGCAGGAAAATATGTATGCATAATTTGTACTGGCTGATGAGGTTATCAACCACAGGAAATTCGACATTCAAACTGAGAGGAATGTCCAGAAAAATCGACTGGACTTCATTGTGAAAAATCATATTGAAAAGACATGATTATAGGATAAATTATCATCTAAATTACGCAAAAATGAAAATAACACTGATATCTCATTTTAACAGATATATTTAACAGAATGACACAAAAATATCTTGAAATACTAAAGAGTCAATTTATTCAGTAAAATCGTCATTAGCTTCAACCACTGCCTCCTGACAACTTCGGAATCTCCTGCATCTCTCCTGGATAGTCTCCTTGTTTAAGTTCGTGAATGCTACCGTAATCTTTGCCTTCAGTTCATCTTTGATGTTACAAGGAATATTTGTTGGTCTCTCGCTAACTGGTCCCACACATAATAATCAAGGGAGTAGCAGTCTGGGAAGTTAGGTGGACAGATGTAAGATGTGGTCGCAGAAATTGTTTGACAGCCGTGACTGGCTTCTCCTGCTTGTGTGGCATGGTGAAGAGTCCTGTTGCCAGACTTAGGTTCTCCCAGCAGCCACCCTTTTGACCCAGGGCAGCACTACCCCCTCAAGGCATTGAAGTAGGCCTCCGTGTTGAGCCAGAGGACCTGAGGAAGACGAATGGAGGCATAATGTCGCTATCACTAGTGATAACTTCGAACACCTTCGTAATCACCATTAGACTCATCCAACTCTTTCCGAATCCTCTGTACTGTCCTCAGATTGACACCTAAACACTTTGAAATATTCGTATTAAAGGTTCCAGCACGAATGCCAAGCAGTCGAGCATGACGTTTCCAAATTTCTAGCGGAGTGAATTGCGTCATGGTGGTCCGACTATACCGTGCAGTCGATAAAATAAAAACAAAAAACGCGCGAAATAAATAAATAGCGACAATTTACTCATCACACCATATATATATATATATATATATATATATATATATATATATATATATATATATATGTGTGTGTGTGTGTGTGTGTGTGTGTGTGTGTGTGTGTGTGTGTGTGTAATTTAATGAAAACAGAAAACTTTAAGGGTCCACGGTTATAATTTATTTCCCCAGGGAGTTTCTTTTTCCCTGGCTCATCAGACCACACTTCCAAGGGTGAAAAATTAATTTAAATTTACATCTGATTTTTTACACTTTGGAGGCATTTTATTTACTTATATATATATATATATATATATATATATATATATATATATATATATATATATATATATATATATATATCAGTTTCGTTAACGACGACTGTCACGGTAGTATCATTTTATTTAATTTTACTTGTGTTCGTAAACGTGTTTTCTTTTCTGGACACAAACTGTGTAAAACTGCCCAACGATAGATCAGTTAGGACTCATTAAGATTAGAAATAATGGAAGCCCTAATATTAAAAAGTAAATACCAACACTCATTACCATTAACTACGAACACGGCCTCTATGTGCTGACCGTGTTTGGAAAATAAAACATTGCAGTACCGTCAGATACATTCATAAACAAACCCCACACATTCTGTTAAAAATTAAAAAAATTAATTAAAATCACCTCTGATAATGGGTAAAAGAATAGCTGAAAGCGCTTGGATATGCAGTATTTTTGGACAGTTTTTTTTTATATATTGGATACTAGTCGTCTGTAAGGAAACTTAATAGAGAAAGTGATGCTCAGATACATGAGCAGGTGAACATCTAATTATCTATGTTTTTGTACGTCGAATACTTCTTTGTTACTGGATTTGGTTAGACGATAATAAATCTAGATATAACAAAGCACAGTTACCATGAAGTGAAATTGGAGTACGTAGTAAGACATAACATGAAAGATAAAAAATAAGCTAAAACAAGGAAAACATTACATAATATGGTTCAACCAGCCATACTATTGTCATGTCAAAAGCAATGTAGGTATAATTTTCCTGAATTTAATTCACTAACAAATTAGTCATTCTCTAACACTAAAAAAGATTGTCAACAAAAATAACATTGAGGGAAGCCATATCTGTGCAAACAAAATATATACATAACTAGCAGCTTGGCCCGGCATTGCCCGGGCTTGATTCAAAAATTGTACGACTCATACAGCAATCGCTATCACTTGACTTAAAATATTTTTGCCCTTCCTTGCCTTTGCCGTGCTGATGTTGCTACATGCCTTACTTCTTGCCTATATCACACTGCGAATTTTTTCTAAGTTCTATACTAAACATTAAATCTGTTACGAAAAAAGAACTAAACAAAATGAACACAAAACGATCAGCTTTAAAAAAGGACTCTTAAATGGAAAAACCGAATGAAAAAAGAATGTTAACAACAAATACTTTTTCACACCCAACGCATTTCTTCGGAATCAGAATCAACGTTGAGTTTAAGCAAGCGAATGAGCCAATTGGAGTAAAGTGCCATGCAGATTTAAATTTTTCCCACTTGTGACGAATGCAGCTATCGATTTTTTTTGCATGCTAGTTAACATTCGTGTCAGTCAGCTGTTGGCTCTCACGCTGGCCAATAGAATCTTCCTGCCTATTCGTGGAAGCCAGCTATAGGCTCTCACTCTGGCCAGTAGAAAATGGCCGCAAACTACATAAAAACTGCCGTAGAAGCATGAAAAAATTGATTATTTCCACTATCGATGGGAGTTGGGAAATGCAAAGTCGGTCTTGGCCTTCCGCTAACTTGGAGCATGTGCATGTAAATTCCGGTGCAAATCCGTCGAAAATTGCGACCGTGCATTCGTTACACACACAAACACATCCTGCCTTTTATAGATATAGATTACATATCCCAACATAACAATAATGTATTGAGCAAGCTCCCAAACAAAACAGTAATATTAATACTGCTAAAAGTCAATGCAACTGCCGTAAAAAATAACCTGTCCATCAAACGGCCAGTGCATGACTGAAGGCATAATATACAGTGCTAGGATCAAGTCAGACGATGATGTTAAATATTACTTTGGATCCACAGAGAACAGCTGGAACTCGCGTTTTAACACCACAAAATAACACTGAGCAATATTAAACAAAAACTGCACAACAGTTTCAAAGTATGATTGACGATTAAAAAAAAAACAACTATGAGAATCCAACCATCGCGAAACTTAAACCATACAATGGAGAGGGATACAGATGTAACGTGTGTTTGTTGGAGAAGCTATTAAAACTTTTAAATTGCTGAACACGAGGTCTGAATTGATCTCAGCAGGGATCCCTAAATCCAAGCGCATTAACTCCAATTAAAAAAGATTGCAAAACAGATTTTACGAATATTAATGTAACATACAACGAATTTTAATATTCTAAAACCCATGACGAGTAACATTTCTTTTATATATATATATATATATATATAGTGCCTGGGAGCGTGTATATGTATAAATAAAAAAAAACGACATTTTTGATATGTGTAACGTTCTTTTTTATAGATAAAAGTATTTAAGCAAATGCTCTGTTTTATAATAAACAGTATTAAATAACATTAACCGGCCTGAATGTCCGAGAAATTTTCATAGAAAAATTTCGTTCTCCGGGAGTAATCGAGCCTGTATCCTATGCGGAACCATCATTTCGCGTGACGTGCCTTAACCGCACGGCCATAGAAGAGATTAGTGGAAGACTTAAGTTTAAAGATAGTAAAATCGACTTTGCTAACCGGACGCTTCTCTGTGGCCGAACGGTTAAGGCACGTCACGCGAAATGACAGGTTCGATTCCTGTCGGAGGACGAATATTTTCTATTTACATTCAGGCCGGTAAATGTTATTTAATACTGTTTATTATAAAACGGAGCATTTGCTTAAATACTTGTATCTATAAAAAAGAACGTTAAAAATGTCTTTAAAATAAATTGTCGGACTCTGTCCAATTCAGAAAATATATATATATATATATATATATATATATATATATATATATATATACACACACATACAATCCAATATTACTGTACTCAATTAATTTATAATGTGCGTGTATACATATTTTCACCTTTATAAGTACAAGGCTTGGTTCCAGACACATTAGATATATAGTCCCAAACTATTATTTATTTTTTTATATTCGCACGCGTATGTTATATTTCTACCCTTTGTTCTACTTTAAGTTAATAACTCGGGTATTTTATGTAAATATGAGAGTTATCCACATTGATATATTGGTTATTTTTTAATCTAATTTTAAATTTTAATAATTTTAAAAAAATTATTAATTTAATTTTTTTTTAATTCTTCACCTGTCGAACATGAGTATTTAACTGATATAAAATTAAATGATATAAATTAATAATATTTAATTCTAATATTTTATGCAGTTATTAAAAAAATAAATTTTAACACACAATTTCGATTCATCACCACGAGAACGAACACTATATAACGGCCAGATTATATTTGCACCTGAAGATTGCAAGAACTGCATGAAACTCCGAGTCATACTATCGACGTTGGATATTATGTATATTCACTAATATATATATATATATATATATATATATATATATATATATATATATATATATATATAAGGTGAATTTTTCGGTATAAGGACTTCTAATACAGATAGAAGCATACCTTTAAAAAAAATTTTTGTTTGTTTTACTTCTTTTTCACATGGATTTAATTTCTTTTCCAGATTAAAAAAAAAACAAACTTTGAGAGTTTTGGTGATTAACAAAGATGGCCGACCAAGAAGCATGCTCCAGGATTGAACAGCGTTCTGTTATCAAGTTTTTCGTTGCTGAAGGGTGCAAACCAGTTGAAATTCATAGGAGAATGTCAACTGTGTATGGTGCCACATGTTTCAGCCAAAAAATGTCTACAAGTGGGCTAAATTGTTTTAAGAAGGACGGAGCAGTGTTGAGGATGAAGACAGGCCTGGGAGACCTACAGGAGTGAGGTCTCTTGAGGTGATCGAATCAGTCAATGACCTCATTCAGTCTGACAGAAGGGTGACAGTGGATGATATTGCAAGGACTTTGAGCTTATCTGTTGGGACAGCACACAAGGTCAGCTGCCAGTAGATGCCAAAGATGCTTACTGCAAAGCACAAACAGCACAGCAGCCCAAACGGTGCAGACCATCAACGAGCTGGGATGGGAACTGTTCCCTCATCCCTCTTACAGCCCAGACCTTGCCCCTTCAGACTTTCACCTGTTTGGCCCTTGAAAGCGTTCACGAGAGGCACGAAGTTTAAAAGTGACGATGAAATCAAAAGTGTTGTGAGCGACTGACTGAGACATCAGTCCAAAGATTTTTACGTTGAGGGAACACGGAAGTTTGTGCACAGATGGTAAAAGTGTGTGACAGTGCTGGGTGACTACGTTGAAAAAAAAATAAGCTTCTATCTGTATTAGAAGTCCTTATACCGAAAAATTCACCTTATTTATTGAATGACCCTCGTATATATATATATATATATATATATATATATATATATATATATATATCAATTATGTGGTGCGTGTTCAATTTATATAACGTAAATCATTCATACGAAAAACAAATAATGAAGTTAATTATATGGCAAGAATCACTCTCGCAAACAATATTTAATAATAAAATACAATCAACCTCGAATCCGTTAATGAATGGTATGAACCTTGTTTATAAATTCCGGTTTCATCAGGTCTTATTTTTGCTACTAGCACGGCTTTCAATCGTTTCATACGACCATCATCAGGTAGGAAATTAGGTAAGTTTTTAAATCCAGGTAATAACAAGACATCGAAAGATAGTGCAGACCGAAAGAAGTGTTTTTAGAAATGTGATATTCATTATTTGTTTTTCGTATGAATGATTTACGTTATATATATATATATATATATATATATATATATATATATATATATATATATATATATATGTGTGTGTGTGTAAAAGGAGTGGAGTTTACTTTATGCTGAGTACTGGGAACTTTACATTAGTTATCGAAAGTCACCCTGAAAACACTGCGATCATAGTTTTCAACAGTGAATGTTGTCAAGGTAAGAATAAATATATTAATGATGCAGATTTTCTTTTTTCCTCTTTTTTCTTTCTTTCTTTCTTTCTTTCCTTCTTTCTTTCTTTCTCTCGTTCTTTCTTTCTTTGTTTCTTTCTAATCACAGTCATGGATTCTTTTGTTAACCTTAGCGTATTTCTCTTCTTTCTGTTGCTTCTCTCTTATCTATCTCGTTCTCTCTCTCTCTCTCTCTCTCTCTTTCTTTCTTTCCTTCTTTCTTTCTCTCGTTCTTTCTTTCTCTCGTTCTTTCTTTCTTTCTTTCTTTCTTTCCTTCTGAGTGTGTGTGTGTCTGTGTGTGCGTGCTTGTCCGGGTTCTTTATATGACGAGTGCATTCTGCTGTTATGCAATGGCCGAGGTGTTATACGAGTACTTGCGCTGTAACCCAATATGGCCGACCTTTTCGAACCGTCGACTGAAATCAAATTCCTCTTTACCAGCCTCTACGACGTAGCACCTCCCCATTCTAACAGCTTTTTAAAAATTAATAATTCGTATCGATCTTTCTGACACAGACTTGACAGTTTACGACGACTCGATTTTCACTTCTTCCTAGAAATAAAAGACAATAATAATTTCATTCGTGAAACAAAAAAAATGGATAGAATTAGAAATCTGTTCTTTCCACTTCCAACAAATGTACGTTAGCTCTTTCCCAAATTAATCTCTTCTTTCTATTGCTTCTTTCTTAAGTTCTCTCTCTCTCTCTCTTTCTTTCTTTCTCTCTCTCTTTCTTTCTTTCTTTCTTCTCACAGTCATGGATTCTTTTGTTAACCTTAGCGTATTTCTCTTCTTACTATTGCTTCTCTCTTGTCTATCTCGTTCTCTCTCTCTCTCGCTCTCTCTCTCTCTCTTTCTTTGATTCTTTCTCTCGTTCTTTTTTCTTTCTTTCTTTCTCTCGTTCTTTCTTTCTTTCTTTCTTTAATTCTTTCTTTCTTTCTTCTCACAGTCATGGATTCTTTTGTTAACCTTAGCGTATTTCTCTTCTTTCTATTGCTTCTCTCTTGTCTATCTCGTTCTCTCTCTCTCTCTCTCTCTCTCTTTCTTTTTTCTTTCTTTCTTTCTCTCGTTCTTTCTTTCTTTCTTTCTTCTCACAGTCATGGATTCTTTTGTTAACCTTAGCGTATTTCTCTTCTTACTATTGCTTCTCTCTTGTCTATCTCGTTCTCTCTCTCTCTCTCTTTCTTTCTTTGATTCTTTCTCTCGTTCTTTTTTTCTTTCTTTCTTTCTTTCTTTCTTTCTTTCTTTCTCTCTCTCTCTCTCTTTATTTCTTTCTTTAATTCTTTCTTTCTTTCTTTCTCACAGTCATGGATTCTTTCCGAATCCTCTTCTTTTCTTTCTTTCTCTCGTTCTTTCTTTCTTTCTTTCTTTCTTTCTTTCTTTCTTTCTTTCTTTCTTTCTCTCGTTCTGTCTTTCTTTCTCTCGTTCGTTCTTTCTTTCTTTCTTTCTTTCTTTCTTTCTTTCTTTCTTTCTTTCTTTCTTTCTTTCTTCCTCACAGTTTTGGATCCTCTTGTTAACCTGAGCGTATTTCTCATCTTTCTATTGCCTTTCTCTCTCTCTCTCTCTCTCTCTCTGTCTCTCTCTCTTTCCTTCTTTTTATCTTTTCTTCTCACAGTCATGGATTCTTTTGTTAAATTAGCGTATATCTCTTCTTTCTATTGCTTCTGTCTTCTCTATCTCGTTCTCTCTCTCTATCTTTTTTTCTTTCTTTCTCTCGTTCTTTCTTTCTTTCTTTCTTCCTCGCAGTCATAGATCCTTTGTTAACTGAAGCGTATTTCCCTTTCTCCCTTTCCTTCTATATTAATACTATTCTTTCTTTCGTTCTCTCTTTCTAGTCACAACGCCCAGCTCCTCTTTCATTTTTCTCGGTTTCTCTCTCTTTAATACACGAATCTTTTCTTCTTGACTCTCATGCACAGATTTTCTCCCTTTTCTTAAGAAAACATTATTCTCTCCCTCTCTTTTTCTCTCTTTCTCGTACTCTCTTTCTTTTAATCACTTTTTCGTGCTCTCTTTCTCTGGCCCATTTTTTAACACTTGATACCATTATCTGTCTCTCTCTTGTCCAACTCTTTTTTTCATACGACTGTGGTCGTTTTTTTTATTCACCTTTTCATCAATCTGCGTTGTACGTCAATCTGTCTCTCCGTATTTCTCTCTCATTTCTCTCTTTTAAAAAGAAGAGAGAAGAGAGAGATCTTTCTATCTCACAATCCTCAACGAATATTCTTCATGCAGTAATCTTTCTCTACATTTCTCTTCTGTTGAAGTAACAATGTTCTATTTTCATTTTCTTGGTCGCTATCATTTTTAGCGCGCGAGAAGAAACAGTTAACATAGAACTTCCGGTTACATCTCGTCATTTCAAGTGTAAAATGATGAGACCTTGCCGCCAATCTAGTAGAAGATCAAAGTTGACTGGGAAGGAAGAAGACGGAAGAGAGTTCCACAAGGGAGAAAGAAACTGTTAGCAGAGAACTTACGGTTACATCTAGCCATTTCAACTGTAAAATGATGAGACCTTGCCGCCAATCTAGTAGAAGATCAAAGTTGACTGGGAAGGAAGAAGACGGAAGAGAGTTCCACAAGCGAGAATGAAACTGTTAGCATAGAACTTACGGTTACATCTCGCCATTTCAACTGTAAAATGATGTGACCTTGCCGCCAATCTAGTAGAAGATCAAAGTTGACTGGGAAGCAAGAAGACGGAAGAGAGTTACACAAGCAAGAAAGAATCTGTTAGCATAGAACTTACGGTTACATCTAGCCATTTCAACTGTAAAATGATGAAACCTTGCCGCTAATCTAGTAGAAGATCAAAGTTGACTGGGAAGGAAGAAGCCGGAAGAGAGTTCCACAAGCGAGAAAGAATCTGTTAGCATAGAACTTACGGTTACATCTCGCCTTTTCAACTGTAAAATGACCTTGCCGCCAGTCTAGAAACACTAAGTACCAGTGAAGAAAGTTTATCAGAAAAATTACCATAAAAATATTTATAGAAACGGCAGAGGGAAACTACGTTACGGCTGTCGGAAAGTGAATGAAGCCGAGATGCCAGGTCAGGAACAATACCATTGCGGATTCTTCTTTGGAATTTATCAAGTACCTCTAAATATATATCAAGTGCATCAGACCACATAGGAAAGCATTGTTCTAAGCATAGAAGAATTGTACGTTTTTGAATATGTAAGATAGATTCTACAGAAAAAGTGAACCATCTTTCCACGTGGCAGACCTAACAATTGATTTGTTATAGTTTTTCTACTTCATGTCAGCCTAGAAAATCAGCCCGTGAAGACGCAACGAACCATTCCCCTTCTCTCTTTTGTTACTGCATTACCTCTTCTCTTTCTCTTTCTTCGTCTCCTTTTTTCTCCCTGAAGACAGTTAGTTTTCACTCGCTTTATCTTCTCTCTTTTATTGTATCAATGCGGGGATATTTCTCTCCCTATCTCTATCTTTCTCTCGCCATCTCTATCTTTCTCTCGTTCTCTCTATATTACTCTCGCCCTGGCTATATTTCTCTCTATCTTTCTCTCACCCTATCTATCTTTCTCTCGCCCTCGCTATCTTTCGCTCACAATCTCTTTATCTCGCCCTCTCTCTTTTACTCTCGCCCTGGCTATATTACTCTCAATCTTTCTCTCACCCTCTCTAACTTTCTCTCTCCATCTCTATCTTTCTCTCGCCCTCTCTATCTTTCTCTCGTTCTCTCTATCTTACTCTCGCCCTGGCTATATTTCTCTCTATCTTTCTCTCACCCTCTCTAACTTTCTCGCGTCTTCTTTATCTTACTCTCGCCCTATCTATCTTTCTCTCACCCTATCTATCTTTCTCTCACCCTCGCTATCTTTCGCTCACAATCTCTTTATCTCGCCCTCTCTCTCTCTTTTACTCTCGCCCTGGCTATATTACTCTCTATCTTTCTCTCACCCTCTCTAACTTTCTCTCGTTTTCTCTATCTGATTCTCGCCCTCTCTATTTTTCTCTCACCCTATCTATCTTTCTCTCATCTTCGCTATCTTTCCCTCACAATCTCTTTATCTCGCCCTGTCTCTCTTTTACTCTCGCCTTGGCTATATTACTTTCTATCTTTCTCTCACCCTCTCTAACTTTTTCTCGTCTTCTCTATCTTACTCTCGCCCTCTCTATCTTTCTTTCACCCTCCCTAGCTTTCTCTCACCCTCGCTATCTTTCGCTGACGTTCTCTTTATCTCACCCTCTCTCATCTTCTCTTTTTCTCAACTTCGCTATATTTCTCTCACCCTTTCTATCTTTCTCTCACCTTCGCTATCTTTCTTTCACACTCTCTATCTTACTCTCACCCTCTCTATCTTTCCCTAACCCTCTCTATCTTTCCTCCATCCTCACTATCTTTCTCTTGCCCTCTCTATCTTACTCTAGCCCTCTCTATCTTTCTCTCACCCTTTCTATCTTTCTCCAGCCCTTACTATCTTTCTTTCGTCCTCTCTATATTTATCTCACCCTCTCTCTCTCTCTCTCTCTCTCTCTCTGGTTCTTTTGTTTATTCCCGCTCTCTTTCAGTTCCTCTTTCACTCCCTTTACAGTTAATGTTATTTATATATATATTTCCTTTTCTCGCCAGTCTCCAGTTTATTTTATCAGTGTCGCCATCTTTCATTTTGTCCATCTCTCCCTGTTTTCAATCTCACTGTTTTCTGGACGCAATAACATTACCATTCACTCCATAATCTATTTTTTGTCTCAATTATTTTATAAAGAAACATCACCATTTTCTTTCTTTCTTTTTTTCTATCTTTCATTCTTTCTTTCTTTTAGTTTTTTTCTTTTTGTAGCCTTTTCTTCCTTTCTTTCTTTTTTCTTACGTTCTTTCTTTCCTTCTTTCATTCTTTCTTTCTTTCTCATAGACTGTTATGTCTTTTTCTTACTTTCTTTTTCTGTCTCTCATTTTTTTCTTTATTATTTTTCTTTTCATTCTTTCTTTCTTTTCGTCCTTCTTATAGCTTTTATTTCATTTTGACAATGTTTCTTTCTTGTAGCTTTTTCTTTTTTCTTTCTTTCTTTTACTTAATAACAGTTTAATTCTCTCTCTTACTGTCTCACTCTCTCTCTCTCTCTTTTTCTTTCTGATAGCTTTTTCTTTTTTACTTTCTTTTACTTTCTTTTTCTTTACATTATATCTTTCTTTTTATAGTGTTTCTTTCTTATAGCCTTTTCTTTCATTCTTTTATCTTTCTTACTTTCCCTTTACTTTCTCTTTCTTTCTTTCCTTCTTTCTTTCTTTCATTCTTAAAGCTTTTTCTTTTTCATCTTCTTTTCTTCTTTCTTTCTTTTTTACTTTCTTTCTTTTTTACTTTCTTTTTTTTCATTTTCTCTTTCTTGTAGTTTGCTTTCTTATATTTTTTCTTTATTTTATCGTTTTCTTTTCTTCCTTTATTTTCTGCTCTCCTTAATTCATCGTCTTTCTTTCTTTCTTTCTTTCTTTCATTCTTTCTTAAAGCTTTTTCTTTTTCATCTTCTTTTCTTCTTTCTTTCTTTTTTACTTTCTTTGTTTTCATTTTCTCTTTCTTGTAGTTTGCTTTCTTATATTTTTTCTTTATTTTATCGTTTTCTTTTCTTCCTTTATTTACTGCTCTCCTTAATTCATCGTCTTTCTTTCTTTCTTTCTTTCCTTCTTTCTTTCTTTCTTTCTTTCTCTGATTCTGTTATCAATTTAATTTCCTTCTTTCTCCTTCAATCTCACTCTGTCTCTCTCTCTCGCTCGCTCTCTTTTTCTATCTTTTCTATTTCCCCCCTCCTACTTGCAAATTCGATAGCCGCTCCCCACTTTGCAAGCTGACTTTATCTCCTCTGCTTTGTTTAGAGAAATAAGTGTTGTCAATGCCGGCTTCAGGAATGTTTTCTTACCTTTTGATTCGGCTGAAAATTAAAAGAAAATATATCAACATCATTTCATTATCTATTATTATTATTATTATTATTATTATTATTATTATTATTATTATTATTATCATCATTATTATTATTATCATTATTATTATTATTTTCACGTCTTTATTATTAATATTATTATTATAATTATCATCATCATCATCATTATTATTATTTTTATTATCATTATCATTATCATTATTATTATTATCATTATTATCCACTGACCAATTAAATAAACAAAAATAAACATATCTTACATAGATAAAGCCCTTCGTAAGGTGTGGGCTGTACACGTGAGGATTTTTTTTTGTATTTCTTTAAAGCATGGATTACCAGGAAATCTTTCATTGATTCTATTGGAATTTTTCCCAATCAATTCGATCGCTCCAACTACAACCGACTTTGTTGATGTTTTCATGTACCACATTCTTGAGATTTCGATTTCATTATTATTATTATTATTATTATTATTATTATTATTATTATTATTATTATTTCCTTTGATTTCTGTTGTATATCTTTTTTTCCGGGCCCCAACCAGAGACCTAAGGTCAGAAATGGCATCATAACATTTTCCACTGAGCAGAAAAGAAAATCACACCAAAGATCACACACGTCTTACATAGATAAAGCCCTTCGTAAAGTGTAGGCTGTACTTGTGAGTACAATTTTTTGTATTTCTTTAAGGCATAGACTTCCAGGAATCCTTTAATTAAACTATCGGAACCTTTTCTAATCAGTTCGTGTATTCCAGCTACAACTGAAGTTGTTGATGTCCTCATGTGCCATATTTTGAAGATTTCCACTAACATACTTGTATTTTGATATATTTTTAAGGGTTTACAGTCTGCAGGGATTGCCATGTCCATAAGAAAGCACATTTTTTCTTCGCGATCTCTAATCAAATTGTCAGGTCGGTTAGCTTTGATTGTTTTCTCTGTAGGCATTGTAAAATCCTATAAAATTGTTACAGGTCCTATCTCTGTAAACGGGTCTGGCTGGGGTTCATACCAATTCACTTACAGTTTGCTTTCCGTAAAATCTGCAGATTTTCAAATGCTGATATTGGCCCATTATTATTATTATTATTATTATTATTATTATTATTATTATTATTATTATTATCATTTCCTTTGATATCTGGCGTTTACACATTTCTTTCCGGGTCCCGCCCAGGGACCTAACGTTAGAAATGGTATCATGACACTTTTCACTGCACAAAAAATAATTACATAGATAAAGCTCTTCGTAAAGTGTGCGCTGTACTTGTCAGAACAATTTTTTGTATCTCTTTGAGGCATGGACTTCCAGGAATCCCTTCAATTTGTCTACTGGAATCATTTCCAACCAATCCTAGGTCTCCAACTACAACAGGGATTGTTGATGTTCCCATGGGCCACATTTTTGAGATTTCTATTTCAAGGTCCTTGTATTTTGACAGCTTTTTGAATATCTTCAAAGATACATTGCAGTCTGCAGGGACTGCCATATCAATAAGGAGGCACTTATTTTGTTTGTGGTCTTTAATAACAATGTCTGGGCGGTTGGCTTTGATTGTTCTGTCAGTGTGTATTGTGTCGTCCCATAGAATTGTAACAGGTCCTATCTCCGTAACCGGGTTAGGGTGGTGTTCGTACCAGTTTCTTTTAGTTTCCTTCCCGTAGGAGTTGCAAATTTTCTAGTGTAGATATTGGCCCACTCTGTCGTGCCGGTTTTTATATTCAGTGGGTGCCAATATCGTGCAACCTGATATAAGATGATCAATGGTTTCTGGATATTTATCACAGAATCTGCATTTTGGGCTAACACAGTATTTTAGTATATGTGCTTGATAATTCCTAGTTAACAAGCATTGGTCCTGTGCAGCAATGATAAAACCTTCAGTTTCAGCTTTCAACCCTGCACTACGTAGCCACTGGTGGGTACGGTTTTTGTCTACGTCAGCTTGTTTGGTACGGGCAGAGTATTGGCCATATTTCCAAGAATTTCTGTTGTATACACATTTATTTCCGGATCCCAACCAGAGACCTAAGGTCAGAAATGTCATCATGACATTTTTCACTAATCATTTTACATAGATAAAGTTCTTCGTAATGTTTGAGCTGTACTTGTGAATATAATTTTTATATTTCTTTGAAGCATGAGCCTACAGAAATCCCTTCAACGTATCTCTTCCAATATATTATTAATATTATTATTGTTGTTGTTATTGTTGTTACCAAATGTTATACTGCGCATCATGTGACAGGAAGTTTCTTTATTTTCTGAAAACTTTCGTCTGTATTCTTCTTGAACCCTGAGCTGCCAGGAACTGAAGGAAAGTATTTTCGGGTATTGCAACACGGCCAGTTAATTTGGGTACAACGTTGGCCCTCATAGCTTATTCTACTCCCATGTAGGGTCCTAAGACCTGCATTTTTTCTGTATTTCTCCTTTGCGTCATTCACCTTGTGACCTGCAAGTTTTCGCAATATACTAATGTAATACATGTTTAATGTAGTCTAAATGTAGCAATCCGACGTAGGAAGTAATTTGTTCAACGTAACAGCACCAATGTCTCGTAGCAGCTATTCAGGAATTCTTAAGGTCTTCCATATCAGGGGTTGGCAGTGGATATTTGGAAAGAATAGGAAAACGTAGTTTTGCAGGTCTCCTTATCTGACAGGTTAGCAGTAGATATTCCGATAAAGAAAACAAAATGGCCGCCTTTATACACATCGGGTCGCATATTTCTAATCTTCTGATTGGTTAACATTCTATGGGTGTACTATAAAATGAGATAGCTCATTTTGGTTTGCTCACTAGTATATACGTACACAAAATAACCTAACAACTAACACTTTCCTGCTGTTTACAATAATGCAGTCACCAAAATAGTTCCAGTTATTTCCTTGCAATCCTCTCAAAGATATTTGTAAAACTGTTCCTAATCGATTGAAGGCCATGAGAAAAGCATTCTTTCAAAGGACAATCCATTTCGAAAGATTCTGGTAAAATGTTCGATTCCTTCTCTATCGCTCCAGGAAACACCTAAATCCTTCTGACCAAAAATGAAACTCTCCTGGGGTATAGGTTCATCCATTATTTCTTCTATGGGATCAGGCATTCCCGCTCCTTCTAAAGTCTTTTTCCTTGCGTCTTAGTGGCATTATCGCCTTGCTTGTGGTGAATTGATATATCAAATATCTGTATTGGAGCTGCTCAATCCTCATTTCCAGTTTCACTTTTTATTATTATTTTAAACATTTCACCTTAAGGAAGGCGATAAAGCCACTAAGACGTAAGGGGTTAGTGAGTGGGAAAGGATCTGAGAAAAAATGATTGTGTAGAAATGAAAATAAACGAGCATGATTAAAAAAAAGACATGGTATACGGACACATCACATACAGACACCGAAGTTAAGCAACATTGAGTCTGGTCAGTACCAATATGGTGACCGCTTGGGAATACCAGGTGCTGTAAGCCTAGATGAGTGTGTGGTGTAAAGGATAATGGCTCGGAATTCTTAATCTGAGAGCTGAGTTCCAATTCCGGTTGGGTTCGTTATATTCATTTACTCGCAAATACCTTCGGGAAAAGGTACAAAGCTAACTCTACTCCCCCCAGGTATGGGTTAATTAGTAAAACTAGTATCAGTAATATATTATTATCTTACCACACACACGACAAAAAAATATTTCTTGGCTTTAAATAACTTGTAAAAATTTGGTAAGCTGTCAAAAAACGAATCAATCAATCAAAAAGACAATTGACATTGCATTTAAATTTTTGAAAATCATAGTGGGCGGGTGAGTAAGAAATAAAAATAGTCCAACAGCCAAGAAGTGCGAAATAAATAACAATTAGAATAGAACTTAAGGTTACATTTAACTATTTCAACAGTAAAATAGAAGACCTAACTGCCAATCTAGTACTGCGCTTAAGGCGTGTGTTTATGTATAGAAAAGGCAGAGGGAAGCTACGTTACGCTGGTAGGAAAAAAAGCTGAGAAAACCTACCCTGCAGCCTCTTTCCCCAGACGCAAAGTTTCCAGCCTATTCTATTGTTATTTCCATGGTAAATTTTCAGATGAGCACTCCATTCTTTAATTCCACCAGTTCAGGCCTTTATAGCTATGAATCACTATGCCACTTCCACTGAGTTGAAATAGCCACATTTCCCCCATATTTCAAAGGTAAGAAGAATATATACACAACATTTTTTCTCGTGAACTGCAAATTGATGGAATGGACTCCTTCCTGGATGCTTCCCTCGGCATTAGAAGCTTAACCTATTTAAGTATGGGGTCAATCATCATCTTCAAGTATGGGGTCAATCATGATCTATCCTCAGAATCTTCCCTTTTAACGAGAGACTCTTGAGTCTTATATTGGGTAAATTCTAACATTAAAAGGGAAATTGTGACTGGTTTTGATTGCATCCGCCCTGAGGGAATAAATTGTTTTCTTTAGTAGTCAGTCTAGTATAATACTAACCCTAACCCTAACCCTAACCCTAACCCTAACACTGTGTCCGGATCCTTTCTTAATAAATAACAGTTCGGACTGAGAAATCGGAGAACTGAGTTCAAATTACAGTCAACTTCGTCACATTAACTTACGCGTAAAGACCCTTGGAAAAGGGATGAAAACCTCTCCTCCCCAGCTATGGGTTAAATAGAACTTCTGTTAAGAAAACTCATTGTTATTCTCAAAATATTGCTAATATAAAAAAAAATTTATATCAATCAAATTATGTTTCGTTTTTAAATAGCCCAAAAAGGGTTGATAAGACGTAAAAACAATTCATGGGTCCTTGCTTTTTTTTTCAGACTTTAATTTTTATTTTTTTATTCGATTTTTAAAGCATTCACCATTTCTTTTTTCTTGATACTTTTATTTTTATTTATTTATCTATCAAATATTTTGAAGGGTAAAGGCGGACGTTATAAGATAATACCGGATGGAATAAATTGTATTTTGGTTGAGAAACGGAATCGATTGAATGAGACAAACCCTCAGAGAAAGAAAAGTAGGGATAATAAATAGGAGAGAACTGGTTGAGTTGACAGGAGGAAGTGACCAGAGAAGCAAGGAGACAGGAAGGTTTCTTTGACGACAAAGAAAAGAGTACGTGACATCTATCCTTCTTTACGGCAGCGAATGTTGGAAGGTCTGCTCAAATATGAAGAAGAGACTCGAGGCAACGGAGATATGGTTCTACAGAAGGGTGCTAAGGATATTATGGACTGAGCGTGTGAGCAACGATGAGATCTTAGAGAGGTTGCAAACAAGGAGAAGGCTCATACTTAGCATCAGGAAGAGGCAGCTGAAATTTCTGGAACACATAATTAGAAAGGAGGGCTTGGAGAATCTGATACTCACAGGGCGGATAGAGGAAAAGAGAGACAATGGAAAGCAACGCGGGACATACCTGGTGAGCTTAAGCAAGTGGATGACAAAACGTGGTCTGGGGATGTGGCAGAGGGAAGAAACTTATTGAGAGCTGCAAGAGATAGGAAGAAATGGAGAGTCATGATAACCTACGTCCTGAAAGGACACGGCACATAAAAAGAAAAGGGACAAAGTTTCTTGGAACAAGTCAAGCAGCAGAGAGGACGAACATTTTCTATGAAAATTTCTCGGACATTCAGACCGGTAAATGTTGTTAATACTGTTTATTATAAACAGAGCATTTACTTAAATATTTATATCTATAAAAAGAATGTTAAGCATATACAAATAATGCACACACTCAATTAAGCTGAAAAATCGAATCATCCTTGGTAATGGCTAAAGGTATAGCCGAAAGCGCTTGGAAATATAAAACATTTGGACAATTTTTACACACCCTTTGTCCAGAAAAGAAAGCTCTTGTTCGAACACAAGAAAAATTAAATTATAAGCTTAACCGTTGTACCTTGTCTGTCGTTTTTAATGAAACATGCATAAACGAAGGATTGCTGCCTATACATACATACATACATATATATAATTATTTATTTAAATATCATAACATAAATATGTTATAAAATCACTACAAAAATACCCATATTGTTTCAACACTTCTGATGTCTTATCAAGTGATGATGTTGAATGTAGAATGTAGGTTTTATTCTACATTCAACATCATCATTTGATAAGACACCAGAAGTGTTGAAACAAAATAGCTATTTTTGTAGTGCTTTTATAACATATTTATGTTATGATATTTAAATAAATAATTATATATGCTCTACTCTGTATTGAGCACTCATTTAAGAATAATAATTCTTGGTTATTGGAATTTATTCCGTATATACCAATCCTATACTTGGATATATATATATATATATATATATATATATATATATATATATATATATATATATATATATATATATATATATATAGGCCGACTATGAATAAGAGTTAAATAGCTGTTCTCAACAACTTAAACATTTTCAATTGGCTCCTGCGAGCCCCTAACATATCGCCATTTTTTTTCTTGTTGACAGCCAGACGCCACTGCTATCTGACAAAGACGAAGCAATATGATAAACTTGTGCTTGCTTTATTTACTGTTTTGGCACGCAAAAGCCGCTCTACAAATGGTGGGGGATGTACCGGGTGTCGGTTAAGTGATCTTAATAGAAAAGGACAACCAAAAGTCAGAAGGGTAGGGACCCGGTGTTGGGTAGTGAATTTTTCACCTTTCTTACTCTCACACTGGCAACGCTTCCTGGGTGCAGCAGCTCGCTAGGTAAGGAGGTCAAATCTTTCGCATGTCAGATTAAAATTTGGAGCTTTTAACATATTGTGTAAAAAAAATGTTAGGTTTTTAAATGTTTTTTCGTTATGTAATTCGGAGCTTGTTAAATATTGTGGTCCCAATAGGAATGTGCTGATGTCTCAAATGAGGTTTTAAAACAATACTAAATACTATAAAAATATTTTTTTTTAATTTTTTAAGCTAATCACCCCAAGCATGGCTGGAAGCCACTAACACGCAAGGGGTTACAGAAGGTTTGGAGGAAGAGCAGATAGGAGTGGTAAAGGAGAGGATGTGGAGAAAGATAGTGGATCGATCAAGGCAAGGGGGTTACAGAAGATTTGGAGCGAGAGCAGATAGGAATGAAAGGGGAAAGGATGTGGAGAAGGGAAGTGGATAGATCAAGGCAACTGGAGATGTCGATTGACGTTACACTTAAATAGTTGGAGCTTGTATTTGTCAGGGAAACAGGAATAAGGAAGGGAGTTAAACAGGCGAGATGTGCGAGACATGAAGCTATTGGAGTAGAAGAGACGTCTACATCTAACAGTTTCAACGGTGAAGGAGTGGGAACGGGATGCCAGCCTCGTGGAACGTTTAAATTCATGAGGCCTAGGAACCAGCGAAAGCAGCTCCTCGGAGCAATGAAAACAATGGAAGAAAAAAAGTAGTATTAAGAATATATATATATATATATATATATATATATATATATATATATATATATATATGAAATGGACAAAGTGTGACAATTATTTTTTAAGATATTTTTATGTTTATACATTTTTTTTTTATAGATACAAATATTTAAGTAAATGGTCTGTTTATAATAGACAGTATTAAACAACATTTACCGGCCTGAACGTCCGAGAAATTTTCATAGAAAATATGCGTCCTCCGACAGGAATCGAACCTGTATCCAATACGGAACCGTCATATAGCCTGACGTGCCGATCGAGCCCTAGAGGATCGTTCGGTTTGCAAAGTTTTAAATTGAGTTAATTTGAAAAATCCCAGTTTGCTTAAGTATTTAGATGTAAAAGGCAATAGTATTAAAATAGACATTTTGCTCAATAGTCGAAATTCCACTTTGCTCTTAACCCAAAACAAGATGCATACATTCATTGAGAACAGACTATAGATAATTATTAATATATATATATATATATATATATATATATATATATATATCCTTCATCCCTGCCGTGCGCCGACGGCTTAGTGGGAGAAGTTCCGACTGACGCAAATTCAGTCGGGCTTCGATCCTAGCTAGAGGCAACCGGACGTCTAATCACACTGATGAGCTGTGAAACAGCGAAACAGTCTGTCTGTGGATGACAAAAATATTGGCTCCTGAAAAATTAATTTCGGTTGAGCTCTCTGGTTTGAGGTGTGAGTTTGTAAACAGTGACTATTTAAGCTAATATTGCACGACTCTTCGGCAGAATTGAGTCACTGTCAGTCACTGTGTGTTTATCCAAATCTAAAAATAAACACGCTAAAATTCACCTTCATCCCTGCCGTGCGCCTACGGCTTAGTGGTAGAAGTTCCGACTGATGGAAATTCAGTCGGATTTCGATCCTAGCTAGAGGCAACCGGACGTCTAGCTACACTGATGAGCTGTGAAACAGCCTGTCTGGGGATGACTATATATATATATATATATATATATAAAGGCATTTTTATACATTCTTTTTATAGATATATATCTAAGTAAATGCTCTGTTTATAATAAACAGTATTAACAATATTTACCGGCCTGAATGTCCGAGAAATTTTCATAGAAAATGTTCGTCCTCCGACAGGAATCGAACCTGTATCCTATACGGAACCGTCATATAGCCTGAGGTGCCTTAACCGTTTCGACCACAGAGGAGCGTTCGGTTAGCAAGGTCGATTTTACTGTCTTTAAACTTTAATCTTCCATGAATCTCTCACGTACATTCATATCTGCTCATGGCGTATCAAATGTAAACAAATGACGTCACACATTATGAAATTAACAAAGTCCGACAATCATTTTAAGACATTTTTATGTTTAACATTCTTTTTATAGATACAAATATTTAAGTAAATGCTCTGTTTATAATAAAATAGTATTAAACAACATTTACCGGCCTAAATGTATATTATTATAAACAGAGCATTTACTTAAATATTTGTATCCATAAAAAGAACGTATAAGCATAAAAAATGTCTTACAATAATTGTTGGACTTTGTCCATTTCATAATATATATATATACACACACACACACACACATATATATATATATATATAAATTATGAATCTTTCCTGTGCCGTTAAGTTACTCCAAAATTCGCTTGATGAGGAAATGGAACTAATGTCTTTAGTTTAATAACAAAATTAAATTCAGGGGCTTTAGCTTCCATTTCTGAAACATGGTTATCACTGTGTAGCGGTAAAACCATATTTTAAATCTATTAATTTATAATATATATATATATATATATATATATATATATATATATATATATATATATATATATATATTTGTGTGTGTGTGTGTGTGTGTGTGTGTGTGTGTGTGTGTGTGTGTGAATAAGTTATATTTAGGCTGTAAGTATTCATTCAACAAGTTACTGTTCGTCCGTACAAGGCATCATGGTCTTTATTAGGTCCTGTTATCATTTGCTAAAATCCTGACTTGTAGTTAGATGAGGGCATTTGTCAGGTCAGGAATATCTTTCTCTATAGCCTTCGGTGGCCGGTATTTAGTTGTCTCATTATCAACGAGGCTTGACTCACCTGGCTAGCATCGAATACGCCACTCCGTATAAAGCTCGAACATTATCTCAGTCTGTAAGGGAGAAAATTAGGGGCCTGATTACGTATTTAACACGTTCAAGGATAAAAATCGTTTTATAATTGATAACAGTGACTTCATTTCACCCTAAGCAAGGAAATAAAGTCACTAAAGCACAAGGAGAATACAGAAAAAAAACTATTAAGAAGAGAGGACAATAAAAGAAGAGAAATTAAGAAGACTGAAGATAACGAGTGACATTGCATTGGAGATACTGTCAGCATAGAACTTACGGTTATGTCTAGACATTTCAAGTATAAAATGATGAGACTTAGTCGCCTATCAAGTACTGCGCTTAAGAGTCTGGGTATCATAGGGAAAATTCATCAGAAAAATTACCATGAAAGTATTTATAGAAAATCCACAGAAAAGCTACATTACAGCGGCGGGCAACTGATTGAAGCTGAGATGTCAGCCCAGCACGGATAATATTGTAGATTCTTATTTGTATTTCATCAAGAATCTCTAAATATATAGCAGGAGTAACCAGATGTGGCAGCAATATTCAAATAGATTTTTTTTTATGTAAGTCTTATCTGCAACCATCTATTTTTCCATTATATATGTTTTCTCAGTTTAGCTGAGTATGAACAAGCAGGCAAGGATGCAGACCGGGGTGCAACAATGAGAATAGTCTTCTGTCTATATCTATGAGATGACGTATTAAGGTTACTTGCATTCCCGGACTGTTATCCTTATTTTCAATGCCATATTCACAACGTTTCGTTCGTTGTACGCTTCGGTCTTCTTCAGGTGATAGGAATATCGAACCGAACCCTTCATTTCGTCCACCGGGGGTAGCTTGTTCTAGTTCCACATGCCATGCCTTGTACGCCCCGGGCTTCTTCAGGATCTGTCTATACCTCTGAGTTTATTAATTGTATTATTTACATTATTCGGACTGTTATTCTTATCTTCATTGCTATATTCACAACGTTTTGGTCGTTGTACACGCCAGTCTTCTTCAGGTGATTGGATCTCTGAGATGAGGTATTATGATTATTTGCATTATTTGTATTATTCGGACTGTTATCCTCATCTTCATTACCATATTCGCAACGTTTCAGCTGTTGTACGCTCCGGCCTTCTCCAGGTGATTGGATCTCTGAGATGAGTCATTACGATTACTTGCATTATTTGCATTATTCGGACTGTTATCCTCATCTTCATTACCATATTCACAACGTTTCAGCCGTTGTACGCTCCGGCCTTCTTCAGGTGCTTGAATCTCTGAGATGAGGTATTATGTTTACTTGCATTATTTACATTATTCGAACCAATATCCTCATCTTCATTGCCATATTCACAACGTTTCGGTCGTTGTAGGCTATGGCCTTCTTCAGGTGATTAAATCTCTGAGATGAGGTATTATGATTACTTGCATTATTTATATTATTCGGACTGTTATCCTCATCTTCATTACCATATTCACAGCGTTTCGGCGTTGTACGCTCCAGCCTTTTTCAGGTGATTGTAATTTCGACAGAGAACATCCCTGGAAAATAAGAAAACTTAAGGAATAACCACATATGCTAGGCCACAGAAATCTCCTGAGTCGACCAAGCATAGATATGAATAAAATATGGGAACCAGTAATAATGACTGCTAGAGAAAAGCAAGGAATAAAAACAAAATGAATTTAAACGTCCTACGAGGCTGGCATCCCGTTCCCACCCTTTCATTGTTGAAACTGTTAAATGTAGACGTCTCTTCTACTCCAATAGCTTCATATCTTGCACCTCTCGCCTGTGGAACTCCCTTCCTCATTCCTGTTTCCCTGACAACTATAATGTCCAACTATTCAAGTGTAACGTCAATCGACATCTCCAGTTACCTTGATCCTTCTCCACATCTTTTCCTCTAACACTCCTATCTGCTCTCGTTCCAAATCCTCTGTGACCCCTAGCGTGCTAGTGGCTTCCAGTCTTGCCTGGGGTGAAAAGCTTTCAAAAAAATATTGCAATATAAGCTCTGGTAAAAAAATGATAATAATAATCAGAAAAATTTGCAATATGAGCATTGGTAAAAAAAATGTGTGCTGAGACATTAGGTTTATAAGTCCCCAAAATTTCTTGCTATCTTAGTTTGTTCATATCTATCTATCTATCTATCTATCTATCTATCTATCTATCTATCTACCTATCTATCTATCTCATTCTGTTCATATCTATCCCAGTCTGTACATATCTATCTATCTATCTATCTATCTATCTATCTATCTATCTATCTATCTATCTATCTATCTATCTCATTCTGTTCATATCTATCCCAGTCTGTACATATCTATCTATCTATCTATCTATCTATCTATCTATCTATCTATCTATCTATTTATCTATCTATCAGTATGTTCATATCTATCTATCTATCTATCTATCTATCTATCTATCTATCTATCTATCTATCTATCTATCTATCTCACTGGGTTAATATCTATCTATCTATCTATCTATCTATCTATCTATCTATCTATCTCACTGGGTTAATATCTATCTATCTATCTATCTATCTATCTATTTGGGGATGTCCTCAAGAGCACATGGCTCAGTGGATAAAGCCGTTGATTTGATCCAGTGACGTAAACCGTGAGTTCAATACGAGGGCACAGCAAAAAAATTAGGGAGTTGAGTTGAAGGGAAATAACTGAAACATTTGAAATTCCAATCACCTGAAGAAGGCCAGAGCGTACAACGGCCGAAACGTTGGGATGGAGGCATTGACGATAACAGTCCGAATAATGAGATAATAAATTTATTTCGGCATTATTACGGATTCAAACCTCAGTGAGGTTTATTTTCTCTAGTAAATATCACTTAGCCTCATGTGATTGACTTTACACAGCCTAGGGGAACGATACGCTGCGTTAAGCCCCTGGTGAATGTGTTTATCAACAAATAACTGGCGCATGACAGACACGTTGACGACAGCAACCCAACTTAGCCACTTAGTGAAGACAAGTTTTTTTTGTTTTTTATGCCCCTAACCCATTAGACGTCAGTCAGTGATCAATATGAACTTTTCACCTCATTCGACCTTTTGTTTCAATATTTGTGGCTATTTAGTCTTTTTATCAACTCCTCTTAATCAATGACTGACGGTCGGTCGGATATGTCATCGGGAGTGCTTTAATGAACTAGTTTCGATAACAGCACTGTAGCGAGTTCTGTCCTCACTGTGCCCCCCCTATCTGTAAACATATCACTTGGTTGTTTGTCACGCGTAAATGATCATGTATCTTTCGATACATGACTGACGAGGCAGATTTTTTCCCGCAGTAGGTTGCCATTTCATTCTGCGAGAGCCCAGTTGCCATCCCGATCTGTTCTGTTATTTGCCTAGGTACCTCCACGAGAACGCTAAAAAAAGGACATAGCATGATGAAAAAGACGCCAAACTCGACTAAAACAAAATTTTATCGTCTAAATGTTTATGTTATTATTAAAAGGAAAGATCCAAGTATTTTGGGGGTATTTTTTTAACATTTTTTAATCATTCCTAGCACGTCCGCAATTTTCGTTAAAAATCTTGTTTCTTTTTCTTTTTTGAGTCTGCAAAATTGACAGATGGCAACGATTTTTTTCCATTTAATAAAAAAAATGAAAATCTCAATTTGAAATTCTTTTAACTATCAATTATCAATTTTTCAAAACTTATTTTAAGAAAATCAGAAATTATAATGTTTATTTAAAATATTTTGAACCAAGCTTAACTTAGCTTCTGCGCCAAAAAGATGTAATTTGAAAATAAAACAAAGCAGGTCATAAACTTTCGCGTCACTTGACAGGTGATGAATGACATATTGACGGATTCCGTGAGGATAATTTGTTCTACGGAAGGAGAAAAGTGAAATTATTTACATTTAAGTGAAGAAATTATTTACCTCGTTATTTTTAAGGAAAACTTTCAGCGCTCTAATTTTTTTGTTTTTTGTACATAGCTTTCACCTTTACGTTTACGATGCTTTATGGTATATATTTTATAAAGAAATTAAAATAGGACTATTAAGAGTGAGATTAAATTTCATAAGAAAGGTATCTAATTAATTTATAGGTACCTTTCTTATGATATTTTATCAGAAGTGTACATAAAATACTATAATTTTATGTACATTTATTACATTTTACTGTGTTATTTGTATTTCCATTCATTTTATTATTAATTTTGATATTTCATTCATGGAAAAATGTCATAACTGAGATTAATATAAAAATAAGATCATATAAATTTCATAAGATGATACTGATACTTTTAGGTACCCTTCTCAGTTGAAATTGAAAAATCAAATTAACTTCTCCACACGTGTTTCGCCTTAACAGAGAAGAATAATGCTTAACTCAAATAACGCAACTGAATTGTATTTGGTTGGTCTTCCGTACTTTATAATGAGAACCCGATTATAAATACAAAATCACATTTCTTAATTACTGCGGGTCTTCTGATTATTGAAAACGATACAATTTGCAACGCTAAAAAAAGATCTATCTCATAAGGACACTTACGAAAGTGGATGCGGCTTTTAACTAATTTTATAATATTTTACCAACTTAAATGTAAAAATCTATTATAATTAAAAAATAACAAATAATTGTATTAAACATTCATTTTTCATCGAAATTTTTTTTTGCTTTTTGAAAACATTGTCCATATTCATAAAAACAACTAAAAGCAACCAAAAGCATTTGAAATTAAATAATATCTTTGTTTTATTGAGTTTTGTATGTTACAATTCAGAGCTGATTTTCAGGTAGTGGGGTCCAATTAAAAACAAAAAAAAACATGATTTGTATTCCTCAAAGCCTTGTGTTTTTAACCATTGTAATTCCTAAAGTGTACTCGATCGAATTTCTAGAGTTTTCATAAAATTAGTTAGGAGGGGGGGGGGGGTAATAAATACAAAAAATATTTTTGCCATGACTTTAATAAAAATAAAAAAAACATATTTATAATAATTTCCATCATTTGTGAATAGTTTCTGAAAGTTTCATTAACATCAGACAATATTTTTATTTTTGCAAGATTTTCCAAATTAATGTGTGCCATACAAAAAAAAAAAAAAAAAACGCGCTAAAAATTGTATATGTTATTTTACTAGTTCCGATGTTACAAAGAGAAACAAGGATTTTTAAATGAAAATTCAGATTCTTCTAAAAAAGAAGGAAAATCTTTTTTAAATAATTAAAATAGACTTTGATCTTTCCTCTTGATAATAACATAAACATTTAGACGATAAAATTTTGTTTTCGTCAATTTTGGCGTCTTTTTCATCATGCTATGCTCTTTTTTAGCGATTTCGTGGAGGTAACTATATTTACTCATAAGTAGAAGAGGATTCATACCTTTCCCAAGAGTATTAGCACGTAAATGAATGTAATGGACTCGACTGGAATTCGAACTCGGCTCTCCTCGTCTTAATTCAGTTTATAGTTGTTGTATTCACTTAACTCATTCGCATAAAAACTGCTTGTTTTCAATACAGGCTATTTTGAAGTACATTATTCCTCCTGTTCACCAGATTTAATCGCCATTGAGCATGTATTGGATATGTTGCAGACCTCATCGTATACCCTGCAGCCATACCCAACAAATACAGCTCAGTTAATACATTTACAAAGAACCTAGCTTGATATCGCAAAGCAACGATTCCAGCAGATCGTAAACGATGTCACGTCGCGTTGCCTCCATTATTCAAGCTAAATGTAGAACTACACGTTATTAAGCAATGAGGGGGTGCTTTACAAATTCTCCAAGCAGTGGGATCTCTGGGTCAGTCTTCGCATCAAGTAGGGCTATGTAATGAATCATGGTTAATGACGAGGTTATGAAGTCAAGGCAGGCGTCCCACAAGCCTCTCTCTTTGGACATATCATCTATATTAACGGTTTCCCGAGGAACATTCTCAGATCATTAGTAATTACTATTTGGTTCTGACATATACAGAGTGCAATGGTCACCTTGAGGCGGTTTAATGGTTAGCAAGCTTGTCTGAGTAAAGAATTCGATCCTCATTGGGTGCCTCCCTACATTCGACCTTGTGCCGCATCTAAGCTACGCTTGGAAAATCACTATACAGGGTGCGATGGGTAAATTGTTGCCCTTTTTTATTTCTAATTTCGCGCATGCGCGTTGTTTGTTTTGATTTTGTCGACTGCACAGTATAGTAGGGTGAGTTGGACACCGTCTCTGAGAAGAAAAAAAACATCATAAAGTAATTCACTGCGCCAGATATTTGGAAAGGAGATGCTCTACTGATTCGCATTCGCGCCAGAAGCTCCAATACTAACATTTCAGAGCGTTTGAGTGTCAATGTGAGGTCAGTGCAGAGAATTCGGAAAGAGTTCACATGAGTCTAATGGTGATTACGAAAGTACGGCAGCTTCTTAAATTCACTCTGATCGTTCTGATAGGAAAAGAAGCCCCAAATTTGTTGCTGAGGGCCTCAGACTCAACAAGGTGGACTACATCAAGTGCCTGGAGGTAGTAGTGCTGCCCTGGGCCAATAGAGTGGCTGCTGGAAGACCCTATGTTTGGCAATTGGACTCTGCACCATGCCACATAAGCAGGAGAAACCACACCGCCCTTACATCTTGGCCACCTAACTTCCCAGACTGCAACCCCCGCCCACTTGATTATTATGTGAGGGGCGCAGTTGGGCGAGAGATCAACAAAACTCCTAATAAGACCAAATATGAACTGAAGGCAAGGATACTGGCAGCCTTCACTAACATAAACAAGTAGGATTTTCAGAAGTATTGAAGGTGATTCCGAAGACGTCTGGATGCCGTGGTTGAAGCCAATGGCGATTTTATTAAAGAAATGTACTCTTTCGTATTTCAAGATATTTATGTGGAATCTTGGTAAATATATCTGTTAAAATGAGATGTCAGTGTTATTTTCATTTTTGCGTCATTTAGACGACAATTTATCCATCGCACCTCGTATTCGTTCGTTTTTGTAATATGTTCTGCGAATAATCTCGAAGAATAATCTTTCGCAGCATTTTTGGTTTCTTAGTAACTTTCGGGTTCTTGGCCATCATGTGAAACTACTATCTAATGTATTTGAAATTTTATTTCTTGCTATCTCAGTTTGTTCATATCTATCTATCTATCTATCTATCTATCTATCTATCTATCTATATATATATCTATCTATCTATCTCATTCTGTTCATATCTATCCCAGTCTGTACATATCTATCTATCTATCTATCTATCTATCTATCTATCTATCTATCTATCTATCTATCTATCTATCTATCTCATTCTGTTCATATCTATCCCAGTCTGTACATATCTATCTATCTATCTATCTATCTATCTATCTATCTATCTATCTATCTATCTATCTATCTATCTCATTCTGTTCATATCTATCCCAGTCTGTACATATCTATCTATCTATCTATTTATCTATCTATCTATCTATCTATCTATCTATCTATCTATCTATCTATCTATCTATCTATCTCATTCTGTTCATATCTATCCCAGTCTGTACATATCTATCTATCTATCTATCTATCTATCTATCTATCTATCTATCTATCTATCTATCTATCTATCTATCTCATTCTGTTCATATCTATCCCAGTCTGTACATATCTATCTATCTATCTATCTATCTATCTATCTATCTATCTATCTATCTATCTATCTATCTCACTGGGTTAATATCTATCTATCTATCTATCTATCTATCTATCTATCTATCTATCTATCTATCTATCTATCTATCAATCTATCTATCTATCTATCTATCTATCTATCAGTATGTTCATATCTATCTATCTGTCTATCTATCTATCTATCTATCTATCTATCTCACTGGGTTAATATCTATCTATCTATCTATCTATCTATCTATCTATCTCTCTATCTATCTATCTATCTCACTGGGTTAATATCTATCTATCTCACTGGGTTAATATCTATCTATCTATCTCACTGGGTTAATATCTATCTATCTATCTATCTATCTATCTATCTGTCTGTCTAAATTTATATATATATATATATATATATATATATATATATATATATATATATATATATATGAATGTGGAAGTACAAGACCATATATGTGATAGTTGATATTTATTTTAAGTTCTTGACGAAAAAAAAAGAACTGTAGAACTTTGTGGTGTAAAATATTTCTGTGAACGGTGGTTGCCTTCACGTAACACACAAAGTCATGCTTATTTAAGAAATACACGCTATTTTGAAATTCATTACAGCTGGGGTTTGTTGAAATGAAGCAGGTAATTAATTGAACTCTCTAAAAAGTGTAATGACACACGTAAGGAAATGTGTTGCAGAAATTTAAAGTGGCCTTTGCCAGAAGAAACGGAATAAATTTCTGGGACACATAATGTAGAAAGAAGGCATGGAGAATCTAAAACTCACAGGACAAATTGAAGTCAAGGGCGGCAGAGGGGATAACGAATCACCGACTTGAAGAGATCGTGTGACAAAAAGAATAAGACTACGAAAATTTTGATATTTGCGAAGTGTTTTAACGGCGGGAGGGGGGTATAATGTGACACCAAAACCCCAAAATTCATTGAGATGTCACAGCAGAGGTATTCCAAAGGCTAAGCAATGTAGAAAGAATCAGGAAATTTTCATCAGAAACAAGGAAAAGAATGGTGAACTGTTATTTAATATCAAACCTCGTATGTGGCAGTGAATGCTGGGCAATATCCTCACAGGTAAAGGAGAGACATGAAGCAAGAGAAACAAACAAAAGAATACAGAACTATTATGGAATATCAGTCCTCCTATATGGCAGTAAATGCTGGACAACCTCTTCACAGATGAAAAGATAAGTGGAAGCCACAGAATTCTTAGGGAAAATAGAAGCAAAATGGCACATGCTCAGAATCAGACTTGGAGAATTTGACACTCAGAGGACATATTGAACAGTCTATCCCAGTGAGCGAAATAAAGGGTTCAGTTCGACATTCCAACCACCTGAAGAAGGCCGGAGCGTACAACCGCCGAAACGTTGCAATAAATATGTCGACAAAGATGAGGACAATAGTCCGAATAATGTAAATAATGTACATAATACCTCATCTCAGAAATATAGACAGATACTGAAGGGCCGAAACGTTGTGATAAATATGGCGACAAAGATGAGGACAATAGTCCGAATAATGTAAATAGTGTACATAATAACTCATCTCAGAAATATAGACAATTGAAAGATTTTTTTTTAGTTCTCTGTTTATATTTATCTATCCCTGTATCTCTTTGACTCTGCCCTCTCCAAAGCCAACAATATTTTCACCAAATAATTCACTAAACGGCCGAACATAGCCAGGAGTGAGGAGGTGGGGAGTGTAGTTGTTTTGGATCCGAAGAACATACAAGGAGAGGAAGCTTGTTAGCAGAGAAAAAATGACTTCAAATCCGACGACCAAAATCTCCCGCTTCTTCATCTATTCCGATTCTTCAAAAGTATATATTTTCACAGCTTTGTTTTGTCTTCCCTTAAATCATCTTTAAGATGGCGTCTCGTTTGGTCTCCCTAACTCAGTCGCTTGATTTACACCAGGAAAAGTTGTTTTGTCTGTATCGGCTGCTTTTCTAAATCCTCCTCCTTCTTTATATATTATATTATATTTTTTTCATTACTGCAGCCCATTTTCTTTTCTTTTTTTTAGTTTCTCTTCACTGTGCGTTCAATATGGCGCGACCTGATGTTTCTGATCCTGCCCGAAGATAGCGAACAGCAGGTTTTATTTCAAGATGACCGGGCCCTTCTTTCATTCTTCACTTTTTCTTTTTTTCTTTAGTTTCTCTTTTAACTTAACCTTTAACCTTTCTGCCGGCATTCTGAGCCGTTTCACTGAAAAGACTAGAGTCGGTCGACACGCCTCCGAGATGTCGTTTCAAAACCCATCTTTTCTTTAAATCTGTAACTAAAAACCATCTTGATTGGTATCTTGTCCTTCTGAAGCCTTTTATTTTCCTTTACTCGATGTCTCGTCTTTGAGCGACAGACTCAAATTATTGCTCAAGCCTCTTCTTCTTCTATGTGACGTGTCCCTTAAGGACGTTGGTGATTATGGCTCTCCACAACATCCTCTCCTTTGTAGCTCTTAATAAATTTTGTCTTTTTGATATTTCTACTATCATCGATTGACTCAAGCTCATTCTTCTATGTGTCGAGTCGCTTCAGGACTTTGGTGATTATGGCTCTCCACAACTTCCTCTCCTTTGTAGCTCCTAATAAATTTTGTCATTTTGATATTTCTACTAAACCATGTTTCGTCATCCATTTACTGAAACTCATTCTTCTTCTTCTTCTTCTTCTTCTTCTTCTTCTTCTTCTTCTTCTTCTTCTTCTTCTTCCTCTTCTATGTGCCGTGTCCCTTCAGGATGTAGGCGATCATAGCTATCCACAATTTCCTGTCTTTTATAGATCTTAATATGTTTTGACTTATTTGTTATCTCTCCTAAATCTTGTTCCTCCATCCATTTACTGAAGCAGATTCTTCTTCTTGTGGCGTTTACCTTCAGGGCGTAGGGGATCATGACTCTCCACATTTTCTTTAATAAATATTGACTTTTTGCTATATCTCCTGAACCTTGATCTGCCAACCATTTACTCAAGCTTACTAAGTATGTCATGCGTTGCCTTCCTCTGTCCCTCTTACCTTCATTCAGTCCTGTGAGTATCAGATTTTCCAAGCCCGCTTTCCTCATTATGTGCCCTAGAAACTTCAACAGTCCCTCCCTGGTGTTAATTATCAGTTTCCCTTTATTCACTGTGCCATGTGTCCTTGAGTACGCATGGCACAGTGGGAAAAGGCGTTAGTTAAATCCAGTGACAGGACCCAACGAGTGTGATTTCAATACCTGGTAGAGGCGGTGGAGAACTTGGAGAGGGGAATTAACAGGAGATAACTGATAATTGACATCCATTAGACATGTCACGTGGAACTAGAACAGTCTACTCCAGTGATCGAAATAAAGGGTTCAGTTCGATATTCCAACCCCCTGAAGAAGGACGGAGCATACAACGGCCGAAACGTTGTGATAAATATGGCAACAGAGATGAGAACAATAGTCCGAATAATGTAAATAGTGTACATAATACCTCATCTCAGAAATATAGACAGATACTGAAGGACCGAAACCTTGTGATAAATATGGCAACAAAGATGAGGACAATAGTCCGAATAATGTAAATAGTGTACATAATACCTCATCTCAGAAATATAGACAGATACTGAAAGGCCGAAACGTTGTGATAAATATGGCGACAAAGATGAGGAGAACAGTCCGAATAATGTAAATAATGTCCGTTAACATTATAACGTGAGTATTACAAAAATTGACAGGTCTACTCATAAAAATGTAGGAAAGAAATTTTCGAAAATGATTTTTATAGACATTTATCAGAATCGGAAAATACTAAATTTTATCATTTTAGAAAGCGGGTATCTGTTCGTAAGGTTAAATCGATCACTAACTGTTAATACAGGGTGTCCATAAAGTTCGTGTGCACTTTAAAAAATTTATAACTTTATTTGTATTTGCGATAGAAATAATCTGTAAAAAATGTTATAAAGTTTTAAGTATAGCTAAAATAACTAATGTGATTTCAGGCATTATTGTAAATCAGTTGGCAAATGTTTTCCGTGAACTGCAAAATCGTATTACCCTTTGTATTGCTAATGATAGAGGACATGTGGAAAGTTAAATAAAATTTCAATAAAACCTTAAAAAATATAGATTTACTTCTTTCTAATCCTTTTTACAAATTATTTCTAACGCAAATACAAATAAAGTTAAACATTTTTTAAAGTGCAAACGAACTTTATGGACACCTTGTATAACAGAGTTATTGAACTTAGTTGCTATATACAAACGTCAAGTTTGAAACTGTGCTTATTTTATTATTTACACTATTTATTTTCGGACTATTGTCCTCATCTTTGTTGTTGTTATCACAACGTTTCAGCCATTGCGCTTTCCGACCTTCATCAGGTGTATATCGATCTGGGTAAACTAAAGTGAATTTTGAAATAAATCCTTTATTTAATATACGGGGGCGAACTGTTCTCGTTTCACTGCTCATATATAGGAATACAGTATACCTTCCTATGAATTTTTAATTTTCTCTTTTGTTAAATTTCTTTTTTTTTTAAAGATTTTAAAAATATTTTTATGAGGTTCGGAAACGCATGCCAAAAAAATTGAAGGACATTATTTATTTATCTTAAATGAAGAATAAAGGGATCTCTCTCGCTATATATATAGGAGGATAGTTAGGTTGTCAAGCAAACATCATACCAAATGTTCCAACGGGCCTCGGTGACAAAGAGATAGCAAATCAGACTCAATATAGCGCCGCTTGCTCACATATTCCATGGTGGAACTCAACTGAAATTTTCTGTAACCATAGGTCTGTGCCCCCCGGAGGCATGACTACTATCACCAAGCCGCTCAAACTGAAGCATTAGATGCAAGCAAGGACATACATATTAGGATGATTTGATAATTATAATTAAGCAATTCATTGAGTCTGAAAGAAACATCAACAGAATGCAGAAAGCACCTATATTTGGGACTCATCAGCAGTGCGCAGCCACTGCCGAGAATTGAAAACCTGACCGTTGAGTTATCAAGCAAACGTCATACCAACTGTTCAACGGCCTCGGTGACAAAGAGGTAGCAAATCAGACTCAATATAGCGCCGCTCGCTCACAACTGAACTTCACTGTAACCATAGGACTGTGCCCCCCCGAAGCCACGACTATTATCACCAAGCCGGTCAAACTCGGTAGTGGATGCGCAATGCTGATGAGTCCCAAATATAGGACGAAACAGCCGTCCAGTGCTTTTTGCATTCTGTTGAGGTTTCTTTCAGACTCAATGAATTACTTAATTATATATATATATATATATATATATATATATATATATATATATATATATATATATATATATATATATACTTTTATTAATTTATGTCATTTTTTCTTCTTTAATTAAAAATATAATTCTCCATAATAGGCAAAATCAGATGTGCGTATTATGCATAGCTACAACAAATCATTAAAATATTGACGTTAAATAAAATAAGATTTATCATAAAACTAATTATAATAATATTATTATTCGATGTTTAAAACCATTTTTTTAAAATAAGAATAGGAAACGCTGGTCTTAATGAAATTGGAGAAGTACAATTTATAGGGTTTGATTACCAAACAAGAGGTGCGTATTATGCATGAGTAGAAGCATTTTTCCCACACTTTCAGCATAATTTTAGGGGTGTGTATTATCAATGAAGATGTATTATACATGGGGAATTACTGTATATGTCTGTTCTTTATTTAAAAGAAATCTTTTTGTAAAAAAATAAAAAATCTCACTTTCTGTACTCAGAACAGTTATGTCAAGATAACTCTGTAAAAAAATCATTCAGTTCATATCGACCCCTGACCTCTTGCAAAAGTGATCTCTATTTTTCTTTTATTTACAAACGTCAAGTTTTCAGCTGAACATGGACCAGATTTTGTCCTTTGTATTAATTCGCAACACTACGCACTTTTATCCAAAAACCGTATATACTCGTGTAATAGGCGACTTTTGAAGATCTAATTTTGAAGATCTAATTTTGAACCTAATTCACATCTATCTCAATCTCTTCATATCTATCTATCTATCTATCTATCTATCTCAATCTCTTCATTACTATCTATCTGTCTATTTATCTATCTATCTATCTATCTATCTACTTCAATCTCTTCATATCTATTTATCTATCTCAATCTCTTCATATCTATCTATCTATCTATCTATCTCAATCTCTTCATATCTATCTATCTATCTCAATCTCTTCATATCTATCTATCTATCTATCTATCTATCTATCTATCTCAATCTCTTCATTTATATCTATCTATCTATCTATTTCAATCTCTTCATATCTATCTCAATCTTTTCATATCTATCTATCTATCTATCTATCTCAATCTCTTCATTTCTATCTATCTATCTATCTATCTATCTATCTATCTATCTATCTATCTATCTATCTATCTATTTCAATCACTTCATATCTATTTATCTAGCCCAATCACTTCATATCTATTTATCTATCTCAATCTCTTCATATCTATCTATCTATCTATCTATCTATCTATCTATCTATCTATCTATCTATCTATCTATCTATCTATGTGTCAAACAGAATGTGCGAGTGAAAAGGCAGTGGTTCCCAAGCAGGGTGGTGGAAGAGGATAGCAGGTGAGTCGCAATGATTGAAAGACAATGAAAGATTTAGAAACGGTTTCAAAAAGTTCTTATGTTAAAAAATAAACCTGGTTTCAAAATGTAAAATATTATGATGGATTACATGTGACTGCATGCAGGAGTCCCAGTGTAAAGAGTTCTAAATTTATTTATTCTTTCATCATTCTTTGTTTAATTCTTTCGTCTTCCTTTCATTCTTTCTTTCTTTCTTTCTTTCTTTCTTTCTTTCTTTTTTATTCTTTCTTTCGTCTTATTCATTATTTACTTCCTTATTTCTTTAATTCTTCAGTATTTACTTTTTTCTTTCTTTCTTTCTTTCTTTCTTTCTTTCTTTCTTTCTTTCTTCCTTTATTCTTTCTTTCTTTTTCTTCCTTCTTTCTTTCTTCTTTCTTTCTTTCCTGCTTTCTTTCTTCTTCATTTATTTATTCTGTTTTTCTTTTTCTGTCTTCCTTTATTTTTTTCGTCTTTCTTTCATTCTTTATTTTTTTATTCTTTCTTTCTTATACATTCTTTCTTCTCTTTCTCTCTTTCTTTCTTTCTTTCTTTCTTTCTTTCTTTCTTTCTTTCTTTCTTTACATCTTTAGCCTTTCTTTCTTTTACTTATCATATACGCATGCGCACTTATATATATTTTTCACTAGGCGAATAAAATTTTCCCGGCTTTGTCTTATTTTCTGTATTCATCTCTGTATTTCGTGTGTATGTGTTTGAAGACGTACGTGTGTGTGTGTGTATGTTTGTGTATGTGTATGCTTCAACGCACGTGCGTGCCAGAGAGAGTCTGACTGTATAGGCGTGTGTGCGTGTGTACGTATGCGTACGGGCACCAACCTATAAGGGTGTCTGTCGATGTGCAAGTGCAAGGCACCGAATTACGACTGACTCTGCTACAATTCTCCTGGAACCAGACTCTAGATCTCCTCCCGCCCCACCCTCCATTACGGAGAGTACCCACCGATGAGACTGAACGTCGCCGTCTTCGGATGAAGGAGGCCGGCCAAGATTTCTTTGTAACTGACAGGAAGCAGTCAGATACGAAAGAAAGACTTGATCAAGAATTGACGAAGCTACGCGCTGCTATAATGGCGTAGAGAATAGCTTAAAATATACGAAAGCTGTTCCGAAAACCTTCCAGCTATTTAAGATTAATACAAATAAATAGCCTACCTCGGGTAATTCATACTTTTTATGTGCCATGTCCTTTCAGGACGTAGGCGATCATGGCGCTACACCTCCCTCTATCCCTCAAAAGTTCATTCCCTCTACTTCCTCTCTCATTTCCTTAATCCAGCCAGGTATTTTACGCACTGCTTTCCCTTGTCTCTCTTTCCCTCTATTCGACCCGTGAGTATCGGATTCTCCAAGCCCTCCTTCCTCATTATGTTGCCCAGAAACTTCAGCTGCCTCTTCCTGATGTTAAGTATAAGCCTTATCTTTGTTTGCAACCTCTCTAAAACCACATCGTTGCTCACACGCTCGGTCCATGATATCCTTAGCATCCTTCTGTAGAACCACATCTCCGTCGCCTCGAGTCTCTTCTTCATCTTTGAGGAAATCATCCAACATTCGCTGCCGTAAAGAAGGACAGATGTCACGTAACAGTTCAGTATTCCTTTTCTTTGTTGCCAAGGAAATCCTCCTGTCTCGCAATAGTCTGCCCAGCTTTTGGAATTTGTCCTTGGCCATCCCAATACGTCTACGGATCTCAGTGTCGCACTTACCGTCCTCTGTCGAAACGTTTCCCAGATATTTAAACTTCCGCGTCTGCTTGATTCTAGTGTTCCCGACCTGCAAATCTCATTTCAAGCTCACCCTTTTACTGATGACCATGCATTCTATCTTCTTGTAGTTTCTGCTTAGTCCCGTCTTCTCGCTCTCCTTCGCTACCTTCTCTAGATTTTGTAATTTCTTTTCCGTATCAGTACTGTGTCATGTTATGTTGTTAATGTTGTGGCCCCCAGTGCAAAACTCCGTTTATACGTGATACATGCTTAAGCGATCATATATCTTTCGATAGATGACTGACGAGGCAGATTTTTTCACGCTGTAGTTTGTCATTTTTTCACGCTGTAGTTTGTCATTTCTTTCTGAGGTAGACCAGTTGCCATTCAAGGCTATAGAACCTAGTCTGTCCTGCTATTTACCCATAGGTGGGGGAAGAAGAGGATTCATACCTTTCCCAAGGGTATTAGCACATAAGTGAATGTAATGGATTCGACTGGAATTCGAACTCGGCTCTCCAGTTCCTCAATCCGAGCTGCTATCAATTACTCCACCATACATCCTCATAGTAAAGTACCTTGTAACCATTTTATCATGCAAGTTATAGAAAGCATTATACAGATATTTGGATAGTAAGGTCAGTCAGTTATGTGCCACGCATGATACACACTTAGGCGATCATCTTTCAATACATGACTGAAGAGGCAGATTTCTTTCTGTAGTAGGTTGCCATTTCTTTCTGCGGTAGACCAGTTGCCATCCAAGTCTATAGAACCCGGTCTGTCCTGCTATTTACCCATAGCTGGGGGGAGAAGAGGAGTCATACCTTTCCCAAACCGAGCCGTTATCCATTACTCCATCGTGCCTCCCGGTAGGGCCTCCAATTCTCTCAGAATTACCTCGCTGTATAAGATGTCCGGTGAGAATACGCATCTTTGCCTCACGCCCCTTTCTATTTTTGTATATTCACTGAACTCGTTCCCTATGCGTAGGCAAGCTGTTCGCTGTCTCCATTGAAATGCTTCATATGCGATTTTAAACAATTATTGCAGCGTCACTTCTTATTAATAAAACAGACCGAAAAATCCTCTTCCGATTGTTGAATAATTTTACATGTCAAGCCTTATTTGCATTGTTTACTTACTGTCTATTTTCCTCATCTTTGTTGTTGTTATCAAAACGTTTCGGCCAATGTACCATCCGGCCTTCATCAGCTGCTTGTTGCAACGTAGACTGACAGTGCCCATCAGTCATCAGGCTAGTTTTTCTTTTCTTAGACTAGTTGCTACCCAAGACTAAAGATCCATATCTTCTCTACTATTAAACCCTTAGCTGCTAAAAGAAGAAATGAATTTATACCTTTTCCAAAGCTATTAGTGTGAAATTGAATATAACGAACTCGACTGGAATTCGATCTCAGCTCGCCGGTTTCTCATTCCGAACCGGTAGCCAATAAACCACCTGCACATCCTCTCTACCCACAAAAAATAGGGGAAATAGCAACGTAGACTTGGCTTTCTAGCCTTCGTAGGTTGCGAAGGAAAATTTTGAATTCAAAATCTTAGAGAACCTAACAAGAAAATAGATCAGAATCTTTTCGAAGTAATTATGGCAATTCACAGATAATAAAAAGTCATGTTCGTTTACGTCCTGGTCTTCTGCCAGAACGTTCCGTCATGTTTTTTTTTTCCTAGACCGAGTTCCAATCAAGGCTAACGAACCCAGTCTGCTCCATTATTTACCCATAGCCGAGGGTGAAAGGATGAATTTAAAACCTTTCCAATTATTAACGCGAAAGTAAACAATAAACTCAACCAGAATTCAAACTCGGCTCAGCGAATCCTATTCCTGACTATACACATCCGTTTGAGAAGTCGTTATAACAGCCAATGTAGCCTAAAATCATTTGAAATGCCTTTTCATAGTAGAATTCTTTCCAGACTCTTCGGTCCGTAGTAATGGTTAAAGAGCCTAATCTGGTTTAATATTACTAATAACATGGATCCTGAATAGTGGCGTCCTGGGTAAGACGATAAGCTAGATCCGACTGCAAGGATCAGGAGGTTTTGAAGAGTATGGCATCACCTCATGATTGCCACTGTTCCCTGGCCCGTAGTGGTAGCACCTGCCAGGGTCCCAGCTATGGGCAAATAGTTAACCTCCCCAACGGGGTGAAAATACTATGAAAGTATAAAAATATGCTTAATACCAGCAATACTTTTCTGGAAAAATTATTACCAGCAGTACAATTTTGAAAAAAAAAAATATTACCAGCAATACATGAGGCCGTTGGCGATCATGGCTCTCTACAATTTCCTTGTTTTTGTAGATCTTTGTAATTTGCATTTTGGACTCCTCCTTTTGATCCCAACCATTCTTTCTCTCTTCTTGCAGTTTTATGTTTTGTCCTCTTGTCTTGCTTTCCTTCACTACAGTCTGTCGAAGTTCTTGTAGTTATATCTTTCTGTACCTGTTATCAACACCACGTGATCTGCATATCTTATGTTGATAAGAAAATGACCGTCCATAAAAATACTTATAGGTCTTCTCATTCTCGTCTTCTAATTTTCGCTTTACTGTATAGTTTGAATAAGTACGGCGAGAAGACACATCCTTGTCTTACACCTTGTTTGAAAAGGAATAGAAAATGCTTGCTAATTTTTATAAAATATATTTATAAATAAATGACAATAGGAAGTATATATATATATATATATATATATATATATATATATATATATATATAAAGTTTTTGGATCAGCTTGAATACTCCAAAATAGTGGCCTTGAGCCAGTTTTGGTAAATCATTAATGAAGCGGATCGTGTTAATGCAGTAGTTAAATCTTTGCGACTATAATACCGTATTCGATTTTTTTTTTCACTGGAAGCTTCACATTTGTGACCTTGTGACCTATAAATTGAATTTAATCATCATCAAACATTGTAGTGTATTACAAGATAGGCGACGTGATATATTTGTGGTAATACAATCGCTCATACAGGAGTCGGATATAAGTTTTAAGTTTCTGTCTTTCATATCAAGTTGAAACGCCCAGTTCTGAAAGTTTTGAATATCATATTACGATTTCCATTTCTTTTCCTTTTTATCGGGTGTCACCTACGTTTTTGAACATGTTACTCTAAAATCGTGTCGGTAGCGGCTTTCGAGTTCTGTGATCTCGACACAAGGTTTCAAGTTTACAATAACCATGAAGAGGTCGGTCGTATGTAAAGACGCTCCAATATGCTTTGTATACACAAACACGCTCACACAACACGTGTCTGCATACGTAAAAAGACTCGCATCACACGCACGCACGCGCGCACACGTGTAATTAAATACAAAACACTATTTCCCGTTAAATACTATTTCAAATCATTCCCTGTGATTCGTCATTCATTCTCCGACGCCGGCTTTTTCCTGTGTTTCGTCTGATAAAGACCGCAAAACTGAGGACTCGTCTCTTTTGTTCAGCCACAGCGGAGACAGCCGCGAATTACCTGTACAAGCATCTCACCTGTAATTAGTCACAGATAGAGTTGAAGTGTCGAGCCAATTTGTCTCACCAGAATATATTAAACGGTTTTAGTCTTGAGACAGCTCCGTCCTCGCAGACGATTTTTCTCGCTAGAATACACCTTGCCCATTTATAAATCTTTCATTCGTCCGTGCATTGAATGTTGTTGCTATATTTGCCCTGGTGCTCTCCTGATATATATATATATATGTATATATCTTGATTCTTAGCAAAATCAAAAGAAGGGCCTGTAATGTTAACGGCCCTCACCTGGCATCACGACTTCAGTCACTTTCCCACCTCTGGCGTGGCTTCCTTTAACTTATGTTAATAGCAATTGTTCTAATGCTCTATACACACCGATAGCAGGACTGCAGGAATATAAGCTTACTACTAAATTGGCAGATAGGTCCCATTATTTTACAGTTGAAATAGCTTCATGTAACCAAAAATTCTATTCTAATAGTTCCTTTTTTCACACTTCTTGCCTGTGAAACTCTCTTCCAGTTTATTACTTTCCTAACACCTACTTTATTAAATAAATTAAATGCAACGTTTTGTTTGTTTGTTTAGCGGCATATCAATACCTTATGTGTCATGTTAATATCAAAATTGAATTTTCTTGGAAGCATTAGTAATTTTTTGTGACAAAAATTTTATTACTGGTAAATGTTTTTTAAATGTGTTGCTGGCAATATTTTTAACAATGAAAATCTATTGCTGGTATTTTTACTATAAAGATGTATATTTCATTGTGTTTTGACACCAGTTTGAGTGTTAATTGTTTGCCCATAACTGGGATCCTAACAGGTATTACCACCCCGTGTCCAGATGGATGTAGGAATAACAGCAATTAAGGGGTGGTTCCACGCTCCTGAAAGGCATTCGATCAGAGGAGTTGCTGCCGGATGTAGTTTATCGTCATACCCAGGACGTTAAAGGCAACGTCAATGGCTATATTTTGTTCTCAAGAATGCTGTTCTTTTATTTTGCCTTTTCACAATAGTTTTCTCATTCTCCTTCACTCCCAGTAACACACTGCTTCTTAGTGACAGTATGGCCTTGCTGTGGGGCGAAATATTATATATATATATATATATATATATATATATATATATATATATATATATATAGAGAGAGAGAGAGAGAGAGAGAGAGAGATAGATAGATAGATTTAAAAAGAAATATAATCTATTAAAAATTAAAAGTGAAAAGTTTTTAAAATTGTAGTTAAATAAAATATATTATAAACTAAACATCCCCAAAAAATCTTTAAGTATACAAATAGAAAAAATGCCGTAAGAATTTTTTGCCGTTAACAATAAAAATTAAAAACAAACCCCAGACGACATGCATTTAACGGATGTCAGAATTCGTTGAAAAATACATCCCTACCCATCCCTAAACATAAACCCATTTTCGAACGTAACTAATAACTGATACAACAAAAGTTAATGAAAATGAACACGCTACCACCCCTTGTCTGGATGAGGGGATTTCTCTGTATCCTTGGAAACAGTGAATTATGAATTTTTGCCGTGCCTTTAAAACTCAGTAAATTTAAAAATAAGTTACTCCAAAATTTGCTAGAGGATGTAATGGAACTAATGTATTTAATTTAATTACAAAATTAAATTCGGAGCTTTTAGCTTTTATTTTTGAAACATGGTTATTACTGTGTAGCGAATAAAACCATATATTATATATATATATATATATATATATATATATATATATATATCCTGATACTCGGAAAGTGTAAAAAAGACTCGCAACACACACACGCACGCGCACACACGAGTAACTAAATACAAACCTCTATTTCCCGTTAAATACTATTTCAAATCATTCCCTGTGATTTATTATTCATTCTCCGACGCCGGCTTTTCCTGTGTTTCGTCTGATAAAGACCGAAAAACTGAGGACTCGTCTCTTTTGTTCAGCCACAGCGGCGACAGCGGCGAATTACCTGTACAAGCATCTCACCTGTAATTAGTCACAGGTAGAGTTGAATTTACATGGTTGCTGTGATCGGGGTGAGAGAGGAAGGGGTTTGATTTTTCTGGTCACACGACTGACCAAAAGAAACATGGACACTCCACAAACAATTTCCGGACATTAGGGAAAAAAACAACTATGAGAAATGTATAACAAAAAAATGAACGGGGAGGGAGATTTGGAGAGATGGGAAATAAAGAAAAAGAGAGAGAGTGAAAAATTAAAACACTTTAGCTTGGTTGTATATAGAAAAATAAATTTAAATATGCCCGACACCTTCGGATCGATGGTTCGCAGATTAGTTCTATAGATTTTGATAACGGGCACTCTTCTATTGAACCCTTGAGCCAGACTAAGCTAAGCTTATCAAAGAGTTAAACTCGTAACCGATGTTTAAGAAGCTTGTCAGCCGGGTCAGTTCATTCACAATTGATTCTTACGTGGTAATCCAGTAACATGGCCTTTGCCAGATCATGCCGGAAAAAAGGAAATGGTGATTTTCTAATCGTAGTTTAGGTGTGGCACAAGGTCGAAAATATGGGGCATCCAGTGAGAATGGAAAACTACTAAATTGTAATGTTTCTAGCGAGACAAGTTTACTAAGCATGACGCTACGTCGAGGTGCCCATAGCGATTTTCCAAGAGTAGTTTAGATGTGGCATATCAAGTTGGATTATTTATGTAATGTCCATTCTGTAATATGGCAGTGAATGCAGAGCAATCTCCTTACAGATAAGAAGAAAACATGAGGCAACTATGGTTCTGCAGAAGGATAGTGAGAATTCTATGGGCGGAGGGAGTAAGCAAAGAGAAAGACTCAAAGAAAATGACAAAAAAAGAGCACATAAGTTCAGAATCAGAATGAGGAAGGAGGGCTTGGAAAAAATGTCACATCAAATACTGAAAGCAAGAGAGATGGGGGAACTTAGAAAGACCCCTACCTCACGAGCTTGTGTGAATGGACTACTAAGGTCCCCAACAGATAAGAAGTTGTAGAGAGCCATGATTCCACATATTCTACAGAGACCCGGCACAAAGGATAAGAAGGACCACAGATTTTATGAAGGCAAAGCGTATAGAAGACAGCACCCTGGTGAATATGGTCCCGTTAGAATTTCCACGATTCGGAGCCAAGCAAGAAAGCTATAATTACTTCAGTGCGATAAACATTCACCTTTGCTTTTAAAGAAATTCCTCTGAAATTCCACGGCCAAAGTTTGAGCAATCCAAAGCAATCTGTATCTTTGGAGATGCAATTTGGATTTGGATTTTTCACAGATTTGTTGTTTATTCAGAGTGAGAAAATATTTTGTAAGAATAATTCATTTTTTACGATTGAATATTGCAACAAACCCGTGAAAAATCCAAATCCAAATCGCATCTCCAAAGATACAGATTGCTTTGGAATGCTCAAACTTTGGCCGTGGAATTTCAGAGGAATTTCTTTAAAAACAAAGGGGAACGTTAATTGCGCGAAAATTGTGAGTGAGAAAATATTTTGTAAGAATAATTCATTTTTTATGATTGAATATTGCATTAGCATTTTTTTAGAATAATAATAATTTTTCTAGATGTAAGTCACTATTACTATTTAACTCATATCTGGAGGATTCATACCTTTCCAAATGTACGAGGGTCATTCAATAAATAAGTTGAATTTTTCGATATAAGGACTTCTAATACAGATAGAAGCTTACTCTTTTTTATTTTTTTGTTTTTGTTTTACTACTTTTTCACATGCATTTAATTTCTTTTGCAGATTAAAAAAACAAACTTTGAGAGTTTTGGCGATTAACAAAGATGTCCGACCAAGAAGCATGCTCCAGGATTGAACAGCGGTCAGTTATCAAGTTTTTGGTTGCAGAAGGGTGCAAACCAGTTGAAATTCATAGGAGAATGTCAACTGTGTATGGTGCCACATGTTTCAGCCAAAAAATGTCTACAAGTGGGCTAAATTGTTTAAAGAAGGATGGAGCAGTGTTATGGATGCAGACAGGCCTGGGAGGCCTACAGAAGTGAGGTCTTCTGAGGTGATCGAATCAGTCAATGACCTCATTCAGTCTGACAGAAGGGTGACAGTGGATGACACAGGAAGGACTTTGAGCTTATCTGTTGGGACAAACGCAGGGGTCATCAGTCAGAAGGAGTCATCTTGCATGATGACAACGCAAGACCTCACACAGCAGCCCAAACGGTGCAGACCATCAACGAGCTGGGCTGGGAACTGCTCCCTCATCCCACTTACAGCCCAGACCTTGCGTCTTCAGACTTTCACATGTTTGGTCCCTTGAAAGCGTTCACGAGAGGCACGAAGTTTAAAAGTGGCGATGAAGTGTTGTGAGTGACTGGCTGAGACATCAGTCCAAAGATTTTCACGCTGAGGGAATACGGAAGCTTGTGCACAGATGGGAAAAGTGTGTGACAGTGCTGGGAGACTACGTTGTAAAATAAAAAAAGTAAGCTTCTATTTGTATTAGAAGTCCTTATACCGAAAAATTCACCTTATTTATTGAATGACCCTCATATTTTCATATATATATATATATATATATATATATATATATAGAGAGAGAGAGAGAGAGAGAGAGAGGGGGAGAGAGAGAGAGAGAGAGATAGGGTTCCAAAATAATGTATACACTCTTTAAATATTAATAGTTAATAATACATTACCGTGATGTGAGGACTTATATGGAAGGAAATATGCAAAAACAGATGGATTGGAAGAAGAGGGACATTTGAATCCCCACCCCCTAGGTCACCAGATTTGACACCCATGGGTTAATTTTTGTGGGGGTTTCTAAAAGACAAAGTTTACAGCAGGAAATCAGAAACAAATGCTGAAATGAGAGTAGCAATTGATGAAGAATGTGCTCAAATACCAGAGGAAATGATACTGGACGTTTGTAGGCCTATTTCTTCAAGATATGAAAAGTGTATTGAACAGAACGGCAACCAGTTTGAGCACTTGATGTGAACTCATTATTATATGAACATTCTGCCATTGCCCTAAGTAGCTTTTATCTTATTAAAGTTAATTTTCTATGTCTTTTTTTTGTATATTTTACTCTCAAATTCTTTAAATGTGTATTCTTTCTCGTTTATTAATCTTATTTACAAGTCAAATTACGTAAATTGAATAAGTTATAACGATTCAAAGAGTGTATACATTATTTTGGAACACCCTATATATATATATATATATATATATATATATATATATATATATTTTCTATGAAGATTTATCGGACATTCGGCCGGTAAATGTTGTTTAATACTGTTTATTATAAACAGAGCATTTACTTAAATATTTCTATCTATAAAAATAATGTATTAACATAAAAATGTCTTAAAATAATTGTCGGATTTTGTCCATTTCATAATGTGTTTACATTTGGATACGCCATGAGCAGATATGAATGTACGTGAGAGAATCATGGAAGATTGAAGTTTATAAGCAGTAAATTCGATCTTGCTAATCGAACGATTCTCTGTGGCTCGATCGGTGAAAGGCACGTCAGGGTAAATAACGATTCCGTATAGGATACAGGTTCGATTCCTGTCGGAGGACGAATATTTTCTATGAAAATTTCTCGGACATTCAGGTCGGTAAATGTTGTTTAATACAGAGGCCGGTAAATAAATAAACAGAGCATTTACTTAAATATTTGTATCTATAAAAAGAAAGTATAAACATAAAAATGTCTTAAATATATATATATATATATATATATATATATATATATGTCGCCAAAGATGGACAACCCAAGATAGGAACTACGAAATACAGGTTCCAAAATGATGCAAATCCGAAAAGTTAAATATCTGGAAATTGTTTTAAGAGGGGGCGAACTATGTGACACCGAAATCCGAAGGTGTATTGGAATGGCGAAAGCTGCCTTCAAAAAGCGAAGCAAAGTATAAAGAAACAGGAAAATTTCGATAGAAAAAATAAATGACTGTTGAACTATTATTTAATATCAGTAACCAATCTCTTCACAGACCGAGAACAGAGCTGATGCGAGAGAATTGTGATCCTGCAGAGGGATTCCGGACAAAAGGGAACATGTGGATAACAAGTAATCTTTTAGGAAAACGGAAACAAAGAGTAGACTTTTACTTAGAATAAGGAAGAGAGAGTTGAAATTCTTAGGACACATAATGAGGAAAGAAGGCTAGGAGAATTTAAAACGTACAAGACATGTCGGAGGCAAGAGAGACTGAGGGAAACAATGAGTAACGTACTTAGCGAGAGTGTGTAATTGGTTGACTGAACAGGAACTTGGAAGTATTGTAAAATGAAAACATTTAAAAAGAACGACGACGGATGGGAAGTCATAGAGAGCCGTGATCGCCCATGTCCTGAAGGGACACAGAACAAAGAAATGGACGAAGAAGAAGGTTCAGTGCATTTAAAGATGAGACATTTTCACCAGCTGAGCCGCTGACAACTTGGCTACAAATAAAGCAATTTAAGTCAGTCTCGATCAAACATGTTTGGTGTTTAGACGAGAATAATTAACTGAAGTCTTTTCAAAATTCTGCATGTTGCTTCAACTTTTGAAGTTAATCGAGCGATTCGTAGCGACCATGAAATGAATAATCTTTTGCGAGTCAAGCAAGGACATGTCCTCTAATTATCTATTTTTGTCAGTCCTTTTCGGGAATCGGTGTTGTGTGTTTAGGACGCGGTTAGAAAATTCTCTTTGCCTTATTTTACAGTGTATTTGGCAGAGTTTATTTTCACTCGTTTTTGATAATTGGGTCGAAACAAAAATTTCTAGAGTTTCTTAAGTGTATTTCAAAGACAATAAATATTTAGATATTTGTACATTGATTAATTCATCGGCGTATGTGTCATTTTCTTTTACTACCTTTCGCGAATTTCTGGTTAGCTTCAAAGACAATAATTATTTAGATATTTGTATATTGATTAATTTATCGGCGTATGTGTCATTTTCTTTTACTACCTTTCGCGAATTTCTGGTAGCTTCAAAGACAATAATTATTTAGATATTTGTACATTGATCAATTCATCGGCGTGTGTGTCATTTTCCCTTTCCGATGGGCCAATTCTGGACGCTTTTCATCTATTACTCTCTTAAATTCGTTCAAGTGGCGACAGTATTTGTCTGAATTCAACATCTGATTTTGTGGAAGGAGTTCGTAATACAGAATACCCTTCTAATCCAATCAGATACACAGCATCCCTTCTTCGGATGCAGATAGCCTTTGGAGTATTTAACGGTAACTTATTTTGTTTTTTACAGAAAGTTTTAATTCCACATTGTTGGAAGTAATCTATTTTTCATTGCCTGTGATCATTCTTTTAAAGAAATGGGTTGATCAATTTAGGTTTGTGCAGAAAATCACAGATGGAGATGTGGTCTTTTTTTTTTCCTTCTATTAAATCGTGAAGCACCTAAACATTTCTGTACACGAGTGTTTTCAGTTGTCTTACAACGCTCATCTGAGATACGGGGAATATCACAATGATGTCCCGTATCAATTGACCTGGATTATTAAGATCAGCAGTTCAATTTGATCCTTATTAATAACTGTCGTCCAACGGGAATCATTTCGAGTTTCCAAATCAAAACTCCCTCTTCTGGACACACATTATGACACCAATTTTGTGCATCCTGTCCTATTTCCACATGACTTAAGGGTGGGTAAATTACGGTCTCTTGGCCAAATGCTCCCATCAGCGATATTTCATCCAACCTGCAAAACATATTCAGTATTCTGTTGGGTTAGAACAAAGCTTCCCAGCGTTTTTAAGTAAATTTCAAAGACAATATTTTGATATTTGTAGATTTATTTAATGACATATGTGTCATTTTGATTCACTATATTTCACGAGTTTGTGGTAACTCCATGATTCCGTCCTCATAGGACTTATTATCTTTCTGGGTGATTAAGAGGTCTAAGTATTTTATACGTTCACAGATATTAGCGGTTTTAAATGTATGTCAAAGACAATGTGCTACTTTGTTTCACTAATTTTCGCCATCTTTGAGGCAGCTTAATGACATGCTGATGAACTGATCTAAGTGCTTTTTACAGACTCCCAGAGAACTTAAGTTCTTCCCATTATGAGAATTTTGTAGGGAATGAAATAAGGGTTAATCCGAATGTGCATGAATAAATGTATAGTAGGATATGCCAGCCAAATTGTACTAATTTCTACCAAATCTGCAAAGAGGCGAGAGGTCGGCAAAGAGACAAGGGGTTTCAAAAGAGACGAGAGGTGTGCAAAGAGACGGGAGGTGCGCAAAGAGACGAGGGGTCGGCAAAGAGTCGAGATGTTTCAAAAGAGTCGACGGGTTTTCATGGAGAGGGGAGGTCGGCAAGGAAATGAAAGGTGTACAAAGAGACGAGAGGTGTGCAAAGAGACGAGAGGTCTGCAAAGAGAGGAGAGGTCTGCAAAGAGACGTTGGGGGTCGGCAAAAAGTCGAGAGGTTTGCAAAGAGACGGGAGGTCGGCAAGGAAATGAAAGGTTTACAAAGAGACGAAAGGTATACAAAGAGACGAGAAGTCTGCAAAGAGAGGAGAGGTCTGCAAAGAGAAGGGGGTCGGCACAGAGTTGAGAGGTTTGCAAAGTGACGGGAGGTCGGCAAGGAAATGAAAGGTGTACAAAGAGACGAAAGGTGTACAAAGAGACGAGAAGTCTGCAAAGAGAGGAGAGGTCTGCAAAGAGAGGAGAGGTCTGCAAAGAGACGTTGGGGGTCGGCAAAAAGTCGAGAGGTTTGCAAAGAGACGGGAGGTCGGCAAGGAAATGAAAGGTGTACAAAGAGACGAAAGGTATACAAAGAGACGAGAAGTCTGCAAAGAGAGGAGAGGTCTGCAAAGAGAAGGGGGTCGGCACAGAGTCGAGAGGTTTGCAAAGTGACGGGAGGTCGGCAAGGAAATGAAAGGTGTACAAAGAGACGAAAGGTGTACAAAGAGACGAGAAGTCTGCAAAGAGAGGAGAGGTCTGCAAAGAGAAGGGGGTCGGCACAGAGTCGAGAGGTTTGCAAAGAGACGGGAGGTCGGCAAGGAAATGAAAGATGTACAAAGAGACGAGAGGTGTGCAAAGAGACGAGAGCTCTGCAAAGAGACGAGAGATCAGCAAAGTGTCGAGAGGTTTGCAAAGAGACGGGGGTCGGCAAAGAGACGAAAGGTCAGCAAAGATTCGAGAGGTTTGCAAAGAGACGAGAGGTCGGCAAAGAAACAAGATGTCTGCAATGAGACGAGAGGTCTATAAAGAGACTGGAGGTCTTCAAAGAATCGGGAGGTCGGCAAAGAGACTGGAGGTCTGCAAAGAGACTGGAGGTCTGCAAAGAGACTGGAGGTCAGCAAAGAATCGGGAGGTCGGCAAAGAAACAGTCTACAAAGTGACGGGAGGTCTGGGGTTCTCTTGATGGAAGACGACAGCCTTCCAGGTGGGAAAATTCTGGACGTTTGCTTCCTTTAAACGGTCAAATTGGCAAAAATGCTTTAATTGGTTTAATTGACAATATTTCTCCAATTTCAAGATTCAACTTTTATGAAGACGCTTGAAATACAGAATGACGTTCTTCGGATGCTTTTGGAGGCGTTTATGGTGGCGTAATTCGCCCCGCATTTTTTCTTTTTCGTTCCACATCTTCATAAACAATCTAAATTTCATCAAACAATCAGAGAATCATAGCTGGAAATGCGATCTATTAATCTATTTCCGTTAAATCGTGAGCCACCCAAACATCTTAGGGACTCACGTTTCCAATTGTTTTCAAATGCTTTACAACGCTTTATGTCTTATAGGGAGTACCTCCGCAATGTCCCGTGTCGTGTGACCGGGATTTATTTAAATCGGCATTTCGATTTGCCTATCGTCAGCGACTGTAGAGATGTCAGAACGTTCTTATTCTTTCAGATCAAAATGTTTGTTTCTGAATCTAGCGATCCATATAAGAACAGTGATTTCAGCTACGGCACCTCCTCTTTAAATGGCACTTATCTATTTAATTGTTTGTACAGCTTTTTTTCTTCTTTCCAGAATTAAAAGAGCATCAAATGACGAAAATGTGCCTCCTTTCCCTCCCTTTTATGTTTTACAATTCATAATTCACACATCGTATAGAAAACTGCGTTAACATATGATCTTTAACGAAATATATTCGGTCGACTCATAAATAATTTCTGTTTTTGTTTATTATTTTCATTCTACAAAAACTAAAGTACAATTGTATATTATTATATTATATATTCACCAATGATGTTTGCTTTTATTATAATTAACAGTTATTTGAATCACTGAAACTTATTAGGCAGTTTTCAATACCTTTTTGAGTAAAATTCCTCTCTTGCCGACCTCCAGTCTCTTTGCAGACCTAATCTTTTGATGGGAAAAGATGAAAACAAAATGATTGAAAAACTACTAAAATGAACAATGCTTCATCTTAGAAATTAGCACAACTAAGACAATAAAAGTTGAAACTTAATTTTTTTAACCAAGTTGCAAGCCACCATTTTATTATTCACCAAGACAGGATTGTCGATAAAGAAATCTCAGTGTTGGTTAGAATTCCATATCAAAAAGAAAGAATTTTCTTCTTCTTCACAATGATTGCTTTTCAATGGCTTATCAATTATCAGGCTATTTAGAACTGGAAAACATTTTTAGAGAGTAAAACTTTTTCTGGGGGAAAATAATAATGGTTTAATGATACAGTTCAGTTATGCGCTTAGGCGATCATGTATCTTTCGATACATGACTGACCAGGCAGAGTTTTTTCCCGCAGTATGTTGCCATTTCTTTCTGAAGTAGAACAGTTGGCATCCAAGGCTAGGTCTGTCCTGCTATTTACCCATAGCTGGGGGGCGAAGAAGAGGATTCATACCTTTCTCAAGGGTATTAGCACGTAGTGAAGGTAATGGTCTTGAATTCAGAGTTGTCCTTCTCCTAGGTCAGTTGCATCCAAGGCTATAGAACTCGGTCTGCCCTGCTATTTACCCATAGTTGGGGAGAAGAAGAGGATTCATATCTTTCTCAAGGGTATTAACGCGTAAGTGAAGGTAATGGACTTGAATTGAGAGTTGTCCTTCTCCTAGGTCAGTTGCAGCCAACGCTATAGGACCCGGTCTGCCCTGCTATTTACCCATAGCTGTAGTGGGGGAGGAAGAAGATTCAAACCTTTCTCAAGGGTATTAGCACGTAAGTGAAGGTAATGTACTTGAATTCATAGTTGTCCTTCTCATAGGTCAGTTGCATCCAAGGCTATAGAACCCGGTCTGCCTTGCTATTTATTTACCCATAGTAGTGGGGAGAAGAAGAGGATTCATACCTTTCTCAAGGGTATTAGCACGTAAGTGAAGGTAATGTACTTGAATTCATAGTTGTCCTTCTCATAGGTCAGTTGCATCCAAGGCTATAGAACCCGGTCTGCCTTGCTATTTATTTACCCATAGTAGTGGGGAGAAGAAGAGGATTCATACCTTTCTCAAGGGTATTAGCACGTAAGTGAAGGTAATGTACTTGAATTCATAGTTGTCCTTCTCATAGGTCAGTTGCATCCAAGGCTATAGAACCCGGTCTGCCCTGCTATTTACCCATAGTTGGGAGGGAGAAGAAAAGAATTCATACCTTTCTCAAGGGTATTAACGCGTAAGTGAAGGTAATGGACTTGAATTGAGAGTTGTCCTTCTCCTAGGTCAGTTGCCATCCAAGCCTATAGAACCCGGTCTATCCTGCTATTGACCCATAGTTGGGGGAAGAAGAAGAGGATTCATACCTTTCAATCAGTCAGTTATGTACCATGCGTAATACACGCTTAGGCGATCATGTATCTTTCGATACATGACTGACGAGGCAGTAAATTGTCATTTCTTCTGCGGTAGACCAGTTGCCATCCAAGGTTAAAGAGCCCGGTCTGTCCTGCTATTTAACCATAGCTGAATTCGTGATACAAGTTTTTTCTAATTAAAGTTAGCCGGTGGAGAGGTGAATTCATCCCTTCCCCAAGGGTATTTGCGTGTAAGCGAATATCACGAACCCAACAGAAATTAGAACTCAATTCCCCGATTAACAAATTCCGTACCATTACTAGACAGTCTTAATTGAACTAGCGAGACAGGCTTGTTAAACATTACACTACACCAAGCCGAAATGCCCAGCCCATGTGAATATGGCAGGTAGGGGTCGGAGTAGGATAACTAAAGAGTTTCATTTTTTTCCTGATATTCTTGTTCTGTGTAGCATTTGTGTCATCATGGAAAACAATTTATTAGGTTGAGTTGTAAATAATTTCCGTTTAGCCTTTGTGTCATAATGGAAAACAATTTATTAGGTTGAGTTCTAAATAATTTCCGTTTAGCCTTTGTGTCATAATGGAACACAATTTATTAGGTTGAGTTCTAAATAATTTCCGTTTAGCCTTTGTGTCATCATGGAAAACAATTTATTAGGTTGAGTTCTAAATAATTTCCTATTAGCCTTTGTGTCATCATGGAAAACAATTTATTAGGTTGAGTTCTAACTAATTTCCGATTAGCCTTTGTGTCATCATGGAAAACAATTTATTAGGTTGAGTTCTAAATAATTTCCGATTAGCCTTTGTGTCATCATGGAAAACAATTTATTAGGTTGAGTTCTAAATAATTTCCGTTTAGCCTTTATGTCATCATGGAAAACAATTTATTAGGTTGAATTCTAAATAATTTCCGTTTTTCTTTATAAACTTTATTCTAAAAAATATTATGTAAACTCCCAATGGCTTAATTGTCATCTTAATGATGCAAAAATAAAAATAAGACTTATATCTCATTTTAACAGATATATTTACTAAAATTACACAAAAATATCTTGAAGCACTAAAAAGTACTTTTATTGAACAAAATCGCCATTGGCTTCAACAATAACCTAAGGTGATTTCGGAATCCCGCGTAAATCCTCTGGGCGTTCTCTTTGTTTAAGTTGGTGAATGCTGCCTTAATATTTGACTTCAGTTCATCTTTGGTGTTGCAAGGAGTTTTGTTGGTCTTTCGCACAACTGCGACCCATACATTATAATTAAAGGATTGCAGGTATTGCAAAGGGTATTGAAGTCACACTGTTTGGGTCCTGTCACTGGATCTAACCAACGCACAATGGATAAAGGCGTTGTTTAGATCCAGTGACAGAACCCAAACAGTGTGAGTTCAATACCCGGTTAAGGCAGTGGAGAACTTGGAGAGGAAAATTAACAGGAGATAACTGATAACTGACATCCATTAAACATGGCACGTGGAACTAGAACAGTCTACTCCAGTGAGCGAAATAAAGGGTTCAGTTCGACATTTCAACTACCTGAAGAAGCCCGAAGCGTAAAACGGCCGAAACGTTCTAATAAATATGGCGACAAAGATGAAGACAATAGTCCGAATAATGTAAATAGTGTACATAATAGCGATTAGTTTGAGTTTTCTGAGCTGCTGTCCATTCGTAATCACCATCAGATTCATCCAACTCTTACTGAGTCCTCTTCATTGTGTATTCTACAACAATTACACAAATATGAAAATAAAACTGACATCCCATTTTCACAGATATATTTACTAAAATTACACAAAAATATCTTGAAATTCTAAAGATTCATTTTATTCACTAAAATCGCTATTGGCTTCAACCACGGCCTGCGGGCGCCTTTGGAATCTCCTGCAACTCTTCTGGACAGTCTTCTTGTTTTAGTTGATGAATGCTATTATAATCCTTGCCTTCAAATTATCTTTGGTGTTACAAAGAGTTTTGTTGGTTTCTCGCTCAACTGCGCCCCACACATCAAGGGGTTTTGCAGTCTGGGAAGTTAGGTGGCCAGATGTAAAGAGTGATATGGTCGCAGAAATTTTCTTACAGCCATGACTGGGTTCTCTTGTTTGTGTAGCATGGTGCAGAGTCCTGTTGCCAGATATAGGGTCTTCCAGCAGCGATCCTTTTGATCCAGAGCAGCAATACTTCAAGGGAATTGATGTATCCCTCAGAGAGTTTTCGGGTCAATCTATAGCACTTTGATTTGCTCACTGGAAAGTCTTGCCAGTGTGTTCGTAATATGAGATAAAAAGACAAGAAAAATAATAATATTGATAAGAAAACTAATAATACTTATTGTATATTAGTAGGTCTTTTGATCAAACAAAGGCACGACGAGAAAGATTTTTAAAATCGGAATTTTCGGACACGCCTGCGTCCTTTATCTATGAGACGAGAAACAAAAATTGAAAATGAAGTGAGACATTTTTCCGCGGGCTGTAGAGGGTTTGTATGTTTTCTGCATGCAGTTTCTACATAGAGCCTTCTACAAAACCTCAAGAAGCATATGCGGACAGCCTTATATATAGTTATATCTGTATATACGCAGCTTTTGTTTGAATGACCATCTGTGTAATGTGCAATGAAAATGGGGAAACGAAGATTGTCAGTAGTCAGAAATTAAAAGTGTCACTGACAGAAATCGGCTATTAAATGTATGTCTTGCTAATGTTTTATTATAAAATACATAGAAAATAAAGAAGTAAGGATCGTCAGATGTCAGGAAATAAAAGTAAAACTATTGTTACTGACAGAAGAGTGCTACATTTATAATATAAATGTATTGGACATGATTTTATGCATGGGTGGAAACGAGGAAGATAAAAAAAAATCTTTGATTGTAATGAATTAAAGGAAATGTGCTGACAGCTATTATACGTAAATGGAAACGTATTGATTATAGATTTACTGTAGAAACGTATTGCTAATGATTTGACTAAAGAATGGCTGTGTAAATTATGTTTACTATGAAATGTACTGCGAATTAAGAAGAAAGGGATTGTCTGTGGTCAGGAATTAAAACAAGCTTTGCTAATAGAATAGAATTATTATCAATGCAATATAAATCTCTTGCTAAATGATTTTACTATAAAATGCATTGCAAATGAGGAAGTTAGGGATTGTCAGTGGTCAGGAGTTTCTATAAGCTGAGAGAACGGGTATTATAAGTCAAGTATTAATGCAAATTATTAATGAATTTTACTGCAGAACTACATCGAAAATATTTCTATTATAGAAAATGATTTGATAGTCGTATATTTATATTTCTGGTGAATAATTTGACAGTAGAAAAGTATTGAAATAATTTTAAATGCATTTTAAATGGTTATACTACAAATTCATGGCAATGGATAATAATAAAAGAAGAAAAAAGGGATTGTCATAGGTCAGGAATTAATACAATCTCAGATTAGAGAGTTAAGTAATTTGTTTTACAGACTGAGATATTTAGTTTAACTTCGTTCAATTTTATACTTGAACTTTCAAAATAAGTGACTGCTGTAGAGGTTCAAAGGATGACTGTTGTATTGCAAATTCTAAGATTCATTTTTGCACCTCGCGATGAAATTTCCTTTTACTTAGTCTAAAAAAATGTTCAACATTAACAAACTGCTTGTCCTGATTCTTAGAACCGACGCGTTTACAGGATGAGCTACGACTATACCCCAACCCCCAGTTGTATGAAAGAAATAGTAGTGGAAGCAATTCTGGAGTCAGTGTGTCTGTAGTTGAGATAGCAGCAGTAGTATTAGTAGTAGCAGCAGTGACGGAGGCAGTGGCAGCTGGAGAAGCTTAGAGAACACAGTAGATATTGTGAAACGCACGCACACATTCAAAAAAGCACACACCACAACCCCGTGTACATATCGCAAGAAAGAGGAAGAGGAAAGTAAAAAAAACGAAGAGGAAAGATGAAAAGGACGGCGAAAGAAAGTAAAAAGAAAACCCAACGATAAGGAATAAAATACACAACAACGAAGAAGGTACGAAAAAGAAAAAGAAAAAAGTGGAGAGCAAGGTGAAAAGAAAGGAGAGATAGATAGCTCTGAGGCAAAAGACGAGTGAGAGAGAGAGAGGGCATTATTGGTTCGTAGTACCCTGTTGTATGTAAGTAGTTTAAAATACAAGTCAAAATGCGAAAGCACTCACGCACGACATGATCATGCACACACATACACACACACACACACACACACACACACACACACACGCAAACAGATACACATAATATAAATAAACATATTTCTGTGTAGTAAATGTTCTTTAAGACAAATATTATTAAAGACAACAGACATTTTGTGTCGATTAATTTTGATTGACTTTTCTAAATTACTAATAATCATTCTCGGACAAAGAGGAAATTCCCTCTGAAATTGTCCGAAGTTAATTTCGGAAGAGAGGTAAAAGCAAATATGATGCCAACATATATACACTACACACATACCCTAATGTATTGTATGTAACAGTTTCCGCCGACAAAACCTGACGAAATATAAACGCTCATGACGTACAAAGATCTGAGACACTTTCTATATGAAGTTACACAAATACGCGGAAAAAAACTATTAAAGAAACAATCTAAATACGTAAACAACGTCTATCTATATTGAAAATACGGCGAAACACATACAGTGACATAAATATTAACTTAAATATGTAAACTGACTTCGAACAAAGCACACTGAAATAATAAATGTTTCGTCTTATCAAACAGAAGTTTCATATTTTTTACACGAAAACAAGCATTCTCTGTCACAGTCCTATAATTAAAACAAAAAAAAAGGTGTACGTAAGTCCTGCGTTAGCTAAAAAATAAGTAAGTCTGTTACTTTCTTTCTTGCAAATGTACATGCGTATTTAAGACTTTCTCTTCGAGAAACAGATAACCACACACACACACGGATAAATTGTTTTATGTTTTGGAGGTTTTTAAGTTTTTAAAATAAATGTATCCTCAAATGAAGAGAAAAAAATAAAAAAGAAAAAAAATGGCAAGCGAAAAAAACAGAAAATAAAACCTGAAGTGAGAAAAAAAAAGTGAAAAAAAGAAAAAAAAAATGTTGTGGGGAGGACAAAAGGTGGTGCTGTAAAATGAATGTATCTTCGGAAGGAAAAAATAAATAATTATTTTTGTGATATATAACATGAAAACTGGCTAACATAGTCGGAGCAGCACGAGAAATTTTACCATAAACAAACAGAGCACGGACCTAGCCACAAGGTGAGTGTCTTTACACGATATTAGAAGAAAAAATAAACATGACTATTTATTTCTACTTAACCTCAGAGCATATAACATGTTTTTTTTCATACACGCAAACATTGACAATTACACCCAAAATCAAGCTACCCCTTCTTTTCGATATAACAGAAAAATGATATAACCCTTTATCACTTTTGTTTTAAGAAACCCCTTTTTTAAGTTGCGTTTAGATCTCCATCCCCTCATACACATACCGACAAAGTGACGTGCAAACAGACCCCGTAATTAAGGTTGGTTACGGTCAGATCGATACAGACACTGATAAAGTTTTCGTCGATAGTCGATGACAAAAGGGAAAGCCTTTTTAGTGGCTTTTCATCTCTATCGTTGACCTAGATTTTCCCTCCTCCTCCTTCTCCTTCTTCTGCTCCTCCTGCTCTTCTCCAAAACGCCTAGACTGACCGACTAACTAACTCAGCCACGTGGCTATTGCAAATTTTGTACAATATACATGATATTGCTGACTCACTACTCCTGGTGTCTAAGTAGATTTTCGTCGCGACACTCTTCCGGGAAGGAGAAGGTCATAATGGTCTTGAAATTTTTCACTAAGAAATTATGATCCTCCTCTACGCGTCACTTGTCTCGCACATTGACAAATGACGCTCGGG
>OZ038518.1:66600846-66618346 GCA_964036315.1 Acanthosepion esculentum | reverse complement strand
ACGCGTGTGTCTGTGTGTACGATACGTACATCGCGAATATATGGGTGTGCGTTCCATAGATATATATGTGTATACGAAAATACACTATTGGCCAAAATTTTGATGAAACCCTGTGGATTTATGACTAAATCTCTTGCCTTCTTTTGTTGAATAAACTCCTACCAAACTAGGATTCTTGAACTATAATTTTAACCCATAAGTGCATGGTGTACAATTCGTGATAGAGGGGGTTATCAAAAATTGTAATATCTGCCAACCCTACGATAGCCAGCGAGGTGCATGAGGGAAAAAGAGTAAGAATTTGAAAGAAAGTCATTTCTTCTTCTTCTTCTTCTTCTTCTTCTTCTTCTTCTTCTTCTTCTTCTTCATCTTCTTCTTCTTCATCTTCTTCTTCTTCTTCTTCTTCTTCTTCTTCTTCTTCATCTTCTTCATCTTCTTCTTCTTCTTCTTCTTCTTCATCTTCTTCATCTTCTTCTTCTTCTTCTTCTTCATCTTCTTCTTCTTCTTCTTCTTCTTCTTATTATTATTATTATTATTATTATGAGAGAAAAAAAAGCCTTTACGAAGCAAATGTCCCCCTGGGCCGAAGTGGGCGAGTAAATTAGCTTTAAAAAAAGATATGCATCATTCAATTTTAAGGCGTAACTTCGAAACAAAGAGAGTTCAACCTAAACTTTTTGCCTGTAGTGTATATTTATATATGCCAAGTGATTTGAACAGCCATGGCTGATCTGGCCCACTGTATTGTCCGCTACTCCACCACGACAACGCCTGCCTCTAAATATATTCCTCTTGCCTTTTTCAATGGCGATTTATGTGGAAGTAGGGAAGGTGATTATCCAACGCATTTAGCAAATTTAAAAAATGGTAAGGCATTTAAAAAAATGTTATGCATATAATCAATATGGCGTGAAAAGAAAGAAAAATGATTCTCAGTGATGTAGGGAAATTAAAATATCAAAAATTGATTAAAATAAATTATTAATTAAAATAATTAAAAATTGAATTCAGAATCAATGCTAATGCTCACGCATATATATATATATATATATATATATATATATATATTTTAAACATACAACGTGTGTTAGCACGTGCGATACCCTGTTTTCATCAGCCGCATATGTATATATATATATATATATATATATATATATATATATATATATATATATATATATATATATTAGGTTGGTGCAAAAATAATGTCGTTTTCTAACATGAAGTTGAACGTCAAAAAACGTCATTATTTTTGCACCAACCTAATATATATATATATGTGTGTGTGTGTGTGTTTATGCGCGGTATTTAGTGGAAAGTGCTCAATATCCGTGATAGAGCTAAATATATGCGGTTGCATGGATAGCAGTTTGTAACTTTGTAATTATATATATATATATATATATATATATATATATATATATATATGTATATGTGTGTGTGTGTGTGTGTGTGTGTGTGTGTGTATGCGGTTGCATGGGTAGTAGTTTGTAACCCCGGGTTTCACGCTTTTGTGATCTTCAAACAGACTTGAAACCTGGGGTTACAAATTACTATCCAATAATTGATACATATTTCTTTTATTGCGAGTACATTCGACAGCACAGTGTCATCATCAGGGTATTGTTAGTTAACAATAACAGAACATGTCTAGATTATTCAACGAAACAGGTCTCCATATATATATATATATATATATATATATATATATATATATATATATATATATATATATATATGTGCAGATATGCAGAAAAATAGGAAAGAACACGTTAGGTAAATAATCCGGAGTTCCTTAGTATTTTTGCTTTTATTTTCAAAAAGACAGTGCTCCATACAGATGTAGAGCTTATATTATAATATTTTTTTAAATATGATTAATTGAATTCAATTTAATTTCAAAAATTATATTGAGGGTCTCGGCTCTCGCTTTTGAAACATGAGAACTCTTATGTAGCGAAGGAATCATATTTTTAAAAAAAAATATAATATATATATATATATATATTTCTAAGATGATAGAATCCAAGTAGAACTCAATGTCCAAGATAGACTAAGAATATAATATAAAAGGCTCAATCACTAATATTCCATAGTTATAATCTATTATATTGTCCCTACAAATTCAAATTGAATTTGCAGGTCTGATGAATTGGATCGTGATTATTAGTCAATAACCATGGAACATTAGTCTTGGAGCTTAAGTGTAGGAAGGGTATAGATGAAATAAAATTCCAGTAGCAAAAATACTATTCTTAAAAGAGTGCTCAATATAGACTAGAACAAATAATATTTATTCGAAAAATTATAACATAAGAATGTTATAACATCCCTACAGAAATAGGCATTTTATTTCAACACTTCTGATGTCTTGTCAAGTGATGGTGTTGATTTTTTATAGTTATGTTATAATATGTTTTTGTTCATAATATTTGAATAAATAATATATATATATATATATATATATATATATATATATATATAGTGTAACCCGGATATAAGAGACCAGGATATAAGATAAACCCGGATATAAGATAGATTTTCTCTGGTCCCAAATTAGAGCCTGTGTTAATGTATATATAATAGACCAAACCCGGATATAAGAGAAACTCTGATATAAGAGACTTCTCCGGTCCCGACAACTCTCTTATATCCAGGTTACACTGTATATATATGAAATTCTATTTTGTCTATACGGGATTTGGATGATATATATTCTTTTGTGTATGTGTACGTGTGTGTTCGTGTGTGTGTTTGCGTGTGTGTGTGTGAAGTAAGCATTTTTAATTTATGTATATTAATTGTCCACATGTTGATTTCTGAACAGGTTTACGTAGCACTTGAATGCACGTCTAATGCACTTGACGTCTACCTAACGAAGGAAAAGCAAACAAGAGAATCAAAACAGCAGAATTTTCCTTCTCTCCTCCATAATCATTCGCTGCTGCAGCTTTAGTTAAGGCGAAACAGGTTAGATCTATAAACGTTTCCTATTTGTTCCTTATCCTTATATATATTTAAAGAAAAACAGACCACTTTAAGGGTCCATGTAATAATTTATTTCACCATAGCCCTTTTAAAGAACGTAGGATCATCAGACTGCACTTCCAAAAGTAGAAACGAAAAATGAAAAATGAAATAAACATTTACACTTTTGACGGGTAGTATTTAGCACTGAATTTACACATTGAGCTCTCAGGATTTCATCCACTTTGGGACTACATATACGGATTACCAAATATAATTTATATATATATATATATATATATATATATATATATATATATATATATATATATATATATATATATATATATACAGGGTGGTATTGAAAAGTTCTTGGACCCAATCAATATTTTGACGTTTTCCCATTGAAATATTGATTTTCAGAAAATGGAGCGTTTTCTGGCAACCGCTTCTGTTTGCAAGACCCCTAATAAGAGTAGCAGAATGGTGGATGTGAGGTTTCCTGCAAACTTTATGGAATTTCTGTTTGAATTTCTGGCATGATGAGTTATCATTAACTAGAGTGTATTTACACGCCAACTGTTGTCATCATTTTTGTTGTTATTATTGCGACGTTTCGGTGTTGTGCCATCCAGGCTTCATCAGGGATAGGTCGATCCGGGTAACTTTATAGTTTATATGTATGGTTATTTTGTTTTTTATTGGCAACGCAACGAGAAGAAGGAAGCCAAATTTAAATGAAATTGCTTTTACTATCTATCTATCTATCTATCTATCTATCTATATATCTATCTATCTATGATCTCAGTCTGTTCATATCTCTATCTATCTATCTATCTATCTTTGATCTCAGTCTGTTCATCTCTCTCTCTCTCTCTATCTATCTATCTATCTTTGATCTCAGTCTGTTCATCTCTCTCTCGCTCTCTCTCTCTCTATCTATCTATCTATCTTTTATCTCAGTCTGTTCATATCTATCTATCTATCTATCTATCTATCTATCTATCTATCTATCTATCTATCTATCTATCATTGATCTCAGTCTGTTCATATCTCTCTCTATTTATCCATCTATCTTTGATCTAAGTCTGTTCATCTCTCTCTCTCTCTCTCTCTCTCTCTCTCTCTCTCTATATATATATATATATATATATGTATATATATATATATATAATTTGTTAATTTAGGCAGCAATCATTCTTTCATGGGCGTTTCATTGAATATGACAGACAAGGTACTTTCATTTAGTTTTGTATACAATTTCTAATGTGATCTTATAATATTTCTTTTCGGTAGATATATTATATAAGAACTGTCCGAATGTTCTTTTTATCCGAGCGCTTTCGGCTATACATTTATCCATTTTCCATGTTGAAATATATTAACCGTTAACAAAAAATAGATTGTATCCATTTATAGTATGTATGCATAATTGTATGTATGCATTTATATAATGTTTTCATTTACAAAACACGGTCAATATATTGTGGCCGTGTTCATAGTTGATATTATTAAGTGTTTGTTTTTTCGATTTTATTAATAAGGCTTCCATTATTTTCAGCCTTTTTTTGCATGCTGATGATGATTTGTATTGTTAACAAGTAGGTAGGTCCCCATGGGTATGTCAAATATAAATGAGACCTAATTGAGCTATGATCAGAAAGGTGTGTGAATATATATATATATATATATATATATATATATAAAGAAAGAACAGTAAGATATATAATCCGCTGTTCATATAGATATTTTTATTTTTATTTTTACAAAATAGTGTTCAATGTAGATTTACAGTGCATTAATATTATAAATTAACTGATTTAAAATGTGTTTTTTACCGCTACACAGTAATAACCATGTTTCAAAAATGGAAGCTAAAAGCTTCGAATTCAATATTGTAATTAAAGTTAAAACATTAGTTCCATTTCATCCTCAAGTGAATTTTAGAGTAACTTATTTTTAAATTTACTGAGTTTTAAAGGCACGGCAAAAATTCATAATTCACTGTTTCCAAGGATACAGAGAAATCCACTCATCCAGACAAGGGGTGGTAGCGTGTTCATTTTCATTAACTTTTATTGTATCAGTTATTAGTTACATTCGAAAAAGGGATTTTATATATATATATATATATATATATATATATATATATATATATATATATATATATATATATATATATGCATGTTTCATTAAAAACGACAGACAAGGTACTACGATTGAGCTTTTTATTTAATTTGTCTTGTGTTCAAACAAGAGCTTTCTTTACAGGACAAAGGGTGTGTAGGAACTGTCCAAATGTTTTATGTTTCCGAGCGCTTTCGGCTATGCCTTAACCCATTATCAAGGATGATTCGATTTTTCTGCTTAATTGAGTGTGTGCATTATGTGTTTGTCTTAGAGTGTAGTAGAAATGTTTTTAATTTCCGAATACGGTTAGCACACACACACACACATATATATATATATATATATATATATATATATATATATATATATATATATATATATAATAGGATATTGCAACAAAAACATGGCGATTCTTACATGTTTTTGCTGTAATATTCTAAAATAAATAATATTGTTCTATTATCTATTGAGCCATATTTTGAATTAAATCTTACGAACGTTAGAATTGTACTCTATTCGTTCTCATCGGATATCAATAAAAAAGACATGACTTTTTTCCCTGTGTAGTCTCTCTTTTTCTCTCTCTATGTCTCTCTCTCTCTCTCTCTCTCTCTCTCTCTCTCTCTCTCTCTCTCTCTGTATGTATGTATATATATATATATATATATATATATATATTCTCTTTTCTTAATTCTTATTTCTAAGCTACCCTTTCACTTTTCTGCCGGATCTACTTGATTCAGAGTTCAGCATGTCGAACAAACAGGACACCTCCCCACCTTTATTTTTTGTCTCTTTATTAAAATGTATCTAAATACATCTATCTCTTTTCCTTTATATCTCTTTTTTCTTTTCCTAATTTTGTTTGCATGTTTTTTATCATCCATTCTCTCAATCATCTTTTCCTTTTGGAGATATAAATGTCTCCTTTGACCCCACCTCCTACCACAACCCCTCCAGCCACCAATTTAAACCTGCCTCCTCAAACACATGTGTGCATAAATAAAAAATAATAACACTGAATTCGTCATATACCTGGAATATTTGTCGCCCATTTATTTGTATGAAAAAAAATCTTCATCTGAGTTATTAGAATCGAAATTCGAGTCTAAGTAAATAAATTATAATCACCATGAACTCTTAAAGTTGCCTGTTTCTTAATATAATTTATATATACATATATCTATCTATCTATCTATCTATCTATCTCTCTCTCTCTCTCTCTCTCTATATATATATATATATATATATATATATATATATATATATATATATATATATCCGATGCGATGAGAACGAAAGTAATATGTAAATTCTAACGTTCGCAGCGTTAATTCAAAAAAGAGCTCGATACCGATAGTAGAGCGATAATTATTTATTTATTATAATTTTATCATATAGACAAAACCATTTTACTCACAACAAAGATGCAACTTGGTTTCAGTGCAATTTAACTGCACATCGACGGGTAAAGGTCGAGAATGTTTACCCATTACTCCATGATAACCATTTTCGACCCTCACCCGTCGATGTGCAGTTGAAATGCACTGAAACCAAGTTGCATCTTTGTAGTGAGTAAAATGTTTTTTGTCTATAAGATAAAATTATAATATATATATATATATATATATATATATATATATATATATATATATATATTTAGTTTACGAAAAACTAGGTAATCCGTATGGGTAGACCCAAGGAGGATAACATCCAGAGAACTCAATGTAAATCAGAGCTAATAATGTTAAATAAAAACAGACCACTTTAAGGTTCCATGTAATAAATTATTTCACCACAGCCCTTTTAAAGGACCGCAGATCATCAGATTTAACTTCCAAAGGTTGAAACGAAAAATGAAAAGCATTAAAAGGGCTGTGGTGATGGAACCTTAAAGTGGTCTGTTTTTATTTAAAATAATATATATATATAGATGAAGACATATAGTCTTAAAATGTGCTATATTTATGGGATAAAGTGCTCAATATCAGAGATAGAGCGTGTGTAAATATAAAAGTGAACATAGAAGTCAACACTTAGAGGCGACAGTCAGTTTCTAATGTCCGCCAGATGACGAAACGCATCGGCCAAGTATAGTTTTTCCTCTTGTCTTTTATTATTCATTTTCTCTCTTCTACAGATACACTCTATCTGAGAATATATATGTATATATCAATATCCCAAACCCCATAAACGCCACTTCTACTCCAACTTGGCGTCTTGGCTGCATGAACTTAAACGTGTTACTACATTGGCAACCAGGTTGCCCCGTTTTATTGTTGTATTAGATAGATGGAACCGTAAGTTCTATTCTGTTTCTTTTCTCGTACTTCCGGCGTGTGGAACTCCCTTCCTTTTACTCGCTTCAATGATAACTACAATTTTCAAAAATTTAAATGTAACGTCAATCGCCATCTTTTATCTTCTTGAATCCCGTTCATCTTTTGTCCTTTCATCAATCCTCCCTAGATTCAGAGTTTTCTCTCACATTTCTTCCCTGTTAACCGCGGCGTACTAGTGGCATTCCCACCTTGCTTGGAATAAAATGATTTAAAAATTGATATCTTTGTTTTTGTTAAAAAAAAATACGTCATATATAATTATACTGTTTCAGACTTGTTGCATTTATAGGGAACGAGTGGCCAATATTGCTGATTGAATGCTTTTAAGTATGGACAGTGTGGACAAAGGAATTAACACTGTATGGTCATTGTCAGTTTCACGCCTGAGGCGATCATCAGATATTCATGTGTGCGTGCGTACCGGAAAATGCTAACTTTTGATTCCAAAATAGAATATAAAGAAATCAGGAGATGGGAACGGACTCACGTTTAGCACAAAGAGGTGGTGATGTCGGTGCGGGGATCTGGAAGCCTAGACTAAATTCGCACTAATAATATCAGCAAAGGCATGAACCGCCCTTCCCTGTTTTACATGCTATATTCATGGGAAAAGTGTGATTAATATCGCAGAGCGTTTGTAGACAATGCGAACTTAGAAATAAAAACTGTATAGTAACAATCTGTTTCATATTTCAAGAGATCACCTGGCATATATTTGTGTGTTTGCATGTGTGTGTATGTATGTGTGTGTATGTATGTGTGTGTATGTGTGTGTGTACCTGCACGCTTTACATTTCAAATTATAATAACTATAAAAACAGTGTGTGTTTGTGTGTATGTATGTGTGTGTATATGTGTATTTGTGTGTATGTATGTGTGTGTTTGTGTGTATGTATGTGTGTGTATGCGTGTGTGTGCCTGCACGCTTTACATTTCAAATTATAATAACTATAAAAACAGTGTATGTGTGTGTTTGTGTGTATGTATGTGTGTGTTTGTGTGTATGTATGTGTCTGTTTGCGTGTATGTATGTATGCGTGTGTGTGCCTGCACGCTTTACATTTCAAATTATAATAACTATAAAAACAGTGTATGCATGTATGTGTTTGTGTGTATGTATATGTGTGTTTGTGTGTATGTATGTGTGTGTGTATGCGTGTGTGTGCCTGCACGCTTTCGATTTCGAATTATAATATCTATAAAAAAAATAGTGAGTCTCCAAATGTTTAACAGCAAATCAGGTGAAATCTACGGGGGCTGTGTTCAAATTCGTGCTAATAGTCCCCCCCCCTCAGAAAAGGCATGAGCTTCTCCCAAGCAATGGGTAAAAATAAAACAGCGCAGATTAGTTTCTGTTGTCTTCAAGGAAAAGACAAGTTAAGGCAACTACAGTTCTGAATCGAGAAGCGTGAAATGGTGAAACTGGAAACGGTTTCACTATTTCACAAGAATAATTATAGTAATATAGAGTTTACAGATAGTAAAAATAAAAGAAGTCGTGGTGAGCCATGAACACTTATCTCCTCAAGAAGTTTTTTTTTTATAATTATCCTGAGAAATTCGTCCTTCAGCAAACAGAATTCAATTAAGAAGAGAACAAAGAAATCGATCAATGTATTCCATTACGTTATCGTCAGGAATACACATGACATATCTTTACAAGAGTCAGATTAGACACAAAATGGCATATTGCAGACATATCTGGTCCAAAGCCGCCCAATCATCTCTTTTCAACTGCATCAAAGTTCAAAAGTCTCTACGCCGCCTTGAGGGTGATTAATTATTTTCCATCCTACAAACCCTCTCCCACGGAAGAAACGCTGGAAGTTTCCCGCTATTGTATCGTTATTTTCCATGCCAAATGTTCTGACGAGATATATTCTCTAATTTCACAAGTTCAGACCTTTACAACTAAGACTGCTATACTACAAACACAAACGTGAGCCATCCACATTCCATTCGTTTTCCACTGTTAAGAAAAAAAATCGATTCAGACAACTTCTTCTCAAGAACCGCTACTTTATGGAAGTTTACCGGGAGAATTCTTCCTGGAACACAATAATCTTTGACTATTTACATTATTCGGACTATTGTCCTCATCTTTGTCGCCAAGTTTATCACAACGATTCGGCCTTTGTACGCTCCGGCTTTTTTCAGGTGATTGGAATGTCAAACTGAACACTTTATTTCACACATTGGGGCAGACTGTTCTAGTTCCACGTGCCATGTCCAATGGATGTCAGTTATCTCCTGTTAATTCCCCTCTTAAAGTTCCTCATCGCCTTAACCAGGCATTGAACTCTTTGGGTCCCGACAATGGATCTAACCAACGCCTTTATCCACTGTGCCATGTGTCCTTGAGAACATTTGTGTATGAATTTCTGGGTATTATAAAACTAATGTCTTCAGCAACCAATGATAACAGCAAAAATTGCAAAATGAGCACTGGTAAAATAAATATAGACTGTTTTAGTGGAACTAGAACAGTCTACCCCAGTGAGCGAAATAAAGGGTTCAGTTCGATATTCCAACAAGCTGGAGAAGGCCGGAACGTACAACGGCCGTAACGTTGTGACAAAAATGATAACAAAGATGAGGACAATAGTCCAAATAATGTAAATAGTGTAGATAATACCTCATCTCAGAAATATAGACAGATACTGAAAGGACGAAACGTTGTAATAAATATGGCAACAAAGATGAGGACAATAGTCCGAATAATGTAAATAGTGTACATAATACCTCATCTCAGAAATATAGACAAATACAGAAAGGCCGAAACGTTGTAATAAATATGGCAACAAAGATGAGGACAATAGTCCGAATAATGTAAATAGTGTACATAATACCTCATCTCAGAAATATAGACAGATACTGAAAGGACGAAACGTTGTAATAAATATGGCAACAAAGATGAGGACAATAGTCCGAATAATGTAAATAGTGTACATAATACCTCATCTCAGAAATATAGACAAATACAGAAAGGCCGAAACGTTGTAATAAATATGGCAACAAAGATGAGGACAATAGTCCGAATAATGTAAATAGTGTACATAATACCTCATCTCAGAAATATAGACAGATACTGAAAGGACGAAACGTTGTAATAAATATGGCAACAAAGATGAGGACAATAGTCCGAATAATGTAAATAGTGTACATAATACCTCATCTCAGAAATATAGACAAATACAGAAAGGCCGAAACGTTGTAATAAATATGGCAACAAAGATGAGGACAATAGTCCGAATAATGTAAATAGTGTACGTAATACCTCATCTCAGATATATAGACAGATACTGAAGGGCGGAAACGTTGTAATAAATATGGTGACAAAGATGAGGACAATAGTCCGAATAATGTAAATAGTGTACATAATACCTCATCTCAGAGATATAGACAGATAATCTTTAGATTTACCTATCCTACATATAATTTGAATTTAATTTCCCTTCCTGCGTCTCCAAAAAACACTGTACCTTGATTGATAGATGTAGCTCGACAGTCCAGGAAGGCAGTCTATCTAGAAATGTAAAACCCTGATTTAAAGACTCCGCTGCCATATCCAGGCAGAAAACCCGGAGTGGGACCCCGAAGGCGGTTGGGTGTCAACACTGACAACTTTTCGACAACACCTGCAGCCAAGACGTCCCCAGATGTAATGCCCGGTATTCATTTGGACCTTGACGATACGGCCGAGTCTGATGGTCGGAGCATGTAGTCTGGGAAGCTCTCGACGTCCATGTACCATCGCACAGGTCTGCTTGACGATTGCTTTGAAGTATGAAACAGACTGCCGCCTCTGGGTGTTGGCTTCAATGTCCACTCTCATATATATATATATATATATATATATATATATATATATATATATATATATATATATATATATATATTGGACAAAATTGGAACAGGTGCAAATTCTACTCCTATATTTCAAAGACATATTATATTAAGAACTTTAACTAAAACTTCATAATTACAGGTTATTTCTATCGTAAATACGTTTATTTATCTAATTTACTGTCTTGGTCTGATTTATTTTTAGAATTTAGTAAAATTTAAGCTAAATGCGTGACCTCTCCGAGTTCGAAAAAAGCAAATTGTTGGAGCTCGCATGACAGGAGCCTCGATCACTAAGGTTGGTGAACTGTTTGGTTTTGCAAGAGTTACCATATCAAAAACTTCGAGTCGGATGTTGCAAACTTACTGACAGGGACTGACGTGCATTTAAATGCAATGTGGCAAAAAATCATCAGACTACTGCAGCCAAAGTGACTGCAGAGTTGAATAATTATCTGAATAGTCCAGTTTCTACTAAAACTGTTCGTCATGAGCTCCATAAGTCTGCATTTCATGGAAGAGCCGCCGCAAGGAAACCTCTTCTCCCCACTCGCAACATTCAGAAGAGGTTGAAGTGGTGCAGAGATCACAATGCCTGGTCTGCAGACCAATGGAAGCAAGTCATATTCTCAAACAAGTCCAGTTTTTCTCTTTTCCCAACTTCAGGGTGAGTTTATGTGTGGAGGCAGCCCAAAGAAGCTTACAACCCTGGCTGCTTTCTTCATGGAGGTGGATCAGTGATAGTTTGAAAGAAGAACAGGAAGGCCTAAAGGTGAAGGTGTGGATTAGAATTTAACAGAGAAAAGTTTTAAAGAGAGGAGTTAAATAACGGTTTAAATGAGTGAGATACAGATAAATATGAATTATTTTCAGATGCATAAATCACTACCGATTCTCTGTATATTGACCACTGCTATTATTATTTAATCTATCTATCTATCTATCTATCTATCTATCTATCTATATATATATATATATATATATATATATATATGGAGAGAGAGAGAGAGTGTGTGTGTAAGAGAGAGAAAGAGACAGAGTGAACATGGACTTAATGATATACCCTAATATCTGTCCATATTTCTGAGATGAGGTATTATGTACATTATTTACATTATTCGGACTATTGTCCTCCGCTTTGTCGCCATATTTATTACAACGTTTTGGCCGTTGTACGCCCCGTCCTTCTTCAGGTGGTTGGAATGTCGAACTGAACCCTTTATTTCGCTCCCTGGGGTAGACTGTTCTAGTTCCACGTGTCATGTTTAATTATCTCCTGTTAATTCCCCTCTCCAAGTTCTCCACTACCTTAACCGGGTATTGAACTCACACTCTTTGGGTCCTGTCACTGGATCTAACCATCGCCTTTATCCACTGTGACATGTAAATAGTATACCCTAATATCTTCAATTAAAGTAAAGCCCTGGCACTAAATGACTCTATGTCTCCACTGTCATTGATCGAAGCTTAATGAAGATTTGTGTCAATCAAACTGTGAATGTGATCACAGTTAGACAATAGGTAGTGCATTTCAACAGTAGCAACACCGATGTGCGTGACAAACCACGTTCTTTGTCGCGCTGGATGGCCCTCGACCGACGAAATGAAAATCATCTCATAAATGAATACTCAATGGGGGTGATTAGTAGTCATGTCGTCGTGAGAAAATTCCGTCGACTGTGAAATTAAAAAAAGATATATATTAAAAAAATACCGCGGGTGGGTCACACGCCTGTTTGTTGGCCCCCAGGCATGGTTTTGTGACCCCACTGTTTTATAAACATTTGTGTTTTTTTTCAACCTACATTTACATACAGGGGTTGGACAAAATAGTTGGAACATATGCAAATTCCACTCCTATATGACAACGACATATTATATTAAGAATTTTCACTAAAACTTCGTAATTGCAGGTTATATCTATTGTAAATACGTTTATTTATCTAATTTATTCTCTCTTTGTATTATTTATTTTAGAATTTAGTAAAATTTAAGCTAAATGCGTGATCTCTCTGAGTTCGAAAAAGGGCAAATTGTTGGAGCTCGCATGGCAGGAGCCTTGATCACTAAGGTTGCTAAACTGTTTGGTTTTGCAAGAGCTACCATATCAAGAACTATGACGCAATTCAAGAAACGGTAAAATCTCTAGCAAGCATAGCAATTCGGGACGGACTTGCAAACTTACTGACAAGAACCGATATGCATTGAAACGCAATGTTGCGAAAAATCATCGGACTACTGCGGCCAAAGTGACTGCTGAGTTGAATAATCATCTGAATAGTCCAGTTTCTACTAAAACTGTTCGTCGTGAGCTCCATAATGCTTGATATCATGGAAGAGCCGCCGTAAAGAAACCTCTTCTCTTCACTCGCAACATTCAGAAGGTTGAAGTGGTGCAGAGATCACAATGCCTGGTCAGCAGACCAATGGAAGCAAGTCATATTTTCAGATGAGTTCAGTTTTTCTCTTTTCCCAACTTCAGGGCGAGTTTATGTGTGGAGGCAGCCCAAATAAGCTTACAACCCTGACTGCCTTCTTCCACCAGTGAAGCATGGAGGTGGATCAGTGATAGTTTGGGCCACCATATCATGGAAATGTCTCAGTCCAGTAGTTGCCCTGCATGGTAGAATCAACAACAAAGGTTACCTGAACATTTGGGGTGATCATGCTCATTCAATGGCCCAGACATTATTCCCTGATGGTGACTGCATCTTCCAAGACGATAATGCTCCAATACATACCGCTCGAGTGGTTAAGAATTGGTATGAAGAGCATGAAAGTGAGCTAGAACATATGGAGTGGCCTCCCCAATCTCCAGATATCAATATTATTAAACATTTGTGGTGCATTTTGGAGCGACAAGTTAGGGGCCGCTATCCTCCACCGTCGTGTCTTAAAGAGCTGGAGCAGGTGTTAATGGAAGAATGGCTGAAGATTCCTCTGGATGAAGTCAGGAAGCTGTATGATTCCATTCCTAGACGTATTAAAGCTGTATGTGAAGCTAAAGGTGGACCAACTCCATGTTAAATAACTTTTCTTAAGTTTAACAAGTGTTTCAATTATTTTGTCCAACCCCTGTACGTTAAAAATTAAACTAAGCACATCTATTACGGAGTTTGATTTAATTATGTAGTATTTTTTGTCAAAATTCGTGAATTTGTTTTACCCATGCAGGTCTTCGAAAAAGCACGCCATTCAATTCACGTTTTCTAATCCATAATGTATTAAATTATTCAACTTCTTAACAAGAAAAATCTCAAGTTGACGTTAAAAGACAGATGGCCAATGGATAAATTCCCCTCTCCAAGTTCCCCACAACCTTAACCGGGTATTGAACTCACACTATTTTGTCCTGTCACTAACCAACGCCTTTATCCACTAAGCTCTGTGTCCTTGAGGGCAACTGTGTGTGAATTTCTGGGTATTATACACCCAATGTCTTCATCAATTTTTTATCAGTGCTCATATTGCAAATTTTTGCTGTTATCATATGTTTTTACCAGAACTCATATTACAATTGTTTTTGTTATTATCGCTTTTCTCTGGTACTCCTTATTACTGGTTCCCATATTGTATTCATTTCTATGCTTGGTCAGCACAAAAATCTCCTGAGCCGACCAAGCATAGAAATGAATACAATACCTCATCTCAGAAATATCGACAAACACCTTGATAATCCATAGAAAACGAATGAATCAATCAATGAAATACTGATTAGCTACACAGGTATGTCTTTTAGATTTATTTATATTCTTTGAAATATAAATGTATAGAAACTAACGTGGCCACAAAGTGATGGATCAGTTTATGTATCGATTGTCAAATAGAATTGATCCCCCAAATTATATCAGCATTATAATTTCATGTTTGTTCATTAAATTCTGCTTAGGTATGAATGCCCCTCTTTTCCCCCAGCTATGGGTTAATTAGTAAGACTTATATCAGTTATTATTTATGTGAAGAAATAAAAATTCTAACAATCTAAAAATATATTATGGCTTTAAATAACCTGCAAAAGTGGCTGAAAAGCCGTAGAAAACGAATGAACCAAGAACGCAATTCAGGGCATTGATATGAGAGTATCTGACGACGATATTCAAGAACATGACACGAGTTTACAAGTTGATATTTCGTGGTGAGAAAGCTAGCTTTCAGGTCAAGACCGCTGATGCACCTAGACTCCTTGAAGCTGTGGTGTACCATTGAACTCTAAGTCTATTTTGGCGTCGTCTTCCCTGTGTCCTGGTCCTGACAGGGTTCCCCCAAACATTCGACCTTGTACCATATCTGAACTATGCTGAGGAAATGTTTGAGCAATTCAACGTGATCTAATAGCAAGAAAGCTTGTCTGGCTACATCAATTACGACTGAAAAGTGAATTTGGTCCTGTCTGGGTTGCCGCAACCATTCGACATTGTACCACATCTGAGCTATAATTAGAAAATTACCATACTTGGATTGAAATAGGGTCCTCTTCGCATACAAGTATTGGACATGAAGAGACTGGTTTACTTTATTTTTTTCATACTTTTCTACATATTTTATTAGTCACAGACTTCTTTCTTTTCGGAAATTTCAAAGACGCTTGATATTCCAAAACTATATATATATATATATATATATATTTATATATATATATATATATATATATATATATATATATATATATATACGAAGACAGTGCATGCCATATATGCCATCATGTAAACGCATGCATCTAAATGTCACTGCTGCATTCTGAATATCTACTTTGTCCTCTGCGATCTTTGGAAAGATTTTGTGTTTTATGAAATATCACTATTTGTTTGCCCTTACACACGCGCAGAAGCGCGCGCATGCACGCACACGCGCAGAAGCGTGCGCACACACACACACAGTCACACACACGTCCACACACGCAAATATATATATATATCAGTGAACAGAGGCGACAGACTGTTAGGTGTCCTGACGATTGCGTCTAGCGTGAAACAGCCTGCCACCTCTGGGTATTGACTTCAATGTTCACTTATATATATATATATATATATATATATATATATATATATATATATATATATATATATATAAATACAATTCGAAATTATAGTCATTTGTGTTTCGACAAACATTTTAAGTTACATATTCTGAAAAATATCCACAGAATCCACTAACCTTACAGCCCTTAAATACATGAAGATAATTGCATATGCAAATTACTAAAGTTCATCTCTGGGTCAGTGAACAACATGACAGGATAGTTCCATGAAATTTATACGAAAGTACTTGATTAATTATTCTTAGTAATTAATTAGATGCCCCCCATCATGTTACTCACGGTTCAGTTGCATTCCATTCAGGCTTGCTACCATTTATTCACTTTTTCGCATTGATTACCAGTACAACCGTTTCTCTCAAGACAGGTGACATTTGTACAAAGATTTGTATAATTTTATACTTATATAGTATGAGGCATTTTATTTTCATACTTATATAGTATGAGGCATTTTATTTTTATACTTATGTAGTATAAGGTGTTATAGATATTTTTTAAAATATAACATGAAGATAATAAACATACAGTCGAGATATTCTTAAACATTGTTAATTTTTTTTTTAAATTGAGCTCTTTTCTTCTTCTTCTTCTTCTTCTTCTTCTTCTTCTTCTTCTTCTTATTATTATTATTATTATTATTATTATTATTATCATTATTATTATTATTATCGTATATACTTGAGTACAGGGCGAGTTTTCATGATAAATAGAGTTGGCTTTTTTAAAGGTTAAAAATCATGCATATTCGGTGAGCAGTTGCACAATTCACATGTAATATTTTTTGTGATTTAAAATTCAGTATCTGTCTATATTTCTGAGATGAGGTATTATGTACACTATTTACATTATTCGGACTATTGTCCTCATCTTTGTCACCATATTTATTACAACGTATCGGCCCTTCAGTATCTGTCTATATTTCTGAGATGAGGTATTATGTACACTATTTGCATTATTCGAACTATTGTCCTCATCTTTATTGCCATATTCATCACAACATTTCGGCCCTTCAGTATCTGTCTATATTCCTGAGATGAGGTATTATGTACACAATGTACATTATTCGTACTATTGTACTCCTCTTTGTCGCCATATTTATTACAATGTTTCAAGGACACATGGCACAGTGGATAAAGGCGTTGGTTAGATCTAGTGACAGGACCCAAAGAGTGTGATTTCA
>OZ038518.1:66560846-66590846 GCA_964036315.1 Acanthosepion esculentum | reverse complement strand
GCAAAGTCGCAACGCTAGGTTTTTCAAATTTTAAGTGAGAATTTTTTATTTGAATTTATGTGTGATGTGGTAAATCCACGTATTCTATTTTTACAAGTGTTTTCAGTTAATATGTCATGAAATAAGAATATAGTTCAATTAATTTACTGTAATGTCTCAGTAGATTTTTTAGGAATTTTTTTTTGTACTGCGGATCAATAGTTATTTATAAACATAAAACATTAGGCAGCATGTATTTTATATACAAAACTATCACGCATAGAATCAAATACATGCTGCCTTATGTTTCATGTTCATATATATATATATATATATATATATATATATATATATATATCAAAGGAAAAACAGGTTTTGATAAAAATAAAGAAGACGGCAATAATTTAAAACTAGATGGTTTCTTTCATACCTGACTTGGTTCAGTTATTCTTAGGGAAAGTTATCTTTCCAATTTCAGGATATCTCCTCCAAAGTTTGCTCAACTTTTTAAAAAATATTTTTAACATTCTTTGTCTGAATAAATCCATTAAGTATTTTCCTGTAAGTTTGTTAATTTTGTGACGCGACAAAATCTATTATTGGATTTGATTGGTTTCAACACTGATTTTATCAACTTTCATTGTTTTTTTTTGTTTTTTTTCATATTTCGACCGAGTACTCTACTACCTTTCTCAGTTGTCTGTCGTGTTATTACGTCTATTGAAGGTCGGTAAATAGATGGTCATGATGTTGGAATAAGAAGTAAAATGCCGCAGCACATTTATTGAAATGCCTCGTCAACTAAATTATTCATCTATCTATCTATCTATCTATCTATCTATCTATCTATCTATCTATCTATCTATCTATCTATCTATCTATCTATCTATCGCTCTCTCTCTCTATATATATATATTTGAAATCAATATTCTTAATTTTTAAGCCTGGAGTAGATTTCTCCATTTTCATTTGGTTTACAGGTCTGAAGATTTGAAGCTGTTTTTATCGACTTCAATGAAATAAAATATCACCTATGGTTTTATATGGTGTTTTTTTTTTTCATTATATAATAAGTGTTACTCTGCCTTTGATATAGAACTCTTAACGGATCTATAGCCTTTTGTAAATTCCACACGGATTACCAATACTTTTATTATTAATATATTGGGACATTATTTACATTACTATTGTCCTTATCTTTGTCGCCATATTTATCATAACGTTTCGGCCATTGTACTCTCCTCCCTTCTTCACGTGGTTGGAATGTCGAACTGAACACTTTATTTCGCTCACTGGGGTAGACTGTTCTAGTTCCACGTGCCATGTTTAATGGATGTTAGTTATCAGTTATCTCCTGTTAATTACCCTCTCCAAGTTCTCCACTGCCTTAACCGGGTATTGAACTCATACTCTTTGAGTCATGTCACTGGATCTAACCAACGCCTTTATCCACTGTGCCATGTGTCCTGAAGAAGGTCGGGGCGTACAACGGCCGAAAAGTTGTAATAAATATGGCGACAAAGACGAGGACAATAGTCCGAATAATGTAAATAGTGTATATAATACATCATCTCAGAAATATAGACAACTGTTTCGTTTTATAATTTGGACATGTTCTCTCTACTTCAACTGGATCTGATCATATTCACGGAAAAGCTTTTTGGAGTCGTTATTGAAAGACGAGGGAAATAACGACACCAAGAAGCTTGTTGGTGAATATGAAAGGATCCAATTGAAAATAAGTAGACAAAACATGTCTAAATTATTGTACGAAACATGTTTCAATGAAAACATACTGCCGAAATATATATATATATATATATATATATATATATATATATATATATATATATATATATATATATATATATATATGTTTCATTAAATAATATAGACATGTTTTGTCTATTTATTTTAAATAAGTTCCTTTCATATTGTCTGATATGCTTAATCACATTATCGTTGAAAGACGAAAGGAAAACACCACATTGATACATGTTTAAATTCAATCTAAAATTTCGGCTTACATAAGCCATTATCAAAGATTCCAATAAATCAAACAACACACAGACGAAACTACAATAATAGTCCGCCCTTACTGCTTGAATAAGTTCAAGTAACTACAAACTTGTATTTACGAGAAAAAGAAGCGAAAATCGCGTCGCAGCTCGTGACATCACACATGACCACGCGAGAGTTAATTTGAGAAGTATTAAGTATGGGAAGCCGTTGGTATAAATCAATGGCTTCTGTTATCAATTATAGGCATTTAAAAATATTTGTGGAGATTACATAATTTATTTGGTTCAGGTTAGGTTTCAACTGTTTTATGTATATAGCTTCAAGGATTTTTGTTTATTGTTTTCATGTTTAAGTATAGTTGTGTTTTCAACAAGGATTTTCCGGAATTGAGTACGCGATGTTGAGTACAGGGATGTTGTTTTAAATGCCTAAAAATGTTAAATTATCATTTAAATGTAGAGTTAAGCACCGTGAAAGCGAGTTTGTGGTGTGACCAACTTGTCTATATTATTTTATGAAAGATGCATTAATGAAAAATTGCTGCCGAAATATACACAATATATATATATATATGTACTTAATAAGTCTATTGTATTATATCTTGTAATGTTTTGTTCACACCAGCAGTATATCTGCAATATATATATATATATATATATATATATATATATATATATATATATATATATATACACATAGTTGGATTGATGTGAATTTGTGATCCTGGGTTTACGTTTGTCTGAGGATCGCAAATAGCGTGAAAACCAGGGTCACAAGCTCACATTAATCCAACTAAATATGCCAGTATATATCACTGTTATTGAGCGCTTTCCAATAAGTACCGTACATATATAATATATAAATAATATATATAAAAATTGCATATATATATATATATATATTATATACGCACACATTTTATATATATATATATATATATATATATATATATATATATATATATATATATATATATATATATATATAATTTATATACACAAATTTTATATATATATATATATAGTAGTACAAGGAAGAATTGTATGATTTAATTCGTTATTAAAATAATATCAATCCAACTAAATATGCCAGTATCTATCACTGATATTGAGCGCTTTCGAATAAGTACCGTACATATATAATATATAAATAATATATATAAAAATTGCATTTATATATATATATATATATATATATATATTATATGTATGTATATATATATATATTAGTTACCCACACATTTTACATATATATATATATATATATATATATATATATATATATATATATATATATATATATATATCTAGTACAAGGAATAATTGTATGATTTAATTCGTTATTAAAATAAAATGAAATCCTATCTCTTCTTTCAGAAAAGCTTGCACTGACCACTGAAAATACTTCGGGATTTTTAATCCATTCTTATTATAGAATCATTTACAATGTATTGCTTAAATAAAATTATTTAAAATAAATATTTCTATAAAATATTTTGCAATGTTCTATTATTATCAACGTTTTTCTTACTGATTTTTAGAAGAATTCTTTAATAAACATTTAATAAGCAATGCATTTATAATATAAAAGAGTTATTCCATCAGTAATAATTGCGGAAATACTCTGGCCAGGGAATACTTGAATATACTGTTCCAATCGTCAAAAGAGATAGGATTTGGACAGGAACAAATTTTCGGAGATTAGCATTTTTAGATCTTCCTTAGGTCCAGAATCGAAAAAAATATCTGTCTATATTTCTTAGATGAGGTATTATGTACATTATTTACATCATTCCGACTATTATCCTCATTTAGTCACCATATTTATTACAACGTTTCGGCCTTCTTCAGTAGGTTTGAATGACGAACTGAACCCTTTATTTCGCCCACTGGGGTAGACTGTTCTGTTTTAATGGATGTCAGTTATCCCACAAGTTCTCCACTGCCTTAGCCGGGTATAGAACTCACACTCTTTGTCATGTCATTGGATCTAACTAACGCCCTTATCCACTGTGCCATGTGTCCTTGAGGACATCTGAGAATGAATTTCTGGGTATTATAAACTTAATGGCTTCAGCAACCATTTTTTACCAGTGCTCAAAGATGAGGAAAATAGTCCGAATAATGTAAATAATGGAGAACCTTCTTATAATATCGATACAATGTTAAATCGATAAATGTCTTTATCTATCTATCTATCTATCTATCTATCTATCTATCTATCTATCTATCTATCTATCTCAGTGTGTTCATATCTATCTATCTATCTATCTATCTATCTATCTATCTATCTATCTATCTATCACTCTGTAAATATAACTGTTAAATTTGTCGGTCAGTCTGTCTGTCTGTCTGTCTATCTATCTATCTATCTTTCACAGTGTGTTCATATCTATCTATCTATCTATCTATCTATCTATCACTCTGTAAATCCATCTGTTAAATTTGTCTGTCTGTCTGTCTATCTATCTATCTATCTATCTATCTATCTCAGTCTGTTTATATCTATCTCAGTCTGTTTATATCTATCTATCTATCTATCTATCTATCTATCTATCTATCTATCTATCTATCTCAGTCTGTTTATATCTATCTATCTATCTATCTATCTATCTATCTATCTATCTATCTATCTATAGTTGGAAGGATGGTTCCCGTGGTGTGCAGAACATTATAATTATTTTGAAACCACAAGAACTTACCATCCAAGTACTAATATATATATATATATATATATATATATATATATATATATATATATATATATGAAATGTTTGGTAATCTTTAGGGATAAGTTTGTTTGTTTTCAAGATTTTGGTGATTAGGACTCTCCACAACTTCCTCTTCTGTGTAGTTCTTAATTCTTCTTCTACTACTACTACTACTACTACTTCTTCTTCTTCACGTTTTCTTATCGTTTGTAGCACTTAGCAATGATTGTCTTCTTATTCCCCCGCCCCCACGCCCATTTCTGCTAGCCATTCTCGTCACGTAAGTCACTCACTGTTTCCCGGAATCTTTCTTTCTTTCATAATCTCCTTCATTGTCAATGCACTTAATCCAGTAGAGAATACTGATACAATAGATCAAACATATAAACCTCTAAAGGGATTTGATATCTAATCTCGCCATGACATTATCCGTCATATTTACCCATCTTAATCTTTCAACCAGCTTGTCGGAATTTCTTGCTGAAACTTCCAAGTCATGTTGGATCCCCGCTTCCTCAATTTTAGTCAATATTAAACGAATACCACACAAAAATTCCTCGATTTTATAGTCTAGGAAAACTCACATTCCAGTCCAAACCGTCACATCTATATTTTGCTCCCAATGGTAATAGCAATATTAGCTGTTTCCTTATAAGTAAACATTCAACATTCAATGACGAGCAGAAAGTAGTACTGTCAGCTAAAACTCATAAAATATTTCCCTTTCAACCATCTTTCATGAAAGATGTGTTTTTCATCATTTCACTTCAAGCAAGGTGACAATGCCACTAAGACGCAAGGGGTTACTGGCAGAGAAAAAGAATGAGAAGACTTTAGACGAAACTGGAATCCTAATACTAAACAGAAAATAAGGGATAGACCTCTACTTCGTTTTAAAAGACGGAGAGGAGTGTGAATGGGGCGATAGGCGTATCTATCTACTCTTAAGTTGTTATTGTTCTTTCTAGTATTGGCGGGAGTTTCCTTCCTAACGTTTTATTTGAAGCAGTGTGGAAGGTCTACATCCTGATTATGACATTTCCCTTCGAGATGTGTTATCTATTTTAGTTATAGACGAGCGAAGGTCATAGCGAAAACTTTAACTTTAGGGACACTTCTCAGGTACTTTTGTATTTGTTGAACTGCCACAAAACCCACACGTAGATTATAGTCTATGCTGAGCGGACCTGAGTGACATTTTCTGGGAGAGAGTGTACAAATCTGGCGTGATCAGCAATTTCAACAGGTTCAGTACGACCATCGAACGCTTCCAAGCAGTCAAGCTGCTAACCATTTTCACTCACAAGGCTTGGATCAACCGAACTAAACAGAGCCGTACGCTGGGATCACCCCCCCCCCAGACAGACAACATTAAAATCTTGACAAATCGACAACGGTGAAAATCGAACCGCGGGTCACATAGTCGGAAAGCGAATGTTCTAACCAGGTGTGGACGAGTGTTTACACACACACACATACACACACACACACACACACACACACACACACACACACACACACACATTTATATATAGATATATAGATATATACATATGAGTGTATATATATATATATATATATATATATATATATATATATATATATACTTGTATTGGTTCGTTCTTTTGTTACTACTGCTTGAGACACGTTTTACTACACCCAATTCTTTCGGGGGATATATATATATATATATATATATATATATATATATATATATATATATATATATATATATATGAAGAAATATAGTCTTAAAGTGTGCTATATTTATGGGATAAAGTGCTCAATATCAGAGATAGAGCGTGTGTAAATATAAAATTGAACATAGAAGTCAACACTTAGAGACGACAGTCTGTTTCATGCTAGATGCAATCATCGGGCCACGATGATTGCATCTAGCATGAAACAGACTGTCGCCTCTAAGTGTTGACTTCAATGTTCACTTTTATATATATACATATATATATATATATTATTATATTATTTATTTGGGCAGCAATCCTACTTTTATACAAGTTTCATTAAAAACACAGATAAAGTATGGTGGTTATTTATTTATTTAATTTTTTGCGTTCTTAAAATTTTGTTCTTATTTCGGACATAAATTTGGTAGAAATTCTTCGAATGTCTTGTATATCCGAGCGTTTTCTGCTGTTCTTTTAGCCATTATCAAGGATGATTTTATTTTTAGTTTCACTTAAATTTTTGACTTGTTCGGATTGTGAATTTGGAGAGCCGAGTTCGAATTCCAGTCGAATTCCAGTCGAATCCGTTCCATTCACTTACCCTTGGGAAAGGTATGAATCGTCGTCTTCTCATCTCCCCAGATGTGGGGAAATTGCAGGACAGCTTGGATAGGAATCGATCCATGATAACTCTCAATTCAAAACCGATCCTCTAGGTTGGGTGAGGGGTTGTACAGTAGGCTAACAACATACTCACTTAAAGAAAAACTGCCTTGTTACAGAATCCGAAACGATATCTTGTAGCCCTATGTTCACTAAGTATATAATATATGGATGGTTTTATGTATGTATCTAGAGTTATAGGAATTTTCAAAACACGGTCAGCACATTGTGGCCGTGTTCATAGTTGATGTTATTGAACGTTTTATCAGTAGTACTTCCATTATCTTTAGCCTTTTTTTTAAATGTAGGCGAAGCTATTATATTTGTATTGTGTACGAGTATGTAGTAGATAAAGTTTAGTAGGTTTCCGCGTGTGTTTAAATGGTTTCTAACGTGAGTCTTATCGATATATATATATATATATATATATATATATATATATATATATATATATATATATATATATATATATATATATATATATACAGGGTGTCCATAAAGTTCGTGTGCACTTTAAAAAATTTATAACTTTATTTGTATTTGCGATGGAAACAATCTGTAAAAAATGTTATAAAGTTTAATGTACCTAGTTTCAAGTATAGCTAAAATAACTAATGTGATTACAGGCATTACTGTAAATCAGTTGGCAAATGTTTTCCGTGAACTGCAAAATCGTATTACCCTTTGTATTGCTAATGATGGAGGACATGTGGAAACTTAAATCAAATTTCAATAAAACCTTAAAAAATATAGATTTACTTCTTTCTAATCCTTTTTAGAAATTATTTCTATCGCAAATACAAATAAAGTTATACATTTTTTAAAGTACACATAAACTTTATGGACACCCTGTATGTACATATATATATATATATATATATATATATATATATATATACTTAATATTATTTTTAAAGTATTTAAATCTGATTTTATGTTTAATGTTATTTTAGTATTTGACATTTCTAATATTTTAAACTCTGAAGTCAACACTGAGTTGCGATGGTCTGTTTCATGCTTAAATACTATCTTCAATTCACTTTTGCATTTACTTACGCTCTATCCTTGATATATAGCGATTTAACACACACACAGAGATACATACATACATACATACATATATATATATATATATATATATATATATATATATATATATATATATATATATTTGTGTATTTAGGCAGCAATCCTTCTTTCAAGCACATTTCATTAAAAACGACTGACAAGGTGCTTTTATTTAGTTTTTTATATAATTTCTCGTGCGATCTATAAAAGTTTTTCTTTTCAGAGGATAAATTATATAAAAATTGTCCGAATGTTCTTTTCCGAGCGCTTTCGGCTATACTTTTAGCCATTATCAAGGATTGTATTTCAACTGTTAGAATTAGAAATAGTTTGTGTGTGTTTTATAAAGTGATTCATTTTTTGTTTTTTTTTGTTTCAAAACACGGTCAAGATATTATGTCCATGTTCAAAGTTAATATTATTAAAGGTTGGTTTGTTTAATTTTATAAGTAAGGCTTCCATTATTTTTAGCCTTTTTTTGCAAGTATATATATGTAGAGAGAGAGGTGGGGAGAGAGAGAGAGAGATGACGAAAGAACTTTCTGGATGGATATCAAGAAACAATGAGTAAGCGATTGAAATTCTCTTGGGGCGAGAAAGGTGTTAAAATTGTGAAATTCTTTACAAGTAAGGCAGAGCAGACGATCTCGAAAGAATGGAGTGGGAGGATCAAAACAGATTGTTATTGTGAAGGACTGACGCCCCATGTCTTCCATCTGAGGCCAACAGAACGAGTGTCATTCATTCATATGACACAGGAAACGTGTACACTCAATAAAATAAACAGACGAAAAGATCAAATCTTTTGGATGGGAGAATTTTACATCAGTCTCTTATATCACTGGATTCAAAGAACAATACATTTTATTTGATTTGATTCAGTTGGAGATATTTACTGTCAAAACTTTTAAAAATAGCGATGAATTCAAGACACTGGGACATTCTTCCAATTGTGAATATATTTTAATGAACCGTTTCCACCGTTTCGAGAACATGGAAACAAAAAGGATACTTGTATTAGAATCCGAAAAAAGGAATTGAAATTTCTAAGGCAGATAATGAGAAAAGAGGACTTGGAGAATTTGGCACTCACAGGTCGTTCTGAACCCCGCAAAAAATGAGTGATAGAAAAGAGAGAGAGAGAGAGAGAGAGAGAGAGAGAGGGGGAAAGAGATATGAAGTGAATGACATATAGACAGACAGATAGATAAGAGGGTGATATATATATATATGTCTGTTCGACATTTCATCCAACTGAAGAAGGCTGGAGCGTACAACGGCCGAAACGTTGTGATAAATATGGCAACAAAAATTAGGACAATAGCCCGAATAATGTAAATAGTATATATATATATATATATATATATATATATATATATATATATATTATAATATTTTTAAAAAATATGATTCCTTCGCTACATAAGAGTTCTCATGTTTCAAAAGCGAGAGCCGAGACCCCTAATATAATTTTTGAATTATATACCTCGTCAAGCGAGAATTTGGTTCCCAAATTCTCGCTTGACGAGGAAGCGTCACCAGACACCTTAATTCAACTTAATTTCAAAAATTATATTAGGGGTCTCGGCTCTCGCTTTTGAAACATCTTATGTAGCGAAGGAATCATATTTTTAAAAAATATTATAATATAAGCTCTACTTCTGTATGGAGCACTGTCTTTTTAAAAATAAAAGCAAAAATACTAAGGAACTCCGGATTATTTACCTAACGTGTTCTTTCCTATTTTTCTGCATACCTGCACACACACACACACACACACACACACACGCACACACACACATATATATATATATATATTTCGTGAAATACATATTTTTTGACGGTTTGCCACATATCATCAGTGATGTTGTTAACCAAAGTTCATCAGGGGTTTCGAGTCTTTCAACATCCTACCTCTTCTCCACGGTGGTCCAGTGGGTGTAATGTGTTGTTATGTAGCATATATTTCCATTTACTCTTTTTTTTTAATTTAGTTTCCTGGTTACGTCGATTTACGTCAGTGGGTATCTTGTACAACCTGTTCTGTATATTCCTGCCTCTGTCCTGTTGCTGTTACTATCTCCATTGGTATTATGCATATGTCTTTTTCTTTTAGAGAAGGTGCTGATGAAAATGAAATTTAGATAAATGTTATTTTCAATTGTAGACAGTACATAATTTTGTTATGGTTAATAATTATTATTTGTGAAGTTATATATTTGTATTCTGTGGATTTGGTAGTATTTGCATTTGGCATTGTGCTGAAGATAATTCGAGATCATCAAAGAGTTTTCAATGTATTTGTCTTCTTCGGAAAAGGAATTGGCTCCTTAAATAAATGTCAATGATTACTCCGGATTTTATTTTGCTTCAGTAAAAATAAGCAAACAAACTCGAGTGCTTGACGATCTGTTCTATCGAAGCAGCAAAAACGGAATATTTCGCGTCCCCGAGACACCGTAATGCAATTAGTTACGTATAAGCTTGTTACTTTGTAATGAGAAAGACAAAAACGTAATATTACAATATATATATATATATATATATATATATATATATATATATATATATATATATATATACATATATATATATATATATATATATATGAAAATCAGAAAATCTTTTAAGAAAACCGGTTTCAACCCAAAATATAAATAAAGATAAAAATAAATATAATAATTCCAGCACCTGAAAATTGCTTCGGCATGAAACTCGGAGTTGTGCAATTAATGTAAGATATTATGTATATTTCTTTATATATATATATATATATATATATATATATATATATATATATATATATATATATATATGTCTATATTTCTGAGATGAGGTATTATGTACAGTATTTACATTAGTCGGACTATTGTCCTCATCTTTGTCGCCATATTTGTCACAACGTTTCGGCCGTTGTACGCTCCGTCCTTCTTCAGGTAGTTGGAACTTCGAACTGAACCCTTACCCCGGTGATCGAAATGAAGGGTTCAGTTCGAAGTTCCATCCACCTGATGAAGGGCGGAGCGTACAACGGCCGAAACGTTGTGACAAATATGGCGACAAAGTTGAGTACAATAGTCCGACTAATGTAAATACTATATATATATATATATATATATATATATATATATATATATATATATATATATATATATATATATTCTGTTCATATCTATCTATCTATCTATCTCATTCTGTTCATATCTATCTAAATATATCTATCTATCTATCTATCTATTCCAATTCTTGAGAAATGACTGATTGATCATCGCTTTACAGAAAGCGGCCACAACTTGGAGAAATATTCTTAGAGTGGCGTTGTTTTTTTCCAAGTTTCTCTTTAAAGATAGAAAAGACCAATGGAAAGGAATCACTCTCAAGTTCCTGATTCTGAGCAGAAGCCGAATTCACTGCCAAATGCTTACGGGTTGAATTGGAAATAAATCGAGTTGCTATTTACATAATTTGCAATTGCTTTTTCTTGTCACGATGAACGGCTACGCTCTCAACGATGTTCCATTCTTTGAACGTCAACTGTGTCCTAAGTTCAACCCTCAGGTGAAACTCATAGGCACATTATCCGTTGCTTAGAAGTGCTGATAAGATGGTCGGCTTATTGTACCGATCAAGGAAGTACCTGACCCATTCTACCATGCATGATATTTTCAGTCTTGGCAGAAATCCTTTATATGATCTTGTAGGGGATGACTAATTTTCTATTCAAAAGCCTCTTTCCCTGCAGACGCAAAGTTGCAAGCCTATCGCTAATCGATATTCGCATGAAAAATGCTCAAATGAACGCAACTCTTTGGCAGATGCGACCCTGAATTCTACTATCTAAATAGGAGTAGATAGATTTACCTACGGCCCGGTTCACACTCCTTCACGGTATTTTGAAAAGGAGTAGAAGTTTATCTTTTTTTCCTTGTTTAAGATTGGGTTTGCGGCTCATTCTAAAGTCTTTTCATTCTCTTTCATTCCAAGTATTCCCTTGCGTCTTAGTGGCATTATCGCCTTGCTTGGGGTGAATTGATCAGTCTCTATCTATCCCTCTTATCGTTATAATTTTAACTGACTTCTATATGGGGCTTTTTAAAGCCTCGTTTTGAGCGAACTGTATAAAAAAATAAAGAATCCTGGATAATATAAGTCATGCATAATTCTAATTTAAAATAGGTGATATTTACTATTTACCGAGTGAGCAAACTAGGATTTTACACAATATATTTTTTTATGTTTTTATCCTCCCTATATAACACGTAATTTTCTTTCTTGTCTTAAGTTTGACAGCATTCGTTCAGTAAGAAAGTTCTATGCGTTTTATATCTTGTCATACATGTCTAGAAAGCAGTAAAACATCTAGGCTCCCAGGCTTAATTATCTCAGTATTTCCTGTTTTAAGACCAAGTCTGCATTTTATGACATTGGAATGGCCTTTTAGATGAGGGGAGTATGACTAGTTTTGTGGGATTGGTCGGGGGTACAGTATTATGGAAACTTTCTGACAGACGAATGGCGTAATTCATTATTTTGTGACGTTCGACACTTGGCCACAAAGAAGCGTGCTGGATTATTATTCTGGGTACATTTACAGCCTTCACCTTATCTATAATAATCAGAATACTTCTGGCCTATTATATTCTTCGGCCTTCTTTTAATACCAACTGTTTTCAGTATTCCGTAATCATTTGGAAATATTCTTCGTGTAATTTGGAACATACGTCAATGTCTATACAGGGATCTCAAACTCGCTTAAAGATTAGCGCTGTGGAAAATGGAATCGGTGTTCTGGTTTGAAATTCCGATAGATTCTGATACACTATTTACATTATTCGGACTATTGTCCTCATCTGTGGTCATATTTATTACAACGTTTCGGCCGTTGTACGCTCCGGCCTTCTGCAGGTGGTTGGAATGTCGAACTGAACCCTTTATTTCGCTCATTGTGGTAGACTGTTCTAGTTCAACGTACCATGTTTATGGTTGTCAGTTATCAGTTATCTCCTGAAAATTCCCCTATCCAAGTTCCCCACCGTCTGAATCACGTATTGAACTCACACTCTTTGGATCCTGTCACAGGATCTAACCAAAGCCTTTATCCACTATGCCATGTGTCCTCGAGGACATTCCAACCACCTGAAGAAGGTCGGAGCGTACAACAGCCGAAACGTAATAAATATGGCAACAAAGATGAGGACAATAGTCCGAATAATGTAAATCGTGTAAATAATACCTCATCTCAGAAATATAGACAGATACTGAAGGGCCGAAACGTAATAAATATGGCGACAAAGATGAGGACAATAGTCCGAATAATGTAAATAGTGTACATAATAGCTCATCTCAGAAATATAGACATATACTGAAGGGCCGAAACGTTGTAATAAATATGGCGACAAAGATGAGGACAATAGTCCGAATAATGTAAATAGTGTACATAATACCTCATCTAAGAAATATAGACAGATACTGAACGGTCGAAACGTTGTAATAAATATGACAACAAAGATGAAGACAATAGTCCGAATAATGTAAATAGTGTACATAATACCTCATCTCAGAAATATAGACAGATACTGAAAGGCCGAAACGTTGTAATAAATATGACAACAAAGATGAAGACAATAGTCCGAATAATGTAAATAGTGTACATAATACCTCATCTCAGAAATATAGACAGATACTGAAAGGCCGAAACGTTGTAATAAATATGACAACAAAGATGAGAAAAATAGTCCGAATAATGTAAATAGTGTACATAATACCTCATCTAAGAAATATAGACATATACTGATACGTTTACTTTCGAATGTTGTCCTTGGTAAACGAATCGCTTCTTCCCCCCTGCTAAGGGTTAATTAAACGAGTAGACTGGACTCTTTTCTCGTGATTTCTCTTTGAATTTCCAGGATGCGGAGTTATCATTATTTACAGTCGTCACCTTCGTTGTTATTATCACAACGTTTTAGTTGTTGCGCCAATCAGACAATTTCAAACTGGCAAACGGCCTAGAAGAACTAATTTGAATTTAATAAAACAAATCTCTAGATATAGCAACCGGAAATCGCTTCATTATCTTTTCCAAGAATGCATAGCCATTCATATATAATACAGATTATACTATGGAGAACCGTGATCGCCTACGTTCTGAAATGAAAAGGAAATCGTGGGGAGCCATGAACATTTACATCCTGAAGGGAGATGTATTTGAAAAAAAAAATGGCAATTATATTGTAGATCCTCACATGTACGTTGCGGCCAAAAAGTGGGGGATTAGCTATATTTCTCTTGTTTTTTACAATTTTTCTTTTCTATGGAATTTCTTCAGCTTGATATTAAATGCTGGCAGATTATTAGCGTTATTATTCAGTCATAAAACATTTTGCATGATGAGCTCAGTGGTTAGAAAAAAGCTTCAGCTAAATGTTCATGTTCCTCATCTATTAGGTTCATACAAATTATCTGAAGGTGACAGGTGTGAAGAAGACGCTATCTGAAGAGGTTTTCATATTGACTACATCAATCGTTTGCCGTCTCATTGTCATGTAACAATCGAAATCCTTGTACAGGAAATAATATTCTTTTTCTGTGCGTCGTTCAAACGAGACAGTTGCTCGAGCCATTGGTGTGTAGTCACAGTTTATCTTGGCACAATAAAAATTCACAATAATATTCCTTTTGAATAGCATTTTCTTAGTATATGGGATGTTCCTAGTAGGGTGATTTTCTGGGCAACTTGTATATTGATTTTACCTTGGACACTATTAGTAAAATTGCCCATTCCTTTTCTCACGAGGCCCAGTGCTCCGATTACTATTGGTACAGTCTTAGTCTTCATTCCCCACATCCTGTTAATCTCGATCTCCAGGTTCTTGCATTTGGACAATTTCTCTATAATTTTTATGGAGGTGTTTCTCTCAGATGTTACTTCTATGTCAATAAGCATTCACTTCCCGTACTTTTTGTCTGTCTCTTTGAATTGGCATGTTCCATAGGATAGTTACATCGTTATTTTGGGCAGCTGTGTCTGGTTGTTTCTCATACCATCTCTCAGTGGTTTCGATTTTGTGCTACTTGCATATCTTCCAGTGCACATATGTCGCTACCTTGTTATGTCTGTGGGTATATTCATTCCCGGACATCCTGAAATAAAATGGTCGACAGTTTCATTATATTTTCCGCAGATCCTGCATTTCGGGTTAGTTCCATCCTTAATTGTGTGACAGTGATAGGATCTGGTTTCGAGGATTTGGTCCTATAGTTTTCAGCCCGGTTCTCCTCAGCCACTGATGTGTTTTCTGTTGGTCCATATCTGCATCTTTCGTTCTTTTTAGGTATTTGCGATGCAACGCCTTGCCTTCCCGGGTTTGTTTTTTTTATTTCATTTGGCCAAGTTGCTTTGCTTTCTATTTTACTCATTTGCCGTAGATCGTATTCGCTTATTTTTTCTTGGTAGGATTTCAGGTATATTAAACTGTTTCTTGAAGATTGCTGCTTCGTGGTTGATGTAATAGACTTGGTGTTTTACTATTTGTAGGAGAGGGTTATTGGTTCACTTGTGATCTATGCTTCCAGTTTCATTGTAGTAGTTTTTAGAATTCAAGTTAGATTAGACCGCGTTCTTCTTAAGCTCTTGCTACATACATCCTATCAATTTGGGTTGTTTTTCTGGTCTAGGCGTCCAATCTTTTAATGTCATTCAACTTCCATTTAATAATGTTGAAGCTGTAAGTTACCACAGGTATAGCTAAGGTGTTGATAGCCTTCATTTCATTGGACCCATTAAGTTCGCTTTCTAGTATCAAAAGAACTCATCTATAATATTCTTTTCGGATCTTTTTCTTCATAATTGAGTGTTGTATTCCGTCTCCATTAATTCCTCAGTATTTGTATATATCATCTTGGTTTCTTTAATCTTTTTGTTGATATCAAGGTCTAAATTTGTAGTTTTTGTTAGTTTACCGCCTTTGAAGGTGGCTTTGGCACATTTGTCAATTCCGAGTTCCATCCTAATGTCTTCGCTGAAGGTTTTGACAATGATGAGTAGGGTTTCTTTCTCCTGGTTGTCATCCTTGGCAAACGTTTTAAGATCATCAGTATAGAATAGGTGATTCAGTTGTCCATTGTTTTATATGTTACATATGTTACAGCTCTTGCTATGTACAGCTTGGCTAAGCATTTTTCTGGTCTTGGAGTCCAATCTTTTAATGTCATTCAACTTCCATTTAATAATGTTGAAGCTGTATATTACTAGAGTATAGCGAAGTTGTTGATAGCCATCATTTTTCGACCCCATTAATTTCGATTTCTAATATCAAACGCACTCTATTTTTCTTCATAATTGAATGTTGTATTCCGTCTCTTTCATTAATTCATAAATATTTGTATACACCATCTTGGTTTACACCCTTAATCTTATTGTTGATTTAAAGGTCTAAATTTATAGTTCTTCTTTGTTTACCGACTTTGAAGTTGACTTTGGCGCATTTGCCAATTCCGAACGCCATCCTAATGTCTTCGCTGAAGGTTCCTTTTTGTGGTCATCCTTGGCAAACATTTTGAGATCATCAATCTAGAATAGGTGATTCAGTTTGCCATTCTGCGACTTGTATCCGTAGCTACTGTTGTTCAGCAGGCAGACGAGTGTCGTTTATGCAAAGCAGAAGAGTCGTCGTGACAACGAATCTCCTTGGAAAATCCCCCTTTTGATGTCGATTGGTCTCGATGTAAATGACCCATTTGTATGATTCATGTTTAGTGCAGTCTTCCCATTTTCCATGCTCTCCAATATGAATTTGACCGTTATGGGGCATACTCTGTATATTTTGAGGCTTTTCTTTATTCATGATTGTGGTACACTGTCGAACGCCTTTCTGTAGTCGATCCATCGTATCGATAAGTTTCTTTTCTTTATTTTCACCTCTTCCAATATTGTTTTATTGATAATTTGTTAGTCCTTGCACCCGTATCTGTCTCTTTTGCATCCCTTCTCTTCTGCTGGGAGTATTTTTTTTTCTCTCAAAGAAGTGGTATGTCCCCTCGGTTATGATAAAAGTGAGGATTTTGTAGATTGTTGGTAGGCAGGTGATGGACCTATAGTTTTTCGGGTTCTGCGTCTCTCCTGTTATTGGGAGTAGGTATGTTAGTCGCACACCTGAGCCATTTGGGACATTTTTTATCGGTTTATGATTATATCATTGTATGCCCGTGCGTGGTCTTGATGGGTAAAATTCTTTCAAAAACGAAAACACTATTGATGCACCGTAATATTTAATAATGATAATGTTTTTAATATAATGGAGTCATTAAATAGCCTTTAAAAGAAGAAGAATGAGGAGGAGGAGGAGGAAGCATAAGGAGGGGAGGAGGAAGAAGAAGAAGGAGGAGGAAGAAGAAGAAGAAGGAAGAAGAAGAAGAAGGAAGAAGAAGAAGGAGTTGGAAGAAGAAAGAGTTGGAAGAAGAAGGAGGCGGAGGAAGAAGAAGAAGGAGGGGGAGGAGGAGGAAGAAGACGAAGATGTAGGAGGAGGAAGAAGGAGGGGAGGAGGAGGAAGACAAAGAAGGAGGAGGAGGGAGAAGACGAAGAAGGATGGGGAGGAGGAAGAAGAAGAAGGAGGGAGAAGAAGACTAAGAAGGAGGAGGAGGAAGAAGGAGGAGGAGGAAAACAAAGAAGGAGCAGGAGGAAGAAGAAGGAGGAGGAGGAAGAAGAAGAATATACTATTATTAATACTAATAAATCTTATATAGTATTTACATACGCACATGAAATAATAATTAACGTAAGGTTCTGTAAAAAACGAAAACACTTTTTAATAATACAATAATCGTTATCTTCGCCACATGAACTGTGCCTTTTACTTTATAACTCACTACTTTAGGTGAATCTTGGCCCTTCTCCAACGTGAATATCATAGTAAAAATTAAATAATAATAATGATAATAATATGATCATATATAGTCTTTACATATGTACATGAAATAATCTTTTGATTAAAAGCCTCGTGACCTGTTTGGTCTGGAAAATATAAAATAATACATTATTACTCTATTCCTATTGAAGATAATTATATCACTTTTGCTCTTCCATAGAAATGCATTTGCATTTTGCGATGATTTCGATTTGATATTTCGCTCCATTGGTTTTTATGACTTCCAAAATGTCCACGGCGACGTTAATTGCAGTCTCCTGATTCATTTCTTTTATTCAAGCGTGCATTTTGAAGCTCTTAATTTGATGTCTTTTCTGTCCGTTTCGTTTTACACTTTGTTAAATAGATTGTATCGAATGTGGTAACCAATGAAGAAAAAAACACATACAAGGTGTGTGCAAAAAAAAAATGCCCAGCAAGGTATGCAGGTGAGATCGTTTGATTGGCAGACAAAAAAGAAAACTTAGATACTTTTAGACAAGGTAGCAAAGAAAAGAGTAATTATCAGTTGTAAGAAGACAGAATGCATAGTTATTAGCAAGTGGAAGAGCTCACGGTGCAAGCTTCAAATTGAAGATATGAAAGGCAAACAGGTGACGAAGTTTCATGGGGATTGCTATGATGACTTCTTCCCTATCGTACCTAAACATTTTTCAACTTTAAGTCCAGTACTAGACTGGCATCGAGATCTCATCGACTTACAATTGAGCTGGCTACATGTAGCCTTTAATTCTATGCCAACAGATCTTTTCTCGCACTTTTCGCTTGTGGAACTCTCTCCCGGCTCCATGCTTTCCAGCCAACTTTAATCTGCAAAAATTTCAATGCAATGTCAATGGCTATCTACTGTCCTCCTGATTACTCTTTTCTCTTTCCGCTCATTAATGTTTCTGTTCCTAATTCTTCCACACCCTGTAACCTCTTGTGTCTTAGTTGTTTTATTGTCTTGAATGTGGTGATTTCGATTACACACACACACACACACACACACACACATATATATATATATATGTGTGTGTGTGTGTGTGTGTGTGTGTGTGTGTGTGTGGTGCAGGTATGCAGAAAAATAGAAAAGAACACGTTAGGTAAATAATCCAGAGTTCTTTAGTATTTTTGTTTTTTTATTTTTTAAAACACAGTGCTCCATACAGAAGTAGAGCTTAAATTATAATTATTTAAAAAAAAATATGATTCCTTCGCTACATAAGAGTTCTCATGTTTCAAAAACGAGAGCCGAAACCCTCAATATAATTATTGAAATTAAGTTGAATTAAAGTATCGAGTCCCGTTTCATCCTCAAGCGAAAATTTAGGAATAAGCTATCTTGTGGTTTGCGTGTGTTTATTACGCATACATATACATGACACTAAATGAAGTGTTTCATGCTGTCTTTACAAATCGTAACCATACTCCTCGCCCCCCACCTGAATCTGCTACAATTTCAATGCAATGTCAATGGCTATCTACTGTCATCCTGATTACTCTTTTCTCTTTCCGCTCATTAATGATTTTGTTCCTAATTCTTCCACACCCTGAAACCTCTTGTGTCTTGGTGGCTTTATTGCCTTGCATGGTGTGATACCGATTAAAAAAATGTAATAACGAGAATAAGGAAAATAACGATTCGGGCAATTATGATGATAATATTAAGCTACAAATATCTATCTATCTATCTATCTATCTATCTATCTATCTATCTATCTATCTATCTATCTATCTATCTATCTCAGCCTGCTCATAATAATGTTTAGGCCCTTCAGTATCTGTCTATATTTCTGAGATGAGGTAGTATGTAAAATATTTACATTATTCGGACTATTGTTCTCATCTTTGTTGCCATATTTATTACAATGTTTCGACTCTTCAGTATCTGTCTATATTTCTGAGATGAGTTATTATGTACACTATTTACATTATTCCGACTATTGTCCTCATCTTTATTTATTACAATGTTTCGGCCGTTGTACGATCAGGTGGTTGGAATGTCGAACTGAACCCTTTATTTCTACTGGGATAGACTGTTCTAGTTCCACTTGCCATGTCTAATAGATGTCATTTATCTCTTCCTAATTCCCCTCTCCAAGTTCTCCACCGCCTTAACTAAGTTTGGGGCCTGTAACTGGATCTAACTAACGCCTTTATCCACTGTGCCATGTGCCCATGTGGTCATATGTTTTTAAATTTCTGGGTGTTATAAACCTAATGTCTTCCGCCTCATTTTCTTACCAGTGCTCATATTGCAATTTCTGCCTTTATTTTATGTTTTTACCAGATCTCATATTGCAATTTTTCTTGTTATTATCGCTTTTCTCTGGCACTCCTCATTACTGGTTACAAATAATGAATTCATTCCTATGCTTGATCGGCTCAGAATATTTTTGTGGCCTAGCTTATGTGCTGATTCCTTAAGTTCCTCGTCAGAATGCAGAAAGTACTGGACAGCCGTTTCGTTTTATTTTGGGACTCCTCAGCAATGCGCATCCACAACCGAGAATTGAACCCCGACCGTTACGATACGCCACATGATTCAACGGGCCTCGTTGATGGAGAGGTAACTAAATAGACTCGATAGATTCCGGGGTGTAACTTATCCGAGTTTCCCTTACCCATAGGACAGTGTCCCCACGAGCCACGATTTCTATCACCAATCCGCTTCATCCAATGCATTAGAAGCCCGTTTAAGCACGGATATACAAATGATAGAAATTATTAGGAGGATTTGAAATAATCATAATTAAGTAATTCATCGTGTCTAGAAGAAACCTCAACAGAATGCAGAAAGCACTGGACGGCTGTTTCATCCTACGAATATTTGGGACTCATCAGCAGTGCGTATCCACTACCGAGAATTGAAACCCCGACAGTTACGTTATCAGGCAAACGTCATACCAACTGTACAAACGGGTAACGATATAACGCCGCTCGGTCACATATTCCGTGGTGGAACTCGTCCGAGTTTCCCTTACTCATAGGGCTGTGCCACCCCACGAGCCACGACTATTATCACCAAGCCTCTCCAACTGGAGGATTAAAGCCGGTTCCAGCAAGGATATACAAGTGATAGAAATTATTAGGAGGATTTGAGATAATTATAATTAAGTAATTCATCGAGTCTAGAAGAAACCTCAACAGAATACAGAAAGCCTTAGACGGCCGTTTCGACTCATCAGCAGTGCACATCCACTACCGAGAATCGAACCCGGGCCGTTACAATACGACGCATAGAAAGTAATTATAGAAATGCAGAGGGAAGCTGCATTATAATGGTGGGAATGTGAGTGTAACCGATATGCCAGGTCAGGTTCAATAAAAAATCACTAAAATATCAACAAGGATTGCGTGTTCGTATTCTTGTGTTTCTTTTCCGTTTCTTTTACCAAACCAGAGCATAGCTATCATAATACGGGAGTTAACTTAGACTGCAAGAGTTGTTTTAAGAAAATCTTTAATCCAATTGACCTTATCTGTTTTCTAGACAGTTGTGAGTTCAATCCTTGCATATTGCACTTCTGAAGAGTCGCACTGTTTCAGTGGAAACAAATGGAAACAAGACTGCTAAATATTAACTAATAAGAGTTATCTCTCTTGAGCTTGCAAAGATGAAAGTGAACAGATTACCCAATGAATTGAATAAAGTGTAGAAATCAAATTTCCCAGAAGGTTATCAAATATGAGAGCAAACTCTTGAAGAAGGCTGAAGAGTAGAACGACAGAAATATTGTGAGTTTAACAATGAGAAATGCTGATCTGAGTAACAAAACAGAATAATAATGATTCCTCATCTCATGAATCTAGCATCAATTTTCAGTTTCACTGTCAAGCAGAAACGCATATCGAAAGTGTCAAACATTCAGCAATTACCAAAGCAGGAAATAAAATAAAGATAAAATTAAAATTTCTTTTGCACTTATTTGTTCTTGGTTTAAGATATCTACATTTAACATTCGGCATTGTCTGCTAACGTTTTAAAGAAAGGGCAAGTAGCTTTTGATAAAACCCTGATAAAAGAAACTGCGTTATAAGATCGATTTTTTACGCCCAATGAGAAAAGCACTGACGAATGTATGTGATTAAGAATTGTTCACAGGGCTTACGACCCTCGATTAAAAATTGGTTCTCGACTCGGTCACCAAAGTTAAGCAACGCCAAAACTCGTCCGTAGCAACATGACCGCTTGGGAATACCACGTCAGTCTATGGGGCAATGAGTGGTCCTGATCTTGCATCTCATCATCAGTCAATTTTCCAACGCCGTAAGGTTGCCTCCCTTTCAAGATAATTCTTCGTATGAACTCTTTTTATTTTATTTTTTTTTTATAGTTTTACTTTCAATGATTTATTTACACTATATTGGGACTATATTTGCAACTTCATTGTTGTCAGAACATTTAGGGTTGAGTGAGTTAGATGTATCCGTAAGTTCTATGCTAACAGTTTCTTTCCTCGTATTTCTTGCTTATGGAACTCCGTTCCAGCTCCAAACTTTCCAGATAACTTTAATCTGTAAAAGCAGAAATGTAATGTCAATCGCTATCTGCCGTATACCTGATTATTCTTCTTTTGTTCTCGTTCCATAAAAATGTTTCTGTTTTCTAATTCTTCCCCACCTAACAAGCCCTTGCGTTTTAGTGCCCTTATTTCCTTGCATAGGGTGAAATCGATTAAAAAATATATAATATAAAGCACAAAATATATTTATCGGTAACGCAGCCTAATCTTCCCTACGTAGTAATACGAAATATATAATGTATAGTAATACATTCTGTTGTTTTGATAACTAGAGGTATTATTCCAAGCTAATAAGCGAAAATATATCATGAGGAGATAACAATGGAATATCACAGAAATAATAAATGAAATTATTTAGTCTATTAATATTGGGACTATTACCCTATCTTTGTTGTTGTTGTCACAACATTTTGGCCGCTCGGCCCTCAGGCCTTCCTCAGGCGTATCTGGGTAATACATAGAGAATTCAGAACTGAACCTCTTATTTAATCTACGGTGGTAGTCTGTTCCCGTTCCATTGCTCATGTCTAGGGATATCTCGTCTAATTCTTATTTTTTATTTAATACTGTTCAGTTATTGCTCCACTGACATCAAATATACAATGCCCGACCAAGGGATTGAACTCACAAACACTATATCACCAGATTAACAAACTAACGCTTTTTTCCAACTAAGCCATTGTCCCGATTTTAATGATTTAAAAAACAGAATTGCTTCGTATAGGCAACAAAAGAATTAATTGTTTCCTTAAAAATCCGACATTACTCATGCCGAAGATATACCGAAAGCAATTCAAAGTTACTTAAATATGGCCGTCAAGTTTTTACGGTACGTGTAATGCTATGAAATAATTACATTTAATGATTAAAAAAGCAGAGTCATTCTAACATGCGACATTAAAGAAAATTTTATCGACATAAATTCCAGATGACGCGTGCCAAAGATATAAGCCAAATAAGTGCAAAATTACTTAAATATGGACGTTATTTTTTGACAGTACCTATAAATACGTATTTTGATATTTATCATTTGGAAGGGAGTTTATTGTCACTGCAGATTTATATATTTTGAGGTACACTATTTATATTATTCGGACTATTGTCCTCATCTTTGTTGCCATATTTATCACAACGTTTCGGCCTTTTCATATCTGTCTATATTTCTGAGATGAGGTATTATGTACACTATTTACATTATTCGGACTATTGTCATCATCTTTGTCACTATATTTATTACAACGTTTCAGCCCTTCAGTATCTGTCTATATTTCTGAGATCAGATATTATGTACACTATTTATATTATTCGGACTATTGTCCTCATCTTTGTCGCCATATTTATTACAACGTTTCGACCCTTCAGTATCTGTCTATATTTCTGAGATCAGATATTATGTACACTATTTATATTATTCGGACTATTGTCCTCATCTTTGTCGCCATATTTATTACAACGTTTCGACCCTTCAGTATCTGTCTATATTTCTGAGATGAGGTATTATGTACATTATTTACATTATTCGGACTGTTGTCCTCATCTTTGTTGCCATATTTATCACAACGTTTCGGCCCTTCAGTATCTGTCTATATTTCTGAGATGAGGTATTATGTACACTATTTACATTATTCGGACTATTGTCCTCATCTTTGTCACTATATTTATTACAACGTTTCAGCCCTTCAGTATCTGTCTATATTTCTGAGATCAGATATTATGTACACTATTTATATTATTCGGACTATTGTCCTCATCTTTGTCGCCATATTTATTACAACGTTTCGACCCTTCAGTATCTGTCTATATTTCTGAGATGAGGTATTATGTACATTATTTACATTATTCGGACTGTTGTCCTCATCTTTGTTGCCATATTTATCACAACGTTTCGGCCCTTCAGTATCTGTCTATATTTCTGAGATGAGGTATTATGGACACTATTTACATTATTCGGACTATTGTCCTCATCTTTGTCACTATATTTATTACAACGTTTCAGCCCTTCAGTATCTGTCTATATTTCTGAGATCAGATATTATGTACACTATTTATATTATTCGGACTATTGTCCTCATCTTTGTCGCCATATTTATTACAACGTTTCGACCCTTCAGTATCTGTCTATATTTCTGAGATGAGGTATTATGTACATTATTTACATTATTCGGACTGTTGTCCTCATCTTTGTTGCCATATTTATTACAACGTTTCGACCCTTCAGTATCTGTCTATATTTCTGAGATGAGGTATTATGTACACTATTTTTATTATTCGGACGGTTGTCCTCATCTTTGTTGCCATGTGAGCAAAATAAATGTTTTTGTTCCTCGTTCAGTATTTATTTATACTCCCAGTCTCATTCAACCTTTTTAGTTTTAATCGTTCCGCTCCCCGATGATTTAACTCGGTCTTGGGTGAATCATTCAACAGGTTTTTATGAAGCACAAGTTCAACGCGCCAACATTTTGACCAATGAAGCTTCCCGATTAACAGATGATTGAAACGAGATGTCAACTATAGAGTGATCCGGGTTTCCAAGATGACAGTTCCGCAACGCTTGGCAAGAGCGACGGGAGTCGGTGGGAAATAAATCAAGTAGAGTTTCATATTGCTCAGGTATTCTAGAGAAACGGGTCGGGAAAGTCAAAGTCGGGAAAGCCAAGGTCGGGAAAAACCAAGCTCGGGAATGCCAAGGGCGGGAAAACCAAGGTTGGGAAAGCCAAGGTCGGGAAAACCAAGGTCGGGAAAACCAAGCTCGGGAAAGCCAAGCTCGGGAAAACCAAGCTCGGGAAAGCCAAGGTCGGGAAAACCAAGCTCGGGAAAGCCAAGGTCGGGAAAACCAAGCTCGGGAAAGCCAAGCTCGGGAAAACCAAGCTCGGGAAAGCCAAGGTCGGGAAAACCAAGCTCGGGAAAGCCAAGGTCGGGAAAGCCAAGGTCGGGAAAACCAAGGTCGGGAAAGCCAAGGTCGGGAAAACCAAGGTCGGGAAAGCCAAGGTCGGGAAAACCAAGCTTGGGAAATATCAAGGTCGGGAAAGCCAAGCTCGGCAAAACCAAGATTGGGAAAGTCAAGGTCAGGAAAGCCAAGGTCGGGAAAACCAAGCTCGGGAAAGTCAAGGTCGGGAAAACCAAGCTCGGGAAAGCCAAGGTCAGGAAAACCAAGCTCGGAAAAGTCAAGTTCGGGAAAGCCAAGGTCGGGAAAACCAAGCTCGGGAAAGCCAAGCTCGCGAAAATCAAGCTCGGGAAAGCCAAGGTCGGGAAAGCCAAGATTTGAGTAAGGGATTGAGAAATGGAAAAGTTTAATGATTGAATACCGACATCGTCAGTTGCTTTAGAATGTTTAAACCTCGTGTCGTGGTGCGCATTAAGATCACCGAAGACAAAAATTTTCGAAGATGGATTTAGAGTGAGTGCTATTCATATACTGCTAGAAATTATCTCTAATATACAGCAGTCCTGAGAAGAGGAGGAGCGATAAAGGAAAGAGTTTTTGAAACTTTCATATGTTTAAAAATGCGTACAAAATATAAATATTTCGAAGAACCAGTTTTTAAGATTAATCATTATCGTCCTCATCGCTGCCTTGACCAGTTGTGGTCGTAGGGTCTCTGCGTAGATAAACACGTGACAAGTTCTCTCCACAGTAGGTTTAAAATATTGAAAAATTTTAAAACAGTAACGTTAATAATATATACGGTATATGGCGAATTTTAAACAATATAATTATTGTTATTGTAATTAAACGCTCTGCTCCCCGATAATTTCATTCGGTCTTGGTTGAATTCGAGACAGAATAAGAATAAAGTATAATTTTTAACCAATCCATTTTCTCTACGTCAAGCTTTATAAAAAGGACCCTAAACACAGAGCTCAATTCCGTGAACAATTCTTCATCCCAGCTTGTAAATATTCTTTTATTCGACGTTGGCCCTCCCGAGATCGATATATAGAAATGAGCCATTGACCTACCACTTTGAACCTGTTGACCATGTTCGTCGTAGTCGAACATGGTCAACATTGGTTATGAGCGCAGTGGAAGCGTGCTGAGCTCATAACCAATATTGGCCATGTTCGTCATAGTCTATGAATATAGAAAACAGCGCAGTACGTAATCTGTTCAATGAAACAACGTTTAACGATTAACACTCACGAATCAGACACTCTACTGGATCTGACTATATCGCCAATACCACCAGCAGCTGTTCCGTAATTCTTCAGTCTTCGATATCAAAGGCTGGCTGTGCATACTCGGGAAAAACATGGCCGCATTTATACACGTCTATTGAATATTTTGAGCCTTCTGATTGGTTAAAACTTCTATTGGTGAACTATAGTCAGCTCATTTTGGCTGGCTCACTATTACACCAGGGTACCCAAAAACAATTATTTTATATTGATTTATTCCATTCAGTTTCTCCATCTTGGATGTTCCAGTCACATAACTTTTAATGATTTGTACATTCCAATCATCTTTAAATGCTTTCGTATTCATGAAAGTTCTGTGAATTTCAAACTGACATCTTTATTCAATCCACGTTTGTAGATTTTTCATTTTCTGCTTTCCATGTCGAAGTTGATAAACTCGTTTGAGTTAATAATACTTAATCAATTCGATTACAATAAATCAGTGTCTAACACTGCAAAGATTTAAATGCAATGTCAATCGCTTTCTACTGTTCCCCTAATTACTCTTCCCTCTTCTCGCTCATTCTTAATGCTTCTGTTTCTAATTCTTCCACGCCTTGCAACCTCTTCTGTCTTAGTGACTTTATTGCCTTGCATGGAGTGAAACCGATTACGAAAAAGAAAGAAAAGACATGGATGGTCAGAGGCTATAATAACTGAAATGTTATGAAAAAAGTAGACATTATTGTTGACCATATTCACCATAGTCTATGAAGATAGATTCCAGCGCAGTACGTAATCTGTTCAATGAAACAACGTTAAAGATTTACACTAACGAGATATTATGTACACTATTTACATTGTTCGGACTATTATCCTCATCTTGTAAATAGTGTACATAATACGTCATCTCAGAAATATAGACAGATATGAAAAGGCCAAAACGTTGTAATAAATATGGCAACAAAGATTAGGACAATAGTCCGAATAATGTAAATAGTGTACATAATACCTCATCTCAGAAATATAGACAGATATGGAAAGGCCGAAACGTTGTAATAAATATAGTGACAAAGATGAGGACAATAGTACGAATAATGTAAATAGTGTACATAATACCTCATCTCAGAAATATAGACAGATATGAAAAGGCCGAAACGTTGTAATAAATATGGCAACAAAGATTAGGACAATAGTCCGAATAATGTAAATAGTGTACATAATACCTCATCTCAGAAATATAGACAGATGTGGAAAGGCCGAAACGTTGTAATAAATATAGTGACAAAGATGATGACAATAGTCCGAATAATGTAAATAGTGTACATAATACCTCATCTCAGAAATATAGACAGATACTGAAAGGCCGAAACGTTGTAATAAATATAGGGACAAAGATGAGGACAATAGTCCGAATAATATAAATAGTGTACCTCAAAATATATAAATCTGCAGTGACAATAAACCCCCTTCCAAATGATAAATATCAAAATACGTATTTATAGGTACTGTCAAAAAATAACGTTCATATTTAAGTAATTTTGCACTTATTTGGCTTATATCTTTGGCACGCGTCATCTGGAATTTATGTCGATAAAATTTTCTTTAATGTCGCATGTTAGAATGACTCTGCTTTTTTAATCATTAAATGTAATTATTTCATAGCATTACACGTACCGTAAAAACTTGACGGCCATATTTAAGTAACTTTGAATTGCTTTCGGTATATCTTCTGCATGAGTAATGTCGGATTTTTAAGGAAACAATTAATTCTTTTGCTGCATATACGAAGCAATTCTGTTTTTTAAATCATTAACATTGGGACAATGGCTTAGTTGGAAAAAAGCGTTAGTTTGTTAATCTGGTGATATGGTGTTTGTGAGTTCAATCCCTTGGTCGGGCATTGTATATTTGATGTCAGTGGTGCAATAACTGAACAGTATTAAATAAAAAATAAGAATTAGACGAGATATCCCTAGACATGGGCAATGGAACGGGAACAGACTACCACCGTAGATTAAATAAGAGGTTCAGTTCTGAATTCTCTATGTATTCCCCAGATACGCCTGAGGAAGGGCTGAGCGCCGAGCGGCCAAAAAGATAGGGTAATAGTCCCAATATAAATAGTCTAAATAAATCATTGAAAGGAAACTTTTAAGGAAAATAAAAGAAATAAAAAAACATTGTATTAATGACATGTTTTCGTTTATTATTTCTGTGATATTCCATTGTTATCTCCTCATGATATATTTTCCCTTATTAGCTTGGAATAATACCTCTAGTTATCAAAACAACAGAATGTATTACTATACATTATATATTTCGTATTACTACGTAGGGAAGATTAGGCTGCGTTACCGATAAATATATTTTGTGCTTTATATTATATATTTTAGTCGATTTCACCTTATGCAAGGAAATAAGGGCACTAAAACGCTAGGGTGTGGAATAATTAGAAAACAGAAACATTTTTAAGGAACGACAACAAAAGAAGAATAATCAGGTATACATATAGCGATTGACATTACATTTCAGTTTTTGCAGATTAAAGTTATCTGGATAGCATGGAGCCTGAACGGAGTTCCATCAACGAGAAATACGAGGAAAGAAACTGTTAGCATAGAACTTACGGATACACCTAGCCAGCTCAACTCTAAATTGATGAAACCTCTTCACGAGTCGCGTACTGCGTTTAAATTCAAAGATCCTAAGCACCATATCGAAGAGGTCATCTGATCACTCTGAAAGTATTTATAGAAGAGGCAAAGGGAGGCAAAGTGACTAAACCGAGACGCTAGATCAGGGTTAATAATATTACTGGTTCTTCTTTTGATTTTATCAAGAATCTCTAGCTCCGGATAGATTAGATTTTAATAACGTCAATTATATACCGCTATACCTCCCTACGTCATTAATTGGTTCCAGAAGCCACGAATTAAGTCGAAAAACGACTTAAATCGAAATAACCACACTATCAACCGCAAGTAAGTATTTCCCATTGCCGATTGCAGTATTTATGGTATGTACGTATTAATAATAATAAAAAATAATTTTCCCACTCATCTTCCAGCGATATGGCGTCACTCTTTGCATTAGTGCTTCCAATGGGACTTTTTTTCGGAGGCATGGGCAAAAATGTATTGTAAATCACAACTTGAAATGTAATTGAAAGAAAGTCAACGGCAGAGGACTGATGTAAACAAGTCTGAATTCTAAATCAGTTTTGGAATGGAAAACAACGCACAAGTCAGCAGGAATTTTAAATAAGATCATCTGCTGAAAATACTTTATTATGCTATTTTTTGTTTTTGATGATTATA
>OZ038518.1:66538346-66548346 GCA_964036315.1 Acanthosepion esculentum | reverse complement strand
TTCATTAAATAATATAGACAAGTTTTGTCTATTTTAAGTAAGTTCCTTTCCTATTGTTTATACATTGAAATGTAATTGTCATCTTTGATAAAGGCTTATGTAAGCCAAAAGCTTAGATAGGATTAAAACATGTATCAATATGGTGATTTCCTTTCGTCTTTCAATGATAATGTGATTAAGCTTGACAATATGAAAGGAACTTAAAATAAATTGACAAAACTTGTCTATATTATTTAATGAAACATGCATCAATGAAAAATTGCTGCCGAAATATACACAATATACACACACACACACACATATATATATATATATATATATATATATATATATATATATATTTCATCAGCAAACATACTATAATATATATGTGCATGTGTGTATATGTGTAAGTGTGTGTATGTGTAGATGTGTGTTTGTAAAAATTCACATATAAATAAAAGATGTCTATCTGTAAAAAGCAATATTTTGTATAAAGACAAAAGAAAAACTTTACTTTACCAACGCGTTTTATGCTGTGATAAATTCCATCAGGGACAAAACATATTGGTAAAGAAGGGTTTTCTTTTTTGTCTTTATTCCTATATGTAAGTATGTATTCGGCTACTATTTCTGTGACTGCAATCTGAAATGCAGGAACCCCTGGGGTCAAAATTCCATTACACGTGCCTTTGTTTTCTTAGGGACACGCTCAAACATTCCCTGCCCATCTCATCAATCTTATGTTAATATTTGCGATGATTCTAGCACTTATACATTTTCCCGAATGCTAGTCGCCTCCTCTTCGCTGCGTTTTTAAACGTCATTATAGGCAATTGATGGCCGTTTGTGTCTGTATTAGATTTCAAGGGGCATATGTCATCAGCGTTAAAACACACGGGGGAAAAACGTCTAGTAATAATATGGTTAAATCAGTTTCACTTCTCGAGTTTCGCAATAATAATAATAATAATAATAATAATAATAACAATAGCAATAATAATAATAATAATCTTGTATCAGGTTGCACGGTATTGGCACCCAGTGAATATAAAACCCGGCATGACAGAGTATGCACTGGAAAACCTGTAACTTCTACGGGAAGGAATCTGAAAGACCTGGTTACGGAGATAGGACCTGTAACAATTTTATGGGACTACACAATACACACAGACAGAACAATCAAAGCTAATCGCCCAGACATTGTTATTAGAGACTGTAAACAAAAAAAAAAGCCTCCTTATTGATATGGCAGTCCCTGCAGACTGCAATGTATCTTTGAAGATATTAAAAAGCTGTCGAAATACAAGGACCTTGAAATAGAAATCTAAAAAATGTGGCACATGGGAACATCAACAATCACTGTTGTAGTTGGAGCCCTCGGATTGGTTGGAAAACATTCCACTAGAGTAATTGAAGGGATTCCTGGAAGCCCATACCTTAAAGAAATACAAAAAAATTGTTCTCACGAGTACAGCCCATACCATATGAAGGGCTTTGTCTATGCAAAATATATATATATTTATATATTTTTTTTCAGTTGAAAATGTCATGATGCCATTTCTAACATTAGGTCCCTGGGCGGGACCCGGAAAGAAATGTCTACACATCAGAAATCAAAAGTAATAATAATAATAATAATAATAATAATAATAATAATAATAATAATAATAATAATAATAATAATAACGATAATAATAATAATAATATAATTGAATCATAAATAGCCTTTATTTATTTTTTTTTTTTTTGAATTTTAGGTCTGATGAATTGGATCGTATTTACGATTCCAATGGAATAAATTATGACCACGGAATATTAGTGTTTAAGCCTTTTTATTATATCCTTACTCTGTCCTGGACATTGAGTTCTACCTGGATTCTATCCTCTTGGAATTATTTTTTATATATATATGTATGTGTATGTATGTATGTATGTATGTATGTATGTATGTATATATCTTTATATATTTTAGATATATGATTGCATATGTATGTGTATATTTACGACTAATATTATCTATATCTATATATCGATATATATATATATATATATATATATATATATATATATATATATATATATATATATATATATATATATATATATATATATATATATATGAAATTAACTTTGACGTAAAGGTCTGTAAAAAAGCGAAAATACATTTGTTCCAACCTAATATTTAATAGTGTTATAATGGTGTCGTTGTGGTCATTAGATGTGAGTGTGCGTGTGTAAAATAAGCTATGGAAAAACGAAAATACTTTTGATACAACATACTACTACTACAACTGCTAATAATGGACTTGTAACTCTTCTTCGTGGGTGTAAATAAAATAAGCTTTCGAATGAAGGTGTGTGGAAATAAAATACTTTTAATAATAATAATAATAATAATAATAATAATAATAATCGTATCATAGTCTTTAGATGTGTGCATAAATAGATAGGTCAATCTTCTGGACCTCCTCCCATGTATCATCATAGGGGATTCTGTTGCGCATATACTTGGAGACACAAGGCGCTACTCTTCCGCAGTTTCCGCAGTTTCCGCAGTTTCCATCTGACGCAGAATAATAAGTTCTCATCTATTGTCATTTTCTCTTTTTGTTTTTTGCATGACAAGATTGAAGTTCAGTGCCACACATCTGATCCTAATCTGATTTTGTCATTGTCCCAACCTCCATCCAAAGATCGATAAAAAACGAAAGTACTTTTGATACGTCCTAATAGTGCTAATAATATTTTAACTGAAAGGCTGTTGTTATTTCATTATTTAGATTTTCTCAAATGTTATTTCAGATTGCGGGCGGCGGCGGCGGCAGAATAGAAGAAACGGTGACGCTGCTGCATTCATTGGAGACTTGACGAAAAGAAATCAAAGAGAGTCGAAGAAGATTATTGGAAAGACGAACTTAAGGTCCGGGCATCATTTCCATTACAAGAGAAATATGGAGGAAGAGGACAACAAAGAGAGAAAAATAACACAATAGAAAGAAAGAAAGAAAGGAAGGAAGGAAGGAAGGAAGAAAGAAAGGAAAAAAGAAAGAAAGAAAGAAAAGCGAAGAAAGAAAAGAAAAAAGAGGGAAAGCAGGTTAAAATCACTAAAATAGAAAGAAATTAAGGAGAAAGAAGGAAAGAAAGAAAAGAACAAGAAAGAAAAAGAAAGGCGAAGAAGATTAGAGACAGAGAGGCTAAAGAAGATAGGGAAGCGAAAAAAAGGAATGAAATAATGAAGAGAAGGCAAAATAAAAAGAGATAAAGAAAAAAAGAAGAGAAGAAAGGAAGAAAAAAGAAAAGAAAAAAGAAGGCAAAAAAGAACGTATAAAAGCAATAAAACCATAATAATTCTTGTAAAAGTTTGAATAACTCACCCCACCTCAAAAAAAAAAAAAAAAACGTGAAAAAGCCAGAAAAAATATCAACCACCATCAAGCATTGACCACTTTACTACTTAACTAAACTAATGTTTATTTATTTACAACTCCTACTAAATTTCCAATGTAACAATTGAAATTAATAATTATTTTAGTAAGTTTAACTTTGTCTGGCACAAGGCCTCCAAAAATGGTGCAACTGAAATCGATGCTGTTGCCCTTTATTACCTAATTAGTTTCAAACTCACTGAACTCGTTCGGCGATCGGGATGAGAGTCTAAATGACCATGGCTCTATGGTAGGCGCTACATCTGTTTCTCTCATTGCCTCCTATCCAAAGGTCGATAAAAAACGAAAGTACTTTTGATAAATGCTGGCTCTATAAATCAACTTTTAAAAAATCACATAAAATCGCATCTGTATTTTAAACCCTTAAAAATCCCTCGTCTTGAAACAGAAATCTAGTAATTAATTACAATTTGTTTTTTTTTTATCAATTGTCCAGTCTAAAACTAATTAATTCATTAAGTGATTTCTGAAAGATTCATTGATATAATTATAATATAATGTATAGATTTATATAAATATATATGTAATTAAAAATATCGTTTTCTTTTAGGAACCATAAAAGTTTGTTTAAAATATTAAACATTCACAATAAAAGTTCACTACGTGCGTTTTTTTGTGATTTTAGAACTGGTATCATGTTGGTAGAAAGTGCAAAAGGATTTTACATTTCAGAGGTCGCGATATGATTTAGATGATGACGACAGTGGATACGATCGATTTAAAAGATCAAAGACTTCCAATGATTTTATTCTGACCCAATTTGATTGGTTATATCGAATCAAAAAAGGAAAAAAATATAAAAAAAATATATCTTTGCCGTATTGGAATGCGGATAAATATCCAAAAAAGACATTATTATTTGGAAAGAATCAAAAATTGTGAAAGTCTCAGATGGTCATCATTATTGAACACCAGCCACCTTTGTTCGGTGGCTTTCGACTCAATATTCGGGAGATCTAATTCAGATTTAAAGATATTTAAAAAAAATAAAATAAAATCCATAATGTGCAAGCTTTCGTCGGTCATGGATATTAATAAATAAATATTTGTGGCGCCGAACCAATTTTTTTTTTATTTTAAAAATATTTACAACGAGTGAAAACCGCAAGATATCTTTTTAATCTGCCGACTCAAAGCGATGGACGACTTAGAAATCCCACTTTAAGGACCTGTCTTACTTCCAATCAAATAAGTTTAGAAAGTACGGACTGGAATTTTTCTCCGACAGCAGGTTGCAACACTGGCAATCTAAGGCGCTAATTCATAATAAATGATTCCTTAAGGTTAATTAAAATCTGGAGTATAAAAAAAAAAAAACCTTGAAAAGAAAACAATGCGAAAAATAAAAGAATAAGTTCAAAACGTAGAGCCCGGGAATTTAAAAATAAAAATGTAAAAGAAAAGAAACTGCAATCGAGACAAACGGGGAACATGAGAGTTGTCTATTGTGACTAAAAGAAACAGATTGAATACTGTGTGCTAAACATCTCGTCTGTCTCCCGGGTTGGTGAAAATAAAAGAAGAGAAAGAAAAGAAAAAAAAGTAGATAAGGACCAGGGAAAGTGATGATCCGAAAGTTTTATTTTTTGTTTGTTTGTTTTCTCTATACGGACACTTATCTGACGAGATTTTCACACCCAACCCCCGTCTCCTCGTGAAGTTCGTGTCTTCGCGCGCACCGGTTTCGTTGATTGGACGAACAGTCTCGAAAGTAACAACCCCCACTGACGCGACCGTACCTCCTGCTTCAATATTGGAGAAGGGGGAAAAGTAAACTTACTTCTCTTACTTATATCAACGGATTACCTTTCCAGTATATCTACATTCCATTAAAACACACACACAAAAACAAGAAGGAAAAAAAAACAACAACTTTCTAACCATAGTCTTATGGCTGCTTAGCCATAAATAGCTTATTTAGATTTTGGGATTCAACAGACCAAGATATACTTGGCAACGGAGAAAGAGAATTAGATTAAGTTTACAAATACGTGTATATATTTAGAGATTATTTACCCAGAGTGTCGGGGTTAAAAAAGACACGTATACATTTCTCTGGATTTTTTTGGTTTTTTTTTTTTGTTATTTTGTTTCTCAAGTATCCCGTGTCTGTGTGCTTGACTTCCGTATAAATGCTGACAGAGTTATTTTAAAACTATCACATTGAAAGTAACGATAATTATTATTGCCCCAACAAGAAAAAAATTAAAGAAAAAATAAAAGCGATAAGTTTTTAATTTGTTTTTTCTTATATATATATATATATATATATATATATATATATGTAATTATATATATATATATATATATATATATATATATATATATATACATACACACACACACATACAATATGTTTCCAAATAAGAAATATCTGTTTTCAATACAGTCACAAATTTGCTTATCAGTTCAAAATTGAAATTAAAATATATGCAATATTGCGTTTCACTTTTAAACAACCAAATCGTGTTTTTTTTTTCTTCGAGCAGACATTGTTCTAAACAGAAAATGAATTACAAACGTTTACCAAAATCGCACGGATTTATTACATGCAACGCGTGAATAACATAAGCTTAAACAATATTCCCGTTCATTTACACGTATCCATGGAAAGGAGATTTGGATTTTTTATACTTTTTTACACAATACATTCTGTGATTTTAATCAAAGGTAAGTGATTTCATTTATTTATTTTAAATAAATATTAACAATATATCTTTCCTTCGATAAAAAATGAATAAATATTTTTTCCAATTAAAAAAAGCTTTTTTCTAAAATTTCAAGATTGCAAATATTTGTCAATTTTTATTCTTCATACTCGATAGAAATGATAAATATTGACTTTACACAATTTTTTACAAATTTTAAAACTGCCAAGATATTTGCTATGATTTGTTTAATCGATAAAATAAAAACAGATGAATAATTTTTCCAATTAAAAAGTTTTTTTCAAGTTAAAGGTGAATATATATTTGGGATTTTTATGCTTGCTTCCTGGATAGAATTGATAAATATTTTATTTTTTCAAATTTAAAGTCTGCCAATATAAAATATATTCATGATTATTTCATTGTTAAAATTGGTAAATATTTTTCCAATTAAAAATTTTTTTATAAAATTTTAAATCTGCAAATATCATCTTGTTTTGTTTCCCCAATAAAAGTGATAAATATTTAATTTATAAAATTGTTTTCCTAAAAAAAAAATTGTTAAATTGTTAAATTGCAGATATTGTCATAAATTTTATAATTGTTTCCGTGATAGAATTGTTTTATTAATTTTTACCACTGCATTAATTTCAAATCGCAAAGCATTCTTTACCTTTCTTCTTTAACATCTTATGAAGAATTATTGGTATTGATTGGTGTCCGTTGAAAATAAACCTAAATCTATTATTAGAAATCTTGGACGAAACATAGCTGAGATCGAGGCTATCTTTCATTTTTAAATGCGAAGGCCCGCTGAAAATTGTGAGGGTTTTGTTTATTTAGATTTAGGGAAGTCCAGTGAAATCTGAAAACTTTTCAGCACCCTCTCGTATATGACGAGGAATAAGCCAACGACGCCATTACGGCTTTCAAAAAATAAATAAACAAAGGAAACAAAATGATAAGTTAATTAGATATTGATTAACAAACAAACACAGCATCAAAAGTAAACGGACTTATTTAGTCTTTTTATGACAACCACCGACTGGGTCCGTCGATTATTGAATATTGACTTAAGGTTTCAGCTTTAGCAAAATGATAAACCTCATTATAAAATGATCTCTCTCTTGTTTATTTATTTTCCGATTGTATTTTAAACACGTAAACATAATTTATTTAACGAACCCCACCTTTTCTTTTAAAGGAACTGACTTTTAAAAGTTATTATCATCTTTGAAAAAAGTAAACCTTAACTTATGAAAAAAATATTCGAATTTTTAAATAGTCGTTAAGGATTTTAAATTATTTTTTGTTTAGTTTCTCTTTTTCCTTTTCTGTTGCTTTTATTATCAACAACAAAAACATCGGCAGAATTAGTAACTGATCACTCAAGAAGAGAAAAATATTTAATTTTATATAATGTACGAATAGGGGGTTCAATTTGCAATACATATTCATAAATTTCATCCCTCTTTAACAATTCTAAAAATGTATATATATATATATATATATATATATATATATATATGTATATATATATATATATATATATGTATATATGTATATATATATATATGTATATATATATGTATATATATATATATGTATATATATATATATGTATATATATATATATGTATATATATATATGTATATATATATATGTATATATATATATATGTATATATATATATATGTATATATATATATGTATATATATATATATGTATATATATATATATGTATATATATATATATATAATGTATATATATATATTATATATACACATGTATATATATACATGCGTATACACACATATATATACATATGTATATATATATATATATATGTATATATATATATATTATATATACACATGTATATATATACATGCGTATACACACATATATATACATATATATATATATACATATATATATATACACACATATATATATATACATGCATAACATACACACATATATATACATATATATATATATATACATATATATATACATATATATATAAACATATATACATATATATATACAGTGTAACCCGGATATAAGAGACCCGGATATAAGAAATATTTTCTCTGGTCCCAAATTAGAGCCTGTGTTAATGTATATATAATACACTAAACCCGGATATAAGAGAAACCCGGATATAAGATACTTCTCCGGTCCCGACAACTCTCTTATATCCGGGTTACACTGTATATATATAAATATTATATATATTTATATATTTATACATGTATATATATATATATATATATATATATATATATATATATACACATATGTATATATACATGTATATATACATATATATTACAATCGATTATGCAATCCGGATTACGAGTTCGTTGTTTACCTTTTTAAGAAATAATGTGTAGTATGAGCATAGTTTGTTTTGGTTTCCGTAGAGGGGCCAATTTTACAATTAATTTGAATATTAAACTTGACACCTCTATTAAAGTTTATAAAATATGATAAAAAAATACATTCTTGATACGGAGTGCTGCGTTTTTAAACTATAGAAGAAAAAAATGAGATTTTTTTCTATTAATTCACTCTAAAATTATTAATCGCAAATTGTAATTCACCCTTAGGAATTATAAATTTTAATCCAAATTTTTCTTTGTTCTATTATATAGCACGGGTTAGGAATTCTTTTATTATTGAAAAAAAAATAAAATAAAAATGTGTTTTGGGCTTGTTTAAGGGTGATCACGAAGGTAGACCCCACACTTGCAAATAGCGCACCCGAGTCGCACAAGAATTTTGGGGGCGATCGTAAAGGTCAACCCAACTGGAGTGCAAGAGAAGGGCCTCACTCTGGGATAATTTGGTGTGAATTTTAGTAAATATAAATTCTTACTATTTTGGGGTGAATTCATATCTAGGGGTAAATTAACAGAAAAGACCCAAAGAGTGCAATAAAAAATATATTATTTCTGATTACAATGACGATTAAACAATTCTTCCAATCGGTTCTTCAAAGAAAAACCAAAAATTTAAAGAAGTCTAAAGAAAGATCCGAAAAGTTTTGGCATAACAAATGCTAAATTACTTCCCTTAGATTGTTTTACCTAACCTCATATTTGTGATCACACTTTATCGTATAAAAATATTAATATGAAATATATATATAATTCATCTTACCCCACGAAAATTTAACATACCAGCGAAATCAAGAATTATATAAAATATAAAAGAAAAATAGCGTCCGAAATACAATTTATTTCCACATAATAAAAATAAACAAATATTCGTTTCATTTTCTAATAATGATTCCGAAAAAAATATTGCATTAAATTATATATATATATATATATATATATATATATATATATATATATATATATATATATATATATATATATATATATCATATTTATATTTTATATTTTAAATATATTTATATTATTTATATATTATAATTTATATATTATATATATGCATATATTATATATATATATTATATATTACATATACATGTATTATTGTAACATATTATATATATTATATATACATATACATTTATATATATATACATATATTATATATATATATATATATCATATATATACATTATACATATATTATATATACATATATATATACATATATACATATATCATATATATTATTTGTCAAAAATTATTCGCCCCAATGGAGAAAGACAACGATTTAAATAAAACAACTGACAAAAGAGAATTGATAAACCACCTGAAGAAGACCGGAGCGTACAACGGCCAAAACAATGTAATAAATATGGCGACAAAGATGAGGGCAATAGTTCGAATAATAGACTTCTATTCCAAAGTTTCCGTCACCTATTATAAGACTACCTCAATTATTTAATTTAAAAGCATTTCCTTTTAAAATAGATGTAAAGTAGTTTTTTATTAAATG
>OZ038518.1:66510846-66525846 GCA_964036315.1 Acanthosepion esculentum | reverse complement strand
AAAAGAAGTTTACAGTAACGGAATTAGTAAGCTTGTTAATAGATGGAAGGAAGTCATAGATAATCAGGGAAAATACATTGTTGATTGAATCTGTAATTAAATGTAAAATTTGGTCACTTGTTTTATTTATTCAAAATTCGGACAGAACTTATGGGATGACCTGTTACATTATATTTTCAGCCTTGATATGCTTCAAAAGCTTTTATACGATCTTGTAGGGGGTGACTAAATTTGTGAATGCGACCTTGAACTCTACTATCTAAATAGGAGTAGATAGATTTACCTACGGCCCGGTTCACACTCCTCCACGGTATTTTGAAAAGGAGTAGAAGTTTATCCTTCTTTTCTTGTTTAAGATTGGGTTTGCGGCTCATTCTAAAGTCTTTTCCTTCTCTTTCATTCCAAGCATTCCCTTGCGTCTTAGTGGCATTATCGCCTTGCTTGGGGTGAATTGATCAGTCTCTATCTATCCCTCTTATCGTTATAATTTCAACTTATTTCTATCTACTTTTATATTTATATTTCGCCCCTCATTCACAAACCCTCTACCATATGAAGCTTTTCATGCTTTACATTTTCAGGAGTCAGATCAGACCAGTGATGAATTATTTCTACTATATCTGGACTGGAGCTGCACAGTCCTCACTTTTCGGATGACAGAATTCACACTAATTTACGCGCTCGTGTAGGGAAAGACATATTTCCCACACTACAACCTCTTTCCCCACAAACGTAAATTTGTAAACCTATCGTTAGCCTATCTCTATTCTCATAGTACATATTCAGATGAGCTTCATTTTTAAATTCCACCATTTCAGACCTTTACAGTTAGGACAAGCAATGCTTATATGCAGATTCAAATCACCAAAGTTTTCACTGCATTTCATTTGTAAGTCCCATTAAAACATCTTTTTTTTCCAGAGAAATACTACACGTTTCAGCTTTTTCCAGAGAACCGCTACTCTATTCGGCTTTTCCCGGAGAACTGCTACTCTATTCGGCTTTTCCCGGAGAACTGCTACTTGATTCGGCTTTTCCCGAGATCCCCTACTCATTTCGGGTTTTTCCAGCGAACTGCTACTCGTTTCATATTTTCCCCCGAAAACTGCTACTCGTTGTCGAGAACTGTTACTCGTTTCAGCTTTTTTTTCCGAGAACTGCCACATATGGTCCGGTGCCTCTTGTGCTCCTTGATAAAAATTCAAAGAAGAATTTGCATTATTATCGGTCCTGAGGTGGCGAACCAACTTCAGTCACTTTTCCACCGCCGTGGGGTGGCCTCTCTGTGTCTTTCACGGTAATTTTGCTCGGATGAGCGTTTCGTAATGGAACCTAAACTTTTTTTTTTAAATTTAAGTGCAGTACTAGACTGGCGTCGAGATCTTATCAATTTACAGATGAGCTGGCTAGATGTAACCGTAAATTCTATGAAAACAGTTTCTTTTCTCTTATCGCTTGTCGCACTTCCTTTCGTTTCCATGCTTTTCAGCCAACTTTAATCTGCACAAATGTAAATGCAATGTCAATCGCTATCTATTGTCCTGATTATTCTTTCCTGTTTATTATGAATGTTTCTGCTCTTAATTCTTCCACACACTGTAATCCTTGTGTCTTAGTGGCTTTACTGCCTTTCATGGAGTGATACCGATTAAGAAAACAAAAAACAACAACGGCATGACTGTATCTTTTCTTTCTCACCCCATCTTTTTACTCACCTAGCTATTTGTAAAATAACAAGGTAGACTGGCTGCTTGGGTAAACACTAATCTTAAAACCAGGAACGGAACGCGCTCTTCACGGCTATTAGAAAACTAACATGGTGAGTGGCTTTTAACTTGCTGGCTAAAATATGATTGTCTCGTAGGCTGCAAAAAAACCAATCGAGTACAGGATGCACAATAAGTGGCTGTGTTAATACGGAAATGGCTGGGAAGAAAAAAGGTAATAACTTTTTGAAAACAATTTTTCTAGTTAAAGAAAGAAAGAAATTATTTATACTTATCCTTTATTAAGGTGTGCTGTGGGCGTAAAGATTTTACCGCAGAGCAGTTAACACTTCCACTGCCATTTTCGGACTTGTACATTTTTACCAAGCTGATACAGTTGCGGCCAAAATGTTCAGAACGACATTGTTTTCGTCAGAAAAGTAGGTATAATTTAATATCAAAGTTGTTTTATATTCTATAATTTTCACAGACAATAAATACGATATTAACTGTTATTGTCTGAGATTTTGGCCGCCATGGGTTTTGCAGTAAATCACTAAATCATCCATAACTTTTATATTATCCTCTCCAATTACACCAAAATCTCAGACAATAACAAATAATATCGTATGTATTGTCTGTGAAAATTATACAATATAAAACAAATTTGATAAAAACTTATACCTACTTTTCTGACGAAAACAATGCCGTTCTGAACATTTTGGCCGCAACTGTATTGTCAGGTGTCGACGTACGGAGACGTTTTCTAGACACTGAAAATGTCAGACCTTGGCGTTTGTTTCATAAACAAACTATTGTTTACTGCTATTTCTAAAGAAGCGCCGACATATTGTAACGGACAAGACGGCCTGATTCGTGATTAGCTTCGTTTAGTTTGTACTACAGTATCACTGGTCGAAGAGGAAATGCTTTTGCAGACAGTGTCTTTCCTATATTTCCAAAAAAAAACGGGCAAGTACAGCCAGACAACAACGCTATAACAATACACCACTGAAACTGCTGAGTTGTTAAAGATGAATACTTATCCCAAGTGTTTCTTAAGATATTCTCATTTTCTGTTATCTATCGTGACATGCCAGTGACGAGACCATTTCGGGTGGATTGCGAACGGAATTTGCTTTGCTGCCTTTCTCAGTTAAACTATGTGTGAAGATCGACGAAAAATATATCTGTATTTAGTAAACTCGGCTTAGTCTGGAACACGATGAAAGAGGCGGCTGATGTGGTTAAGCACCTAGGAAGATTAGATTGCGCCAGTCTCTGGACCCAAACTCCGGCCATTGGACGCAAGGAGAAATAAGTAAATGAGGGGCATTTTATTTATTGGATGTCAGTTGTCAGTTATCTCCTGTTAATTTCCCTCTGAAACCTTTCCTCTACCTTAGCCGGGGATTGAACTCACACTGTATTGGGTCCTGTCACTGGATCTAACTAACGCCTTTATCCACTGTGCCATATGTCCTTGAGGACACATAGCACAGTGGATAAAAGAGAGTTTGAGTTCAATACCCGGTTAAGGCACTGGAGAATTTTCAGAGGGAAATTAACAGGAGATAACTGATAACTGACATCCATTAAACATGGCACTTGGAACTAGAATAGTCTACGTCACTGAGCGAAATAAAGGGTTCAGTTCGATATTCCAACCACCTGAAGAAGGCCCGAGCGTACAGCGGCAGAAACGTTGTGATAAATATAACAACAAAGATGAGGACAATAGTCCGAATAATGTAAATAGTGTACATAATACCTCATCTCTGAAATATAGACAGATACTGAAGGGCCGAAACTTTGTGATAAATATGGCAACAAAGAAGAGAACAATAGTCCGAATAATGTTAATATTGTACATAATACCTCATCTCAGAAATATAGACAGATACTGAAAGGCCGCAACGTTGTAATAAATATGGCAACAAAGATGAGGACAATAGTCCGAATAATGTAAATAGTGTACAAAATACCTCATCTCAGAAATATAGACAGATACTGAAGGGCCGAAACGTTGTAATAAATATGGCGAGAAAGATGAGAACAATAGTCCGAATAATGTAAATAGTGTACATAATACCTCATCTCAGAAATATAGACAGATACTGAAGGGCCGAAACTTTGTGATAAATATGGCAACAAAGATGAGAACAATAGTCCGAATAATGCAAATAGTGTACATAAGAGCTCAAGAGATACTGAGAGGCATTTTATAATTATATATATGCTATCATTGCTCTCCACTATGTCCTCTCCTTTCTGGCTCTTAATTTCAGGAAATGATTTGTGACGTCGACACCGTACCCCATATACCCAAGACAGAAATTTTATAATTTAATTTTAAAATTTTCGTTATGCTTACAAGGAAGCTTACTCTCAAGTGGTACGAATAATTTATCTCGTTAGAAAGTTTAGTTGATTAATTTAAATAAGTTATTTACTGCTGAATAAATTTTATAAAATAATTTACAGGAAACGGCAAAAATAAAATACAGAAAATTTATAAACATTGTCACATCAAAACAACATAATTTGTTATGATTAAACATTTATTTAACATGTTCAAAATGCCCGCATTTCATGTTTAATACACCGCCGAATTCTATCAGCAACATTTCTACAAAGGATTTGATACACTTCTACATTCATTTTAGGAAAATTATAAAAAAATACATGATTTAATTCAGGAATTGTTTTCGGTTTGAGCCTGTAAACAAGATCTTTCAGTCCCTACCACGCAAGAAAAAAATCTGGTGGTGTTAAATCTGATGATCGTGATGGCCTTTCAATTGCTCCACCTTGTCCTATCCAACTCATCTTGAAGATCGTATCTTAATTCCTTAGTTAATTAATTATAATCGAGATCGACTTAACTCGAAACGACGTAACCCGAGGTATACCTGTAATTAGTTTAATTATTATGATTTAATTCTTGTTAATATAATTCTGATCGTATCTTAATTCCTTAGTTAATTAGTTAATTAATTATAATCGAGAACGACTTAACTCGAAACGACGTAACCCGAGGTATACTTGTAATTAGTTTAATTATTATGATTTAATTCTTGTTAATATAATTCTGATCGTATCTTAATTCCTTAGTTAATTAGTTAATTAATTATAATCGAGAACGACTTAACTCGAAACGACGTAACCCGAGGTATACCTGTAATTAGTTTAATTATTATGATTTAATTCTTAATATGATACTGATCGTATCTTAATTCCTTAGTTAATTAGGATGTATATAAAACCTTGTCAATGGCTCTTAAATATTGGAGTATTCCGTTCTGGCCAGTTGTATGTTGATTGCACAAAGGAAAGAATTTATTGTAGTTTAAGTAGTTTCATAAGTATTGTAGCATTAAAATGATACATGGCTTCTACAAATCATTTGACACATTTCTACGTACATTTCAGAAAATTTATCAGTTCGACATTCCAACCACCTGAAGAAGGCCGGAGCGTACAACGGCCGAAACGTTGTAATAATCTCAGAAATATAGACAGATACTAAAGGGCCGAAATATTTTGGTAAATATGGCGACAAAGATGAGGACAATAGTCCAAATAATGTAAATAATGTACATAATACCTCATCTCAGAAATATAGATAGATACTAAAAAGATCTAATTTAATAATATTAATAATAAATTGCTCTTTCCTCTTAATAATAACATAAATATTTTAACGATAAAACTTTGTTTTTTTTAAAATTTAGGACATTTTTTAATCATGTATGCTCATTAATTAACGAATTTTTGGTGGTACTTATATTACTCTATTCTTCTTCTTTGTACCGTATCGTTTCAAGATGTAAGCACTCATGGCTCTCCACAACTTCCTACCCTTTGTAGCTCTTAGTAAGTTTTGTCCTTTTGCTATCCCATCTAATTCCTATTATGTCAACGAGTTCACCTTTCCTGGGTCTCGCTTGCCTTCAATATTTCCTGTAAGTGTCAAATTTTCCCAGCCTTCTTTCCTCGTCATGTGTCTCAGAAATTTCAACTGTATCTTTCATATTCTTTTTGTTTGAATTTTCTTTAAAACTTTATTGTTAGTCACATGTTTAAATTGGAAAACTAAAAAGACGTATGTGAAAAGTAAAACCTAACTAACAATAGTAAGGAAATAGCAAATAATGGTACCGTTTTTATGTCGTGGCTATATTAGTATTAATAAAAAATTTGTTTTGGTTTTGACTTTGCAAGTGTACACACTTTCCTGAGAATTCCTTGATGCCCCCCAAGAGGAACACCCAGCGACAAATGTTTCTCGTCGATTTATCCAGGAGTCGGCGAGACAGCGACAAGCTACGCATGAGATAGTTGGACGCCCTAAGTACTTTTATCTCCTATTTGGCTACAATGTGACTAATCGGCCATAAACGTTTTTATTGTTTAGCTATATGAGGTCAGAGAATGAGAGAGAGAGAGAGATAAAGAAAGTGAGTGAAAAAGAGGGAAAGACAGAGAAAAAGGAAGAGAGGGGAAAAAGAGAAATAGGGAGAGCAAAAGAGAGAGAGAAAGAAAGGAAGAAAGAGAAAAAGAATGAGAGAAAAAAAGAGAAAGAGATAAAAAGTAAGAGAGAAAGAGAAAACTTCAATTGACTGACGTTTGAAAAAAATCAATATTTATGTATTTAGAGAGAAAAAGAGAGAGAAAGATAGAGAGATAAAAAATAGAAAGATAGAAAAATAGGGAGAGAGAAAAAAAAGAAAAAGCAAAACTTTCTTTGATCGACTGACGTATGTAAAGCCTAATATTTATGTATTTAGAGAGAAAGAGAGAGGGAGAGGAAGAGAGAGAGAGAAAGAGAGGGAGAGAGAGAAAGAGACAGAAAAAGTGAGAAAGAAAGATAGGGAGAGAAAGAAAAAATTTCTTTGATCGACTGACGTATGAAAAGCATAATATTTATGTAATTAGAGAGAAAGAGAAAGAGAGAGAGAGAGAGAGAGAAAGAGACAGAAAGAGAGAGAGAGAGAAAGATAGGGAGAAAAAAGAAAAACTTTCTTTGATCGACTTTTGTATGAAAAGCATAATATTTATGTATTTAGAGAGAAAGCGAGAGGGAGAGAAAGAGAGAGAGAAAGATAGGGAGAAAAAAGAAAAACTTTGATCGACTGACATATGAAAAGCCTAATATTTATGTAATTAGAGAGAAAGAGAAAGAGAGAGAGAGAGAGAGAGAGAGAGAGAGAAAGAAAGAGAGAAAGAGAGGGAGAGAAAGAGAGAAAGAAAAAGAAAGAGAGAAACTGACCAATGACAAGGCCAATATTTGTATTCTTCTGTATCTTTATGAGTTCAATTCGTTCGTTCAATTCTCCATTCGTCTATTCTCGGGTCGGCAGGGGTGACAAGTGAAAGGCTTCACTCTCTTCTCTCTCTCTCTCTCTCTCTCTATTGATCCATACTCCTTTTGTGACTTTCCCCTCTCTACTTCCCGTGGGAATGCCTTACCATCTGTTGTCAGCGAAAAAATGTCGAGAAAAAAGAAATAATTTTTTTTTTAAAATGTAAGGAGAAACTGAAAATATACATTGTTTATTTTTCTTCCAGATATTTCTTAAGTAACGTCGAGACTGGCCAGTACCTAGATGGGTGACTGCTTGGGAATACCAGGTGCTATAAACTTGGATGTGCGGGTGGTGTAATGAATGACGGCTTGGAATTGGAAATCTCAGAGCTGAGTTTTAATTCCAGTCGGGGTCGTTATATTCAATTTTTTTGGAAAGGGTATGAATCCACCTCAAATTAATTAGTAGGACTTGTATTAGTAAATACTTATTACCTACAAAATACATTCCTAAAACCTAAAAATATTTTCTGAGTTTAAATAACCTGCAACAGGTTAAAAAAATCAATCAAAATCAAATCAATCTGTATTTATAAATAAATACCTTAGTTGGCACATGGTCAAATTAATTGAGCACCTATATGAATTAAGTTGATAGCACGCGCGAATTTATTCTCAAGATCTTAATAATTATCGCTCAAGACGGATTCAAAAATTATTATTAAAACATATAAATTTATTTTTTACAATCTATTGTATAAGCATAAAATGATGAGCAGTCCACTTTACTTTAAACAAAAGGTTAGGAAGGAAACCTCCATCATTAATGAAAAGAGTGATAACAGTTTCTGGACTTAATAAACTTATTTTCCGGAAAAAATTATTTTAATAGAACAAATATATATATTTCAACCGAAAGTAGAAATGACTTCTCGGTCAAAGAATAATGAATGTTTCCTTATAAGGAAACAACTACTATTATTATTATTACAAGGTAACCAAAAAAGTTCTGTCCGTTTTTAAAGGAAAAAAAGAAAACGTTTCACAGTATGTGTAACATATTTAGTCTTCGAAGTAATCGCCATCGGCATCCAGCACCTTCTGCCAACGTGTCTCCAGCTGTTCAATGTCCTTGCGGTAGAACTCGGGGTGGGGTGGGGGTGACGCAAAGAAGTCCGTGAGGGCTTTGCGCAAGTCTGCTTCATTGGTGAAGGATTTCCCACGAAGATGGTTATCCAGGAAGTGGAAGAGGTGGTAATCGGATGGCGCAAGGTCAGACCTAGCAATTGATTCAATATAATCTTTATGCTTCCTATCAGGGGAAAACGTTATTACTAGAAGTCACAATGAGATCGAGGTTAGCCATGCCGATGAAAGTCAAAAGGGATTCCCCCTCTGACGATTAAAATTAACAAGCCATTTCTTGCCCCAGTTAACAACAGATTGTAGATCATTTTTAGATCAGATGGCAATTTAACCTTGTCAAACCCATCAGACTTATTATGGAGACGGAAAATTAAAAAAAATATATTTTCTAATATTTAAATTAATTAATTAATTCTAAGCAAATTGATTTATAATTTATGTAAGATGCTACTAATTTATGATCAATAAAGCGATTTAGTTGCATTTATTTAATAGACGTGTTAATTATGTTCTTTGTATATTTGCATTTATTGAAATAAGACTATAACTGTTTTAATTTTAACGTGCAAACTCATAATATGAATAATTGTTAATAAATTAATTAATTACGAGGTTTTACTAACAAGTTTCTTGCTAAAATGATCTCTGTAATTGTTATTCGGTAGTAATTTACGTCATCATATACCAGTCGTGGACCCCATTTGCATGGCTGCCAGTCCTATTATAGGTACTTTATTTTTCTTTTTATTCTTTTTTTTTACAATGATATCGTGCACAAGGCCCGGGAGCCACTCGAGTTAGAGGGTTACAGAGTTATAGACACATATTGTGGATATGTGGGGAATATAGCGGTTAGCTATCGACTTGAACTGTTTAACAGTGTAGTGGTTGGGAAAGCATCCTCTTGGGAGTCGGTTCCACAAATCAGCGGTACGTTGCATTTGCGCCAACAGGACCCCCACCTTTAAAATCATAAAACATTATTTTTTTTAAAATTCTGACAAATGCCGTGCATTGGAAAATGTAAAATAAAAGATAATCTATAAAAATTATGTCCTCAACCCCCCCGCCCGAGCCAATCGCCCACCAATTTCTTTAGGACTGAGCCAATCTACTTTAGTTGTACATTTTACAGTCAGTGACTGTATATTGAGTGAGTTCTGAAAAAGCATTTTTTACAACTGCGTAGGCAATAAGATCGTCATGGGAGAGTGGTTTGCATTTAATTTGATTTTAACCACTTCTTCGTCAGCCATCGTAGCATATCAGGAGACAGACATTTCTTTTTTCTCAAAAGATCTAATGTACAGGGAGAATTGGATTCATGACTTTCACAGGGGCATCACTGCGAAGCCATCATTCACTACCCTGCGTATATTCCTTAAATCAAATTTTTTTTCTGTCGTTTTTGCTTAAAACAGCTACGACCATTACGAAGATGATTGATCCCTTCACCCCCCGACCCTGGTACACAGACGAACCTACAGCATGACGTATGGATGTCGGGCAACCGGGAAATGATTTATTATTGCCATCTGAAGTTGTTCACTTGTCGCGGAACTTGTAAAAAGATGTCTCACAACTCCTGACTTTGCGGAAGACTTCGGCCTGTCGCGCGGGCATGTTGACACGTCGCTTATAACAAAACATTATTACTCGGCACACATTTGTTAGAGACACACGTCACTTGTTAGAATTTCTTGTACCACCACAAAACTACTCGGAACATGCAGATATCACTTCGACGATTTGTGGACTGGATCTTTAATCTTCCATGTGCCATGTTTTTCAGAACGATGGTGGTCATGGCTCTCCACAATTTCCTGTCCTTTGTAGCTCTTAATAAATTAGGTCCCTTTGTCATCTCTCCTAAACCCAGTTATGTTAACCATTTACATAAGCTCGTTAGGTAGGTACTTTACTCTGACTCATTTGCCTTCAGTATGTACTGAGAGTGTCAGATTTTACAAACCTTCCTTCCTCATTATGTGCCCTGGAAATTTCAACTGTCACTTCGTGATAATTAGCATACGCAACTTTTTTGTTTGCACTTTCTCTAAAACTTCATCGTTGCTCTTATGTTTAGCCCATGGTATTCTCAGCATCCTTCTGTAGAACCACATTTCTGTCGCTTTCTTTCTGTCGCCTAAAGTTTCGTTTGCATATGTGAGAAGATGGGACGGCATTCACTGCCATATAAGAAGACTGATATTGCATAGCAGTTCAGTGCTTTTTATTTTCTTTTTCCTTGCGAAATTTTCCTGTTTCTTAATACTTTGCTTAGCTATTTGGAAGGCATCTTTCGATATCCTAATGCGCCTTCGGATTACAGTGGCGCACTTTCCGTCCACAGTTAAAACGTTTCTCAGAATTTTGTCTGTGGGAAAGGTGGGTGTTGGGTAGAGAAATAATTAATCACCCACAAGGCCGTGTGGGTATTTTTTAACTCTATCAAGGCACGCAGCTCCAGATCCAGCTGCAGCTCCGCAATATCGGTAAACAAAAACCCTAGATTTTAAGCTTGATGGCACCTATACTTGGATGCCGAGAGCTATAGATAACATTGTCAAGCAATACCCAAGCACTATGGACTCTTCTCTAATATTTCTACAACTTTGCCTGAACGCAGAATGCGCTTTTCAAGACACTGCTCTCTAGCAAAACAAAAACTCGTGAGTGGCCTACTGCTCTGAACACGTAGCCATGGTGCAAGACGGGATGATTGCACAGCAACCATCTACATTGACCAACTCTGTTATGCCACAGAAATCCACCTTAATGACCTTATAACTTTGATGTAGAAACGTGATGGCTGGCGTGATAGACTCGTGATAGCTCGTCCGAATAAATAATTATAAAGTTTAAAAAAAAAAAAAGAAAAAAAAAAATTGACATCATTTTAAATATGAATATCTGATTAACTACATGTACCAGGCAAACTAAATTAAATAGCCTTCATGTTGAACGATAAACTATTTATTTACCAAAATTCGAACAAAGTATTCAAAGGGATGTAGATTTTATAACCGATTTCACGTCAAGCCGGCAGCCCAGCTCCTGCCAAACACGTTGTAGCATGTGTTGCGTAACATTCTTCTGCTCCTCAGTGTTTCTTGCTCCTCTATGTTTATAGGAAGAGCCGGGGGGATACAGACCTGTCTTTTCACATAGCCCCATAGAAAGAAATCGCAAGGTGTCAAGTCAGGTGACTGTGGTGTCTAGTTCAGCAGCCCATTGTCATTCTCACTGACACGCCCGATCCAGCTTCCTGGTAGATTCTCATTGTGATAAGTCATCGCAGCCAAATTTGAGATCATTTCAACGAGAATTAGCTATGTTATTAGACTATGAAATGATGTCATATTTTTTTTGGTGGGGGGCACGCTGTATATTCACAAATTATTTGCGATGGCTTCTTGCCACTTGTCAGGCAAGGCTTCGATACTTTTTAGTAAAATCCAGCTGGTTTTCATTCGAGAACGTTTCCCATCCCATTAGAGCGTTTTGTAGCGACCGAAAAAAAGGTTATAATCGGCTGGTGCAACGTCAGTTGAACATGGTGGATGGGAGAGAACAGACGAATTGAATCCCAAATATTTTGTTTCTGTATGCTGCAGGAGACTTTGTGTTGTCAAGGAGAAAGAGAACATTTTTCCTTTCGACAAGCACAGGGCCCTTTTCGACCAAACTTTTATGGACACCTTGCAAATGGTGGACGTATAAATGTACTTGCATTATTTACATTATTCGGACTGTTATCCTCATCTTCATTGCCATATTCACAATATTTCAGCCGTTGTTCTCTCCGGCCTTCTTCAGTTGATTGGATCTCTGAGATGAACTATTATGATTATTTGCATTATTTACATTATTCGGAGTGTTATCCTCCTCTTCATTGCCATATTCACAACGTTTCGGCCGTTTTACGCTCCGGCTTCCAACAGGTGATTGGAATTACGAACCGAACGTTTTATTTTGTTCTAGTTCCACGTGCCATGCCTCTTTCAGATGTCTACGTTATTTCCAAGTTTTTGGTTCACTACTGCTGTTGCCTGGTATTGAGCACACAACTCTTTGGGTGTAGTCACTGGATCTAACCAACGTCTTTATCCACAGGGCCATTTAGTGTTCCAAGAACTCTGGAAGTTTTTAACTTTCTTCCGTGGATCGCAGGATTTTTGTTGTCAATTCTGTTGTTAATTTACTGATATTTTGCGTAGAACATGACGACCTTGAGGACTGGCACTACATAACCACAAAGAACAGTACCAAATAACAGAAACCACATTATATCATGACTTTCAGCAACTTAAAATGGATATCACGTGTAGCTCACGTGTAAAATTAATGACATCAAGATCTTGATATTCCACACTATATCAAACAAAAGGTAAGAAGGGAAACATTCATCAAACTAGCAAGAACAATAACAGGTACTGGGCCACAGAAGCCTATTTTCCTGAAACATTTTATAAATTTCAGACGAATTTAGTCATAGCTGCCCGGTCAATGTATGCTGAATGTTTCCTTATAAGCAAACAAATAATATTTCTGCTATCATTAGAGAGGAAGAGAACAGGTTAAAGATTCGGGTCACAGCCTGATGGTCAAGGAGCGAAGAAAAGCGTTACTCGTATAAATGAATGCCGAATTTTTCCATATATGGAAACACGTGATATTAATATTATTATCATTATGGTATATAACCTATTTTTCATGACACGTTAAGGAACGCTTCGTTAAGATGATACATTCAACACGGCAACGAGTCCCCCAAAACGGAAATTACTTATGACTCAACCTAATATATATATATATATATATATATATATATATATATATATATATATATATACACACACATATATATATATATATATATATATATATATATATATATATATATATATATATATATATATATATATATATATATATATATATATATATTACGCGAATCATTCATACGAAAAGCAGATAATCTGCTTTTCGTATGAATGATTCGCGTAATATAAATTGAACCCGCACCACATAATTGATATATATATATATATATATATATATATATATATATATATATATATATATATATATATATATATATATATATAGTTGTATTCTTAAGCAGCAATCCTTCGTTCATGCATGTTTCATTAAAAAGGACAGACAAGGTACTGCGGTTAAGCCTTCTATTTCATTTTTCTTGTGTTCGAACAAGAGCTTTCTTTTCTGGGCAAAAGGTGTGTAAAAACTGTCGAAATGTTTTGTTTCCGAGCGCTTTCGGCTACACCTTTAGCCATTATCAAGGATAATTCAATTTTTCAGCTTAATTGAGTGTATGCATTATGTGCATGTTTTAGTGTGTTATAGAGATGTTTTTAATTTTCGAATACGGTTAGCACATTGTGGCCTTGTTCGTAGTGAATATTGTTAAGAGTTGGCTTTTTCTTTTTTATTATTAAAGTTAAGAGTTGGCTTTTTTCTTTTTTCTTATCAAAGCTTGAATAATATTAATATGGCGCTGTAGTTTAATATTCAGTTGGGTAAAGAGAAAGCGTTTGGTATGAGTGTGGTCGGGGTCTGCGTTATGTAAGTTAAATTGAATTATTTGTAAGAAGTTTGGTATTCTATCCTTTTTAACTTAGAGAAGAAGGAAGTAAACAGCTCCACCCACTGCCCGCTACGGTGGAAGACGAGCCCACACAGACTAAGAGATTAACTAGGGCCCCCTAGTTGGACAACCACACCTAAAACGGAGACCGAATGTCTTACGCTGTTTGACGGAAACCATTAAGTCTACATAAACAACATTTTACACAGATTGTTGAACCAGACATTCATCGACAACTAAAATCGCAAGAAAATACTGTATTCTGATATATATATATATATATATATATATATATATATATATATATATATATATATATATATATATATATATATATATATGTGTGTGTGTGTGTGTGCGTGTGTGCGTGTGTGTGTGAGGAGGCACGGTGGAGTAATGGATAGCGGCTCGCTAAGGAATCGGTGAGCCGAGTTCGAATTCCAGTCAAATAAATTACATTAATTTACTTTCTAATACCCTGGGGAAAGGTATAAATCCTATAAGAAGACAGAAAAAAAATCGGCCTCGTCAATCATGTATCAAAAGATACATGATCGCCTAAGCGTAACCCACTAATTGAATGATATGTATGTGTATATGTATGTATATATGTATGTATATATCTATGTATATACGTATGTATATATGTGTATATATGTGCATATATGTATATATATATATGTATATATGTATATATATGTATATATGTATATATATATGTGTATATGTGTATATGTATATATATATGTATATGTATATATATATGCATATACACATATACACATATATATATACATATATACATATATGTGTATATGTATATATATATGTATATGTATATATATATGCATATATATGTGTATATGTATATATACGTAAATATGTATATATATATGCATATATATGTGTATATGTATATATACGTAAATATGTATATATATGTATATGTTTATATATATGTATATGTTTATATATATGTATATATATATCTATATGTATATATGTGTTTATATGTATATATATAAGTAAATATGTGTATATATATATATGTATATATGTATATATATGCATATATGAATGTATATGTATATATATATATTTATATACGTATATGTACGTCTATATATGTATGTATATATATATGTATATGTATATATAAAGACATTTTTATGTTTAACATTCTTTTTATACATACAAGTATTTAAGTAAATGCTCTGTTTATAATAAAC
>OZ038518.1:66500846-66505846 GCA_964036315.1 Acanthosepion esculentum | reverse complement strand
AGGGTGCGACCATTCCTTCTGGCGTAAGATAGTGGAATAGCTTACCTCTCGCCTTCCTCATGGTGTGGAGACCACCATTCCAACTATCGCAGAGTGTCATGCCATCTTGTGTAAAATACTGGAGTGGTTTTTTCTATGCTTAGTTGATCGGTTTATCAGACCTATGTAAGTTTATTTAATGTCAAAAATATTTTTTATATTATAAGAATTTTTATTTATTTGAAGATAATAATGGTTTAGTAATAGAAATCTTACTAATTAACCCATAGTTGTGGGAAGTAAGTGGATTCATGCCTTTCCCTAGGGTATTTGTGCGTAAGTTAATATAACGAACCCTACTGTAATTGGAACTCCGATTAAAAATTCCAAGCCATTACACCACCCGCACACTCACGCTTACAACACTTGGTATTCACAAGCGGTCACCCATCTAGGTACTGATCAGTCTCGATGTTGATTAACTCTGCTGATCGTACAAGAACCGCTGTTTCAACTCGATATGGCTGTAATCTCTGTCTTCCCTATGGTATATGGATAACCCTATTCTGACTATCGCACTCTGATACGCCTTTCGAGGAAAGACAGTGGAATGGTTTCCCGTTGCTTTCGTTATGAATACCATTCCAACCATCGTACAAGATTTCTTTATTTTGAGTAACCTTTACAACCCTTTTTGGCATTGACTTGATTAGGTTCTGGCAAATCTCATCTCCAGGCATTGAATTCCATTCGGATATGAAATTCACAATCAAATCCTCTTTTTTGCTCAACTGCTTTCTCGAAAGCCTGTACTTTATAATGCTCCATAAGTTTTCTATGGGGTTGAGGTCAGGAGATTGGGGCAGCCATGTCATAACACTCACCTGCTTCTCATCAAAGTATTCCTTCATCAATTTTGATTTGTGACAGGGAGCATTATCCTGCATAAAAAATGAGCTTGGTGGGGTCGATTTGCACCCTTTCAACAGAAGGGAGCAGACAAGACTCTAAAATTCTCTTGTACTACTCGCTCCCGAGGGTCTTTTAAATAGGTTTTAAGAAACCAGTTCCATGAAAAGAAAAGCATCCCCAGAACATTATACTGAACGGATGCTTGACAGCACTTACTGCTAAATTCAAAGAACTTTCAAATCTTCTTCTTCGGATTTTAGATCTCTTATCCTTTGAATTTAGCTCAACTTTCGTTTCATCGGAGAAGAGAACATTTTGCAAAAAAAAAAAAAAAAAATCAGGTGAGTCACTTTTATCGAACAGCTCTGTACATTGACCAGCTATGTTATGACAGAGGGTGTCACACAAATGACCTTCCGACCTTGATGCTGGACAATGATGGTTGGCCTCATAGACTCGTGGATGTCCGAGCTAGCACGATCTAATAATAATAAATAGTAATAAATATTACTTAACACTGGCATCCTTACACCTGTGATAGATCCACATATCGTCTGCAGGAAAATTTGGGAAATAATGGGTCAAATCTACTCCATATACAGTGTAACCAGGATATAAGAGACCCTGATATAAGAGAAACCCGGATATAAGAGATATTTTCTCTGGTCCCAAATTAGAGCCTGTGTTAATAAATTGTAATGAAAATATGAAAACCTAATTTTACATTGCATTTCGTTTCTTCGGGAATTTTATCAAAGGCAAAATTAAGAGATTTATAATGAAGAAAAAAACTTCTACACATTAAAAACAACGTAGTCGTGGGAAAATACACCGAAAAACGGAGGCAAACTATTAAACATATAAATTATATATAAGTATCAAATTTTATGCAAATATTTTTGTAAAAAAAGCGAATTATTGCCTAATTACAAGTTACGTTTGTTTATTAAAGCATGTGATATAAAAGTAATTAAGTAAATCTCAATTAATAAACATACCAACGCTTAACAGCGGGTGTATAGATATAGATATACCTATATAAGGGAAAACATAGATGTGTGTGTGTATTTTTATATATATATATATACATACATACATATATATATATATATATATATATATATATATATATATATATATATATATATGTATGTATATATAGATACTAGCAGCATGGCCCGGCGTTGCCCGTGCTTGATTCAAAAATCGTACGACACATACAGCAATCGCTATCACTTGACTTAAAATATGTTTGCCCTTGCTTGCCTTTAAAGGAGTGCCCTTTGCCGTGCTGATGTTGCTACATGCCTTACTTCTTGCCTATCTCACACTGCGAGTTTTTTCTAAGCTCTATACTAAACATTAAATCTGTTACGAAAAAAGAACTAAACAAAATGAATACAAAACGATCAGCTTTAAAAAAAGGACTCGTAACTGAAAAAAACGAATGAAAAAAGAATGTTAACAACAAATACTTTTTCACACCCAACCCAGTTCTGCGGAATCAGAATCAACGTTGAGTTTAAGCAAGCTAATGACCCAATTGGAGTAAAGTGCCATGCAGATTTACATTTTTCCCACTTGTGACGAATGCAGCTATCGATTTTTTTGCATGCTAGCATGCTAGTTAACATTCGTGTCTGTCAGCTGTTGGCTCTCACGCTGGCTGATAGAATCTTCCTGCCTATTCGTGGCAGCCAGCTATAGGCTCTCACTTTGGCCAGTAGAAAATGGCCGCAAACTACATGAAAACTACCGTAGAAGCATGAAAAAATCGATTATATCCACTATCGATGGGAGTTGGTAAATGTAAAGTCGGTCTTTGCCTTCCCAATAACTTGGAGCATGTGCATGTAAATTTTGGTGCAAATCTGTCGAAAACTGCGGCCGTGCATTCGTTACACACGCACATACATCCTGCCTTTTATATATATATATATATATATATATATATATATATATACTTGGATGGTATATATATGCATGTATGTATATATGTATGCATATGTAAATATGCAGGCATATATGTATATGTATATATATATATGTATATGTAAGCATATATGAATGTATATATATACATGTATACGTATGTATATATGTATGTATATGTATGTATATGTATGTTTATATATATCTATCTATGTGTATATATATATCTGTATGTATATGTATATATATATATATGAATATATATATATATATATGTATGTATATGTATATATATATATGAATATATATATCTGTATGTATATGTATGTATATATGAATATATATCGGTATGTATATCTATATGTATGTATATAGGAACATATATCTGTATATATGTATATATATGTTTATATGAATATATATATATGTATATATATATGTGTATATGAATATGTATGTATATATATATGTATGTGTATATGTATATGTATGTATATATATGTATATATTTATATGTATGTGTATATATATGTATATATGTATATGTATGTATATATGTATATATATGTATTTATATATGAATATATATATGTATATATATATGCATGTATATATTTATATATATATATATATATTTATATATATGTATGTATATATTTATATAATGTATGTATATATTTATATATATGTATGTATATATGTATATATAAATGTATGCATATATATATCTATGTACGTATATATATATATGTTTTCTTATATATATATATATATATATATATATATATATATATATATATATATATATATATATATATATATGTATGTATATATAGCACGAAGTTACAAGTCAACGTGACTGAGGGTTTGAGTGTGCTGGCCTTGTTCAGATTGTTGATCACGCTAGATAACATGTGCTCTCTCTCAGAAACTGCAACTAATGTCTGTTCAGTATAGTTGCAGTATAAACCACAGGTGGACTCTGTGGGTGCTGAACAAACACAAATATTCCTGAGCGAACGTCTGCAATAAGGATAAAAATATATGACAAATGTAAAATTGTTTCACTGCAACTTAGAAAGGCCAAATGCGTAATCAAATCTAATCAGTTTTCCATATATGACACCCAAACACCCTGAAAATTCGTATTGGATCTTCCGGTGCGAATGCCAAGCAGTACAGCATGCCGTTTTCAAATTTCTGTTGGACTCATTGTGCTCTTTATCTCACAGACGGTGGCCATCTGACTCTACTGTTCTATGCATTCGACAAAATCAAAAACAAACATCGCGAAATTAAAAATATAAAATGGCGACAATTTACCCGTCGCACCCTCTGTGTGTTTGTGTATATATATATATATATATATATATATATATATATATATATATATATATACATACAGACACAAAGAAAGAGCGACTTATCTTTCGAGATCATGCCAGCTTGTCAAGGCAAAATAAAACTAATGAATTCATTAGCAGAGATCATATTCATATTCAAGTAAGGTACGCATCGAACAAAACGCTAATCATCGGCTCGAAACGAATTTAATACCTGTTCCCTATCTATCTTTTTTGAACAATAAAAACCATGAAAAAATTAAAATTTCCAGACACACTGATATATATAAATATTAATATTTTTTGTTTTATTATTTCAATTAGGTTCGTCGACTAGTTTCGGCTAGCATAGCCATCATCAGGAGAAAAAATCCCTGCTTGTTAGTAGCAGTGAACTACAGGAGGCAATGACTGTTTATGAAGAAAGTAAACTTTATCTGTAGTTTTCATTTGTTTTCATCGTTAATTTCGGTCAGTCCCTTCGTTGGTCAAATTGTTCTGAATATGGAGGCTGGGAGATCATCCCTGATTTTAAGTACAGTGTAACCCGGATATAAGAGAGTTGTCGGGACCGGAGAATAAGTCTCTTATATCCGGGTTTCTCTTATATACGGATTTGGTCTATTATATATACATTAACAAAGGCTCTAATTTGGGAGCAGAGATCATATCTCTTATATCCGGGTTTCTCTTATATCCGGGTTACACTGTATCCTCTCCTTGGTAGGTTTAACAGTTTTGTTGGTTGCTGGGAACGGAATGTGTGTGCAAACTGTACATTATCTTTTAGTGCTTTTAGTTAGTATTAGTTATTTTTTTAGTTAGTGTGTGTGT
>OZ038518.1:66490846-66495846 GCA_964036315.1 Acanthosepion esculentum | reverse complement strand
TTCTTTCTTTCTTTCTTTCTTTCTTTCTTTCTTTCATTCATCGTTTATTTATATCCATCCCTAGTTTATAACCTGTCGCCTTTCTCTCTCTCACTTTTTGTTACTCTCCTCCTCAGCCCCCTCCCCCACTTGTGGGCTCTTTCTCTATCCATTCGACTTCTAGATAGTATCATCCCTTACCTCCCCCACCCGGCGAAACCAATTTCCACCCGTTTCACTTGCCAACAATTCACCCTTCTTTTGCCTGTTCATAGCTTCCTAAACGTTTTATACTTAACTGCTTACAACACAAAGATGACGCCCTCTTTGACAAGCTAATATATACTTATTGTAGAAAATAGTCTACAATAAAAAGTTCTCCATTTCTTTTTTGTTTTAGTATCCTCCCACTGATTTGTGGGGGAGGATGCCTACATTCCTGCAGTCGGGGAGGAGAAAGTTATTAAATAAGGTCGTTTTTCCTTTTCACTTTTTTTTTTAAAGAAAGAAAGGTGTTATCAAGCCTCATTTATTTTTTATTCTTCTTTTCTTTTGTTCCACTATACAGTTATATATTTCTAAAGACGTAATGGAATTTTTATTTATTAAAATGACTGTCAAGGCAGATTTTTTCCCCCGCCGTAGGTTGCCATTTCTTTCTTCGGTAGACCAGTTGCCATCCAAGGCTATAGAACCCGGTCTGTTCTGCTATTTACCCATAGCTGGAGGGAGATTGAAAAATCGGAGAGCCGAGTTCGAATTCCAGTCGAATCCATTACTTTCACTTACGAGCTAATACCCTTGGGAAAAGTAGAGGAATTTTTTTAGTTTGGTTTGGTTTGTTTTACAGCATATCGACCTCAATGGGTTATTTAATGCCGACAAAATCTTTATTGCTGCTAATATTTTGTTTTGTCAAAGATCTATTTCTGGCAATATTTTTTCCTCAAAGTGTATTGCTTGCAATATATTTTTTTTCAATAATGTATTGTTGGTAATAGTTTTATTGTTGGTAATAATTTTTTAGAAGTATTTCTGGTATTAAAAGATGATGGAAACAAAAGTAAAAGAATCTAAATGAAATTTGCTAGATTGTAAAACAGAAAATGTTTTTAATTTTTTCTAAATTTAAAATTCCTGTGTCTCTCTTGGTCGTTCACATGTGTAGTAGCATCAAAATGTAAACAAACCTTGATATAAAAAATTATATATCGTTATATATGTAATTTTTTAAAGTAATGGATTTTCTCCCCCAATAATCCAACAGAATTTTTGGACTTTAAACTTTTTTTTTTTTAAGTGTATACTCAATTTGAGTAGCTACTCTGTTATTAAACAGTATATTTATTTTTGTCTACCAGCCTTGAATATTCGAGAGATCTTATTAAAGAAAAATATGCTCTCAGCAGGATTCAAACCTGCCTCTCTCTGGGCAGAGGGAAACCATCATTAGATCCGGCATGCCATAACTGAATTAACCACAAAAGCTTTGCTGATCAAGTAAGGTTTAAACAGTGCCTTTAAGTGAAATCTTTCTCATCGTGGATTACTCAAAATTATCATATCTGTTCAGTTTTGTTTCCAAATCTAAACAGACATTTCTAAAGAAGTAATGGATTTTTTATTTATTAATCTGGCAGAATATTTTTCTTTAATACGATCTCTCAAATATTCAGACTGGTAGACAAAAATAAACAAATATACTCTTTAATAAAGGAATGGAGTGTCTACTCAAATATGTGTATCCCCTAAAATAATATTTAAAGTGATAGTCAAAAGGCCAATATATAATAAATATCATCAATCTTATTGCCAATATTATTTTGTTGTCTTTTTTTTATTCCTTAAATTTCATTAAACAGCTTATTAAATCTACATATAAGAAATGCATATGGACCATCTTTCATTTTAATCCTACGCATGCACGCACACACACAAACATGCCATAACTGAATTAACCACAAAAGCTTTGCTGATCAAGTAAGGTTTAAACAGTGCCTTTAAGTGAAATCTTTCTCATCGTGGATTACTCAAAATTATCATATCTGTTCAGTTTTGGTTCCAAATCTAAACAGACATTTCTAAAGAAGTAATGGATTTTTTATTTATTAACCCTCACATTTTATTACTTAAACGTTGTTTTTACCGGATACTCGTATTTGAGTAGACGCTCCGTTTATGTATTCAGTCAGTTATGTGCCATGCTTGATACACGCTTAGGCGATCATATATCTTTCGATACATGACTGACGAGGCAGTTTTTCCCCCGCAGTAGGTTGCCATTTCTTTCTGCGGTAGACCAGTTGTCATCCAAGGCAACCCGGTCTGTCCTGCTATGTATCCTTAGATGGAGGGATGAGAAGAGGATTCATGCCTTTCCCAAGGATATTAGCACGTAGGTGAATGTAATGGAATCGACTGGAATTCGAACTCGGCACTCCGAGTCCTCAATCTCGGATGTACGGTGTAGTCAAGGATAGCGGCTCGGATTGAGGAATCGGAGAGCCGAGTCTTTTAATGGAATGTACATATAGCGGCTTATGTATATAGATCACTAGGGGATTAAGGGGAATTGAAGATAAGAAAACAAGCAATTGACTTGCATATTAAGAGCACTCTTTCCTTATAAATACAACTTTCAAATTGTACCTTATATATATATATTTTTTTTTTTTTGAACGATAAAAATTATTTTTAAAAAGTTAATAAAAAAAATTATTAAAAAAATTAATTATAAAAAAATTAATTAAAATCTTCAGACATACTGGGTTGTAGATTAATATTCTTATGTTTTTATTATTATTATTTCATTTAGATTCCTCGACTAGTTTCGGCCAACATGGCCATCATCAGGAGAAAAAAATGTTTCTGCTTGCTGGTAGCAGCAAACTACAGAAATGAATGTCTTGATGGAGAAAATGAACTTTTGTCTGTAGTTTTCATTTGTTTTTTTATTTGTTTTTTTTATCTTTTTAACGTGAGTTTATTAACATTCCTTGTGTTGGTCAAACAGTCTCTTTTAAGTTGTTATTTGAGATAAGAGCTGGATGGATTCATGCTAGTTATATATATATATATATATATATATATATATATATATATAATGTTAAATATTCCCTTCGATCTTGACGTATGAATGTTTAGTATTATTTAGGGTAGACTGAACAGTTCAATTAAACAAACATGATTTGTTTAAAGTGTTGAAGTTTTTTTGGTGAATCAACCACGCTTTTTGGAGATACTAATAACTCTATATGGTACCCGGTGGACTGAAACTTCACTAAACACTACTCTTCAGATTGGATATATGACAAGAATGAAACGATTTTCCAAACATTTCGTCTATTTCGGCCAGTTTAACCTGCATTTCATTTCTTTGTCAAATCGCAGCAGCGTCGCAAGAAAAAAAAAAACATCTCCAGTGTGCTCATCAGATATTTCCATTTCTCGTTCTGGCTTTGCAGCATGTCTTAGCTTATCATTGTATACATGGTCGAATGAGAGCAGAGCACATAATCAGGTCACATGATTTATGTATATTTATATTTATATAAAAAGTGACTAGTTAGCGACAGAAGGTTACAGAATAATCATCAGGAAATATAGCAGTAACAGCGTGAGGGCATTAAAACTATTCGCATATTTCAGTGGGGTGGGGGGCAGAGATGGTTTGTCGACGAGTTCAATTTTGGTGGAAGAAAGAACCTCATTCTTTGTTGATTTCGAATAAATGATAATTCACAACGCAATCTAAACATGTCCACGCCGTATCCACACACACACACACACACACACACACACACACACACACACACACACACGCACACACACGCACACACACACACAACTAAATATGGAGGACAACCAACATTAATGATCTCCGTATAACAGTCGTAGCAGGACTTTAAGAAAGAAAAAAAGCGTAAAGAAAAGGTTGAGTAAAGAAAGGTTTAATCACATGAGAACATAGATTGAGTTCAGTGTGACAGGCGTGCCACTACAAAGAACGCTACGCTTTTGCGACCCACTTTTGTTCCTTGCTAGAAAAGCCCTGTGGGGGAACCAGTTTAATTCAAAATGACCTGACCACGCGGGAGGTGGTACTGAGTTACATGCAGTTGTGGCATCACGAACCGATTCTTAAAATTATAAAAGCTTAGAGAAACGGTTGTTGGATTATCCGAAAATAATTGATTTTTGGAAAAATCCAAAAGTACGTGACACACAGTGAAGATCGAACTTTATTTACTACTCATGGTCAGCCCGACTAGCTCTTCAAACATTGCCCTAAACTGAGTTTTATACGTCCAAGTACTACAATATTTAACTACGATAGACCAACTAGTATTGCTCAGAATCTAGGCTCGTAGTAAGTATGTGAAAAAAATCAGATTTTTTCACAAAAATAGAAAAAAAATCAGGGGCGTACTGTGTATGAAGTCGACTTATACACGAATATATACGTAAGCCGTTTACACCCCGCCTCCAAAAAAAAATCGCCATTGATCGAACACTTAAAGTTACGGAGAGTTGAAATTTATAAGTTTTTTTTAATTTTTATTTTGAAATAGTTTTACAGGAAATTGGACATCTTGAGTCCACGGTTTTCCTTCTATCCAGTACTGATGGGTGTTTCCTTTCTAACCTTTTGTTTAAAGTTGTGTGGAAGATCAACACCTTGATAATATTATTTTCCGTTCTATAGTGCAATCCATTTGAGTTACTACTGCTGTTGGAAACCTTCAAGTTTTTGGTGCTTTGTGATTACGCGGAAGTTCAAGTAACTGGGAAGCGTCTTGACTGAGGACAGTAAGTGCAACACTAAGATCCGTAGACGAATTGGGATGGCCAAGGACACATTCTAAAAGCTGGGCAGAGTATTGCGAGACAGGAGGATTTCTTTGGTAACTGTTACGTGAGTTCTGTCCTTCTTTACGTCAGCGAATGTTGAGGTGACGAAGATGTGGTTCTACAGAAGGATGCTAAGGATAACATGGACCGAGCGTGTGAGCAACGATGAG
>OZ038518.1:66468346-66485846 GCA_964036315.1 Acanthosepion esculentum | reverse complement strand
TATTGCTGCATGCCGTAGAAAGCGGCCGGCACCACGACTTTTAATTGTATTTTTGTGTGCCGCCTTCTTCCGCTTAGCCGCTACACATGACGTCACATGACGTCACATAACATGACTATTTCAAACGCCTAGCTTCCCAAAGTATGCAAGAAGTTTTGGATTTATTTTTAATTTAACATTTTCATTATTTCAAACATTATTAAAGTGGATACTCGTATTTAAAATAGACACCTCATTTTAGTTTTACTTCAAACAGTATGTATTACGTCTGTCGGTTTTCGTATTCGAGATGGGAGGAGGTGCAAAAGAGAAAATAAAGACTTGCTAAATTGTGACGCGCTTAGTAGCTTAGTAGCCGAGCGGTAATAATATTTATAATATTATTGGTCTTTTATATTATTGGACTTTTTATAATATTATCAGAATGTATTTAGCTCGAAGTTGAAATGATGATTCCGCGAACCTGATCATATTACCGAGCAAAAATGTATCCGCACAGGTCGCATCCCAAATCAACGACTTACCCATTTTAAAAGGGAAAATGGTAATGCCATCCGGCCGCTTTCCATCACCACGGTCGAGGCCTACGGGTTCGATTTGGGAAGGGAACCCAGCTGCATCCAAACCTCTTTTGATGATGTCGTTAACGAAAACTGACGTGTACGTCATTAAATGTCTTCGAAATTTCAGCGTCAAAATCCAGTTCTCGGTCTCGTCTTTTTCTTTTCTTTCCTTTTTTTTTAGGTCAAATATTGATTAAGTACTGAAATGATCATCTTTGAAAGATTATATTCTGACCTGCAGATTGCGGATAAAATTAAAAGATTAGTTCGAAAATAATATCATAATAGATTCACTGATATATATATATATATATATATATATATATATATGGAGAAAACAACTGAAAAGGTGCAAATTAAAAGAAAAAAATTAATTGTTTTTTTTGTGAACATATTTATTTATATTTTTTTTATATATATATATATATTTGATATTTCAGATCTGCCCCGATCTTTCGTCAGAAATTAATTAAATAACTGTATTCAGAAGTTTGTTTTCAAGTAGCGTCCGTCGCGAGACGCGGACGTCACGTGATGTGGAATGCAAACTGTGTTTGAATATTTCTAACGTAAATCTAACGATAATATTTTAGATGTTGTTTAAAAAGGTTTTTTTTAACTATATCTAAAGAATTTTTTTAACTAATGAAATATTTATACAGATTTAAAATTCCCAAGTCTTTGTTTAACCCTAGTTTATATGTGTTTAATTTTAAAATCCAGTATTTCTCTTTTTTTCTTCGTGTGTATGTTGAACTAAAATCGGAATCTATCAATAAACATTTACAGTTGTCTAATGAGTGTCTTGATTGATTAAAGTATTCAGCTGTGGGGGAATAAGGATTGTTTTGACGTATGGATAGTTTATGATTGTTGAAACGAAATCTAAAATTAATTCCGGATTCGCCAATATATCCCCTATTGGGATATATTGTGCATAATAAATAGTATACGAGGCTTCTCTTTATGCTATATATATATATATATATATATATATATATATATATATATATATATATATATATATTACATTTTGAATTGGACATAGTCCGACAATTTATTAAATACATTTTTTATATGTTTAACGTTCTTTTTATAGATACAAGTATTTAAGCAAATGCTCTGTTTTATAATAAACAGTATTAAATAACATTTACCGGTCTGAATGTCCGAGAAATTTCCATAGAAATAAGGAACCGTCATTTCGCGTGACGTGCCTTAACCGTTCGGCCACAGAGAAGCGTCTGGTTAGCAGGGTCGATTTTACTATCTTTAAACTTAAATTTTCCAAGAATCTCTTCTATTCATATCTGCTCTTAGTGTATGTTTAATAAATTGTCGGACTATGTCCAATTCAAAATGTATGACGTCATTGGTTTACATTTGATACACTAAGAGCAGATATGAATAGAAGAGATTCATGGAAGATTTAAGTTTAAAGATAGTAAAATCGGCCTTGCTAACCGGACGCTTCTCTGTGGCCGAAAGGTTAAGGCACGTCACGCGAAATGACGGTTCAGTATAGGATACAGGTTCGATTCCTGTCGGAGAACGAACATTTTCTATGAAAATTTCTCGGATCTTCAGGCCGGTAAATGTCATTTAATACTGTTTATTATAAACAGAGCATTTACTTAAATACTTGTATCTATAAAAAGAACGTTAAACATATCAAAAATGTCTTTAATATATATATATATATATATATATACACACACACACACACACAGAGGAGAGATTAGTTAAGAAGTTGATTGGTAGTCGTATAAATAGGTTGGCCGGTCGGAGGAGAGCGGTAAGTTCGCTTCAGTAGACACACTTGGGTTCCTTGAAGACGCTGGTCGTACGACGGAGACTGTCTGTCGTCTACGGTTCGCAAAACAAATAAAAGACTACAAGTAGTGATAACATCGTTTTATTTTCCCCTTATACTGACTCTATTGTGAATGAGCAAGAGACCGACCTGCCCCCCTATCGATAAGCGACAGTGGCGTCAGGTAGAGACAGTTTGGGGGCAGGACATTTATTTTATAAATTTTATTTTTCTTTTAAAATATTTCATGTTTTACATTTTTTCTTTGATATTTTTATGTTGTAATAATTTTTTTATTTCTTTTCTGTCCGTTCGTCTATCTTTCTATATATCTAACTACTGTCCATCTGTCTTTCTTTCTTTCTTTCTTTCTACTGTTCATCTGTCTGTCTTTCTTTCTATCTATCTATTGTCCATTTGTCTTTTTTCTATCTGTCTACTGTCCATCAGTCTGTCTATCATTCTATCTGTCTACTGTCCATCAGTCTGTCTTTCTATCTATCTACTGTCCATCTGTCTGTATTTCTTTCTATCTACTGTCCATCTGCCTTTCTATCTATCTAATGTCCATCTCTCTGTCTTTCTATCTACTTTGTGTCTATCTTTCTTTCTATCTACTGTCCATCTGTCTATCTTTCTTTCTATCTACTGTCCATCTGTCTATCTTTCTATCTATCTACTGTCCACCTCTCTTTCTTTCTATCTATCTATCTATCTATCTTTCTATCTATCTACTGTCCATCTGTCTGCCTTTCTTTCTATCTATTGTCCATCTGTCTTTCTTTCTATCTACTGTCTATCTCTCTGTCTTTCTTTCTATCTACTGTCCATCTGTCTGTCTATCTTTATATCTGTCTACTGTCCATCTCTCTGTCTTTCTCTCTACTGTCTGTCTATCTTTCTTTCTATCTACTGTCCATCTTTCTTTCTTTCTGTCTACTATCCATCGGCCTGTCTTTCTTTCTATCTATCTATCTGCGGTCCATCTGTCTGTCTTTCTTTCTATTTACTCTCTATCTGCCTTTCTATCTATCTACTGTTCATCTGTCTGTCTGTCTTTCTATCTGTCTACTGTCTATCTATCTTTCTTTCTATCTGCTGTCCATCTGTCTGTCTTTCTTTCTGGTTGTCTATCTATCATCTGTCTGTCTTTCTATCTATCTACTCGCTATCTGTGTATCTGTATATCCACTGCCCATCTGTCTGTCTGTCTACTGGCCATTGTGGTTTTCTATCTACTGCTCATGTCTGCCTTTCTGTCTATCTATTGTCCATCTGTTCATCTTTCTATCTACTCTCCATCTGTCTGTCTTTCTTTTTGGCTATCTACTCTCCATCTGTCTGTCTATCTACTGTCCATATGTCTGTCTGTCTGTCTTTCTATCTATCAGGGGTTTTTTTTGACACTTTCTGTCCTTTCGTCTGCCTACTTCTCTTTCTATTTGTTCATCCCCATATTTTTCTTTCTCCATTCTTATGTGCCTCTTATTGACCAAAGGATAGGCTGCGCTTGAAGTAGTTTCCCACAATACTACAAACAGCTTCAAAACCAAAACATTAACATAAAAACCCATTATGTTCTGAAATAATCCCATCAGATCGCGACATTCAAAAAGGATGCCACACATGTTGCTCAAATATTCAGAAATATTCAAACTCTCAGTTGTATACAATCTCTTTCTCAGATCAACGGTTAAAAATGTATACGATCGGATGAAGACTGTAGGACTCTCATTCTTCGAACTATTGGACTGGTGCTACAGAATCCCAAATAAGGGAGACAACTTCGTTTGAGGACGTTCAACAGCAGCAAGAATGATGAAAAAAAGACCCTAAACTTGATAAACAATTTTTTATCGTCTAAATTGTTATGTTATTCTTAAGAGGAAAGATGAAACTATTTTTTCATTATTTTTTTACATTTTTAATCCTTACTAGCACGTCCGAAATTTTAGTTAAAAATCTTGTTTTATTTTTAGTTAGCAAAATTGCCATAAAATCGATCATATCAGCCATTTTTGACAACTTTGTAAACAAAAGAGAGATTCTCCGTTTAAAAACTGTGTAAAATTCAATTATACTTCATTCAAAAGTTATTTGAGGAAAATTAGAAAATTTAAAGTTTACATAATTTAATTGGAAATGACTTAATTTTTATAAGAAAAAAATCGTTGAAATAAAAGAATCATGATTAACCGTCATGATTGTTTTTTTTGGGGGGGGGTCTGAATTGACGTCTACGTCAATGTATCGACAACTAACGTCCGGACAAGTAATAGGACGGAAGGACAGAAGTGACAGTATTTTCGAATTTTAAGTGAACCAGCTTATTTAAATATAGAGTAATATTTAAAATTAAATCCTTTCAAAAGACCAATATTTTATTGTATTTAGGTACTTTTGTTAACGAAGATATGTCCAAAGCCTGCACTGTTTGCGTCCCTATAATTAAATCTAAAAAAGAAACTAATTAATAATTGCTGTACGTCTCTCACTGAAAAAAAACAAAACAATATATGAATTATACATAAAAAACGAAATTAAAATATTTAGTGAAACAGGATGTAAAAAATTAAATAAAATACTTCGAAAATGCATCTCTGATGGTCAGTCAGAGAATTTGATGTGTGCTAGCCAGAAGGAAAGCAAAGCAATTTCTTAAGGTTTTTCTCATAAAACACGTTACCTATTACTTCTGAACCGTACATCCATAGATTTGGTGAAAACATTTTTGATACTTTTTTGCATATTAAAAAATATTTTGAAAATATTATGTCGCAGATTGTAATAAGCTTTCATATTTATGATCTTTAGTATAGATATTTTAATAACAGTATTTCCAAAAATACACGCATTCAAACTTAATTTTAAAATATTTAACAAATTTATCTCATTTTGTATTTAAAATTAGCAAAAAGCAAACAATTCTTTTAAAGATTAATTTTTCATCGGAAAAAGTATTTTGCCTTCAGACAATAGTGTCCTTAATTTATATTATTCATAAAAACCATTAAAACCATTTTTAATTAAATAATGTCTTTGTTTTGTTGGGTTTTCATTTTGCAATTCAAAATTGAATTTGGGGTAACATCCGATCGAAATTTACTAACAAAATCGATAACTTATATTTTCTCAAAGTCTAATGCTTTTAACTAATATAATCATAAAAGGACACAGAAGTTGAATTGTCGAGTTTTCATAAAATTAAGTAAGGGGGGGGGGTAACAGATGTAAAAATATATTTTTATCATGACTTTCTTAAAAATAAATATTTCTAAAATAATTTCATTCATTTGTGAAGAAGTTCTGAAAGTTTCATGAAAATCCGACAAGTTTTTTTAAAGAATTTCCAAATTAATGTTTTTCAACTGAAAAAAGGCGTTAAAAGACTTATGGTAAATATTACGTGACCACTGACGTAAAAAAAAAGGAAAAGAAGAAAAGATTTTTACCAAAATTTCGAACGTGACAGATAGGATTAAAAAATGTATAAAAATAATTAAAATTATTTTTGTCTTTCCTCTTAATAATAACATAAACATTTTGACGGTAAAACTTTTTTTTAATTATGTTTGGGGTCTTTTTTCATCATGTTATGCTATTTTTTTCGGTGAATTATTGAAAATGCCTTATCAAGATATTGACATTCCACACCACTTCAAACAAAATGTTAGGAAGGAAATCGCCATCAATAGAAGAAAGAGCGATAAGGAAATGACTACTATTATCATTATCATTGGAGAATAGATGCCACACGAAAATCCGACAAGTTTTTTGAAAGAATTTCCAAATTAATGTTTTTCAACTGAAAAAAGGCGTTAAAAGACTTATGGTAAATATTACGTGACCACTGACGTAAAAAGAAAAAAGAAAAATTTTTTACCAAAATTTACTTTAATCAAAATACATTTGCAAAACATTTACATTTAATTAGAAAATGTAGTTTATCAACAAACAAGTAAACATTTTAAGCTTTTAATTAGTTAATTTAAACAAACATTGAAAAAAATGATATTTTTAGGTTGCTCATGAAGATAAGACCATGTGTGAAAAAAACAACAAATTACTGTATTAGAGTGGGCGACGTTAGCTCTCCCACATTTCAGAATATGAATATCTTAAGCGATCATGGCTCTTCACCTCCCTCTATCCCCTGCAGCTCTCAACAAATTCCTCCCCTCTGCTTCCTTTCCCAGACCACATTCTGTCATCCACTTGCTTAAGTCCGCCAGGTATGTCACGCGTTGTTTTCCCTTGTCTCCATTTCCTTCTATTCGACCCGTGAGTATCATATTCTCCAGGCCCTCCTTCCTCATTATGTGTCCCGGAAACTTCAGCTGCCTCTTCCTGATGTCAAGTATACGCCTCCTCCTTGTTTGCAACCTCTCTAAGACCTCATCGTTGCTCACACGCTCGGTCCATGTTATCCTTAGCATCCTTCTGTAGAACCACATCTTCGTCACCTCAAATCTCTTCTTCATCTTTGAGGAGACCGTGCAACTTTTGCTGCCATAAAGAAGGATAGATTTCATCTAACAGTTCCGTATTCTTTTCTTTGTTACCAAATATATCCTCCTGTCTCGCAGTACTCTGACCAGATTTTGGAATATGCCCTTGGCGATTCCAATACGCCTACGGATTTCAGTGTCGTACTTACCGCCCTATGTCAAGACGCTTCCTAGATATTTAAAGTTCTGCGTCTAATTGATTCTAGTGTTCCCGGCCTTCAAATCGCATTTCGGGCTCATACACTTACTGACGACCATTCATTCTGTCTTTTTGTAGTTTATGCTTAGTCCTTTCTTCTCACTCTCCGTCGCTACCTTCTGTAGGAGATTTTGTAATTTCATTTCCGTGTCTGAAATCAGTACCCTATAATCTGCGTATCTTATGTTGTTAAGATTGTGGCCATCAATGCTAAATCCCTGCTTTTTCTTGAGCAGCTTGCCAATTCCATTTGATAACGCTTGTTTCCTTAATATTAACATGGTTTTCTTTTTCTTTTAAATAATGCAATACGCAATATTTTAATAAATTCAATTATAGCAATGACAGTCGGATTAATCCTAAATGGTCCCTACAGACATAAAGGGATGAAAATTGTTACGAATGATTGAGATTGAAAATCATTGGAACGGGCGGGCGGTTTCATGCAGTTCGAGGCGGCGTTGTGCTGCGATGGAGCGACCTCTTAAGCGAAAAACTTTGATAATTTGAGGGCTAATGATGACGGTCGTCTACCCTGCGACAGGAATAAACTCATACTTGTTAAAAAGGTAACGATATTTAACAAGTTTATATTCCACACAAGATTAGATTCCCCAGACTCCCAATGGGGAGGGGGAGACAAAACCAGGCGAAGTGGCTAAGGCAAAGAGGTTTTCCTTTGTGAGAGTCGCTACTGGTAACATACGCGATGAATAACTTGTTCCTCGCATATGAAATGGCGGTTATGCCGTCAGAGCATTTACTGCCCCCCCCCCCACTCTCTATGTCAGCTGAGAGCAAACAACTGTGTTTTTTGTTGTTGGTTTCAACCATTTCACCACAAGCAAGGCGATAATGCTACTAAGACGCTAAGAATTACTGGGAGTGAAATTGAATGAGAAGACTTGAGTGAGGAGAAAGGACAATAAAAGAACAGCTCTCAGGAAGACATAATATGGCGATTGGAGTTGTATTTAGATGTTTGAACATCGTAGGGTTGTCAAGGAAGCAAGAAATTGGAAGAGGGTTCTACAGAGGAGAAGTGCGAGAAAAGAATCTATTAGAATTCAGCAGACGGTTGCATCTAGCAAGTTTAACAGTAAAACAATGAGACCTAATTGCCAATCTAGTAGCACGTTTAAATTCTTGCATACAAGACACCAAGGAGGAAAGCCGAACAGAAAAAATTGCCATGAAAATATTTTTAGAAAAGACGGAGGAAAGCCACGTATCGTCGGTGGGAAAATAGCTGAAGTCGAGATGCCAGGTCAGGATCGTTTATATTACAGATCCTTCTTTGAATTTTGTAAAGAATCTCAAGATATATAGCAGGAGCACCAGACCAGATATAGCAACAGTATTCAAAGCACGGCCGAATGATAGATTTATAAATGTGCAAGATGGATTCTGACTAGAAAAAACTGTCTGGGACGACACAGCGAACTAACTTTCCTAGAAGTAGAGCTATCAGTTGATTCAATATAATCACTCCACCTTACATCGGCTTAAAATTTAGGCTAAAGAAAGCGCACAATGTTCTCTCTCTAGTGATGAAATGAAAGCAATTTTGTTTTGGATGGGTTAAAACTTACAATATATACTGTTGTCCAAAATAGCAGAGAATAAGGAAGTCTGGAGTTAGAGAGAGTATGGAAGGAACAGAAGACGGGGTAGAGAAAACAAAGAAGAGGTTTATTAAATACTCATACATAGGAGTTAAAATAGCCGATAATTAGGAAGGCATATTTAGAGAGAGTATCAAAGGAACAGAAGAAGGAGTAGAGAAAACAAGGAAAAGGAGATTTATTAAATACTTATCCATAAAACGGGGGTAAAAAAAAAACTTGAGAAAATCAACTGCTCTTCAAATCCGATTCTAAGTTGGCTATTTGCCATACTTATAAGTAGGGACAGTCCATTGTCATAGTAGTAGGGAGGAGCAGGAACTACGTTGAGTTAGACTCTACAACATATTTTTGCTCCATTTAACTACTCACTGGAGTTGCTTTTCGGGATCAATTGCCAGTTTTACTTTGTTAGACCTGTGGGACTTGCTACTAAGTTGTGTCATCAGTATAAATTTCTCAGTTGGGAACTGATGACAACGGGAAGAAAAGAAACGACATAGGTCCAAGGATAAAAGCCTAGGGGTCCTGCATCAATGTGAAATGAACTAGAAGCGTGCCCGCTCAACAAGACCTTCATTTCACGATTTATAAAATATTAACCCTTTATTTTCAGCTTTGAACCCGAAAAGCAAATCCAGCTTTGAACACTCCAGGCTTAATAATCATCGCTCCAGTGAATAAGTTCGTAATTATTGATTTATTGATACGCGAATCTATCTCTATAGATAATTGGGTCTCTTTGTCCATTTGCATTTTGTTTATTCAGCCAAACTGTTCGATGTTGTCTTCAGGCATATTATGCGTTATTATTGAACTCTGGCGAAAAGATAAAGGAATAGGGAAGATTTCTTCCGCACGTGAAAGTCGGGTAATATAATGCTGTCATGCGAAATGATCACTTATAGTAACTATTCGGTGTTAAACTAATTTCTCTTGTTATTAAATAGCAGGGATACCCGGCGTTGCCCGTGTTTTAGAGAAAAATAATAATAGTAACGTGAAAAAATTCCAGATGCATGCTATCTGTAAAAAGACAATATGAATAAAAAAACAAAAGGCAAATTTAGATTACCCGACGCGTTTCAACCTCTAAGGGACTTTATCAAGGCAAATGCAAGAATTTTATTTTGTAATTTGTATATATATACAAGAGCAAAAATATTGGTTTTTCAAAATTTTTAAGTTTTGGAACGCTCATAAATATTCATCGGGTTGACTGAAATGTCACGCAAGCTATGGAAAACAAGAAGTGACATAATTCAATGTCTAATAAATCTAAATGAGTAAGTGATATTTTTGAAAAAAAAAAAAACTTTTTATGCAAAATAATATTTAAATTATTTTAGTTAGCGATTAATTAAAATGTTATGTATTTTGAATGGTTTTCTTTCAATTTTTGAATATTTTTGTAGTTTTGCATCTTGGCTGGGAAACGTAGTCATTCCTTCAGGAAGATTGATTAGTTTGTTTTTTACGGTTTCTCAACCCTTTTCAGTTTATTTAAAGCCAGAAAGAATTTTTAGATTTTAAGATATTTTATGTGGAAATAGTGTGATTAAGAGATGGATTGATGCCTTTCCCGAAGGTATTCGCGCATAAGTGAAAATAACGAACCCAACTGTAATTGGAACTCTGCTCTACGATTTCCAATTCCGAGCCGTCATTCATTTCAACACCCGCACATCCAAGCTTACTACACTTGCTTGTCACAACCATCTATCTCTCTGTCTATATATATATATGTGTGCGTGTATGTATGTGTATGTCTATGTGTGTATATATATACACAAATATATATATATATATATATATATATATACACACATATATATACTCACACATATATATATACACAAATATATATATATATATATATATATACACATATATATACTCACACATATATATGCACACATATATATATACATATGTATATACACATATATATATACAGATACATATACACGCATACATATATATACATATATATACACCCACATATATATATACATATATATACATATATACATATATATATATATAGTCATCCACAGACAGACTGTTTCGTTGTATCACAGCTCTTCAGTGTGGCTAGACGTCCGGTTGCCTCTGGCTAGAATCGAAAACCGGCTGAATTCGCGTCAGTCGGAAATTTTACCCTGAAGCCGTTGGCGCACGGCAGAGAAGAAGGTGAATTTACGCGTATTTATTTTTAGATAAACACACAGTGACTGAGAGAACTCGATTCGATTTACCGAAGAGTCTTGCATTATTAGCCGTAATAGTCACTGTTTACAAACCCACACATCCTCCCCAGACAGCTCAACCGAAATAAATTTTTCAGGAGCATATATATATATATATATATATATATATATATATATATATATATATATATATATATATATGTATATATATATATATACACATACATATATATGCACATATGTATATATACATATATTTATATCTATATATATTTATATCTATCTCTCTCTCTCTCTCTCTCTCTCTCTCTCTCTCTCTCTCTCTCTCTCTATATATATATATATATATATATATATATATATATATATATATATATTTATGTATGTGTGTTTGTGATAGGATAAAAACAAATAGTAAACGGAGAATGAGATATGGAGAAAATATTCCGGTATTTTTAATTTTGTCATGTTTGATTTTCATTGGTTAAGCAGGCTTAACGTTCATTTGATTTGTTAAGCGGCGTTACTCAATTTTTTTTTTTTTTGTAATTATGGAGATATAACGTATCCTTTCGAAGCTACAAAAAATTAACGCTTTCCAAGCCTAGCTGAAAAAAAACGTAAATATTGTTTTATGTGTGTAAGTATACCAGGAAATTTAGTTTGTCTGTGTGGGATTCAGAGGATACTGTATATTCGTCTCTCTCCCTCCCCCGTGTGTGTGTGTGTGTGTGTGTGTGTGCGCGCGCGTGTGCGTGTGTGTGTGTGTGAAGTAGGCATTAATTTTTTTGATTTGGGAACGTTTTTTCGTAAACACAGTTTGCGGTATATAGACATACGTTAGATCCTTCAAGAATGGATTTAATGAACGTTTATGATGCAATATAGTACTTTTAGAGTTAATAAAATATTTATTAGGATTCCCTCGAAGTATTTTCGACGTAAAGAAGTATGTTCTTTTATTTTAATTATGGCGGCATTTGTAAAATCAAAATTATGGACAATTTTGTTTCGGTGTATTACGATCGAGTTTAAACGTAGATTCCTTTTATGCTCTTAGATACGGGCTTTTTGATTTCGAGATGTTTCGCCAATGTAATTGTTTTCATATTGCGAGTAATTTATTTAATAAATACCGGTATCTGAATTGGTGTTGGATATATTGTCTTCTTAATTATATTTCCGATTGTCTTGGAGGTTGAAGCTAAACACCCTGGTGTTGGGGATAATTAATTTATTTTCTAATTTTGTAAATAGAGTGTCAGCGGAAAGGCTTATGGATTTTGTGTTGTTGATATTAAAAGTGTTATCGACAGTGTCTAATTTTTTGAATTTATGGTACGCTCGTTTTCTAGAGTTGAAGATGAAATGATGTGTGTAGAGATGTTGTCTAAATATTTTTTCAATGCATTCTTCACTACATATTTTAAGGGACTTGAGGTAGAATACTATACAGTCCTGGTTTTATTTTTTGATTGTAGTGAGAATGAAAATTAATTAGTTTTTGTCAGTGGATTTGCGGTAAACTCTAAAATCTAATTTCTTATTGTTACGTATTAATAAGATGTTGAGGAAAGATAAAGAATTGTTTATATCAAATTCATGCGTGAATTCGGTGGTAGATTCTACGATATTAAGTTTCTTTATTAGGTTTAGTAGATTTTTATTGTGAGGATATAATAAAAGAATGTGATCTATGAAGTTTAGGTGAGTGGAGGTTTTAGACACGATGCGTTTAAATTGACCGGAAACTAAAATTTCTTGGAAAAGACAAACGAGGACACCACTAATAGCTGATCCCATAAGCCGAATTTTTGCTTATAGAAATTTTTATTGAAACAAAAGAAACTGCGGTATAATTTAATTTACATAGTTTTATAATTTTATGAACAGGTAGTGGAATATTTTCTTTAGATTTTTTTGAGTTGCTTTCTTAATATTTTGAATCTATTTGTATATTTATGTATAATGTCTGTCTATATCTCTGAGATGAGGTATGATTACTTGCATTATTTACATTATTCGGACTGTTATCCCCATCTTCATTGCCATATTCACAACGTTTCGGCTGTTGTACACTCGGGCCTTCTTCGGATGATTGGATCTCTGAGATGAGGTATTATGATTATTTGCATTATTTACATTATTGGGACTGTTATCCTCATCTTCAATGCCATGTTCAAAACGTTTAGGCCGTTGAACGTTGAACGTTCCAGCCTTCTTCAGGTGATTGGATCTCTGAGACGAGGTATTATGATTACTTGCATTATTTACATTATTCGAACCAATATCCTCATCTTCATTGCCATATTCACAACTTTTCGGTCGTTGTACACTCCGGCCCTTTTTAATTGATTGGATCGCTGAGATGAGCTATTATGATTACTTGCATTATTTATATTATTCGGATTGTTATCCTCATCTTCATTGCCATAGTCATAATGTTTCGGCCGTTGTACACTCCGGCCACGCCAGGTGATTGGATAAAGATGTTGGTTAGATTCAGTGACTAGACCCAAAGAGTTGTGACTTCGATACCAGGCAACAGCTGTGGTGAACCAAAACTTGGAGAAGTTGACTTAAAGGGAAATAACTGAGAAATCTGGGAGAGGCGTGGCACGTGGAACTAAAATAATCTACTTCGGTGGACGAAATAAAGGGTTCGGTTCGAAATTACAATCACCTGAAGAAGGCCAGAGCGTACAACGGTCGAAACGTTGTGAATATGGCAATGAAGTTGAAGATAGCAGTCCGAATTGTGTATAATGATTTGATAACTAAGCTATCCATAACTATTTTTCCACATTTACCGCATTAATTTTTTTAAAATTTATTATATGGATAAGCTGTTTACATTTCTGAGATGGGGAGTTATCATTATTTGCAAGCAGACTATTGTTCCCATTTGTGTCTTTATTATCATAACGTTTCAGCTGTTGTGACTTCATCAGGCATTTGTCAATACCTTCAGAGAATTTCAAATTGAAACCTTTATTTACCCTACACTGGTATATTGCATTCGTTCTGCTTTCCACGTCTAAAAATATCTTGCCTCGCCCAATTTCCACAGAGCCCAAGTGTCTGCAGAACGGTTTGCAAAGTCATATAAAGAATATACAGTTTATATTTACAAAAATTAGCCGATTATTAGTGATAAAATTTGACAGCACCTGAAGGCGTAGATATTATTCATTTAAAAAGAATTTAACTATTTTTTTTAAAACGCCTTCCCCTCTGGCGAAAAAGGCAGAGATAATTTGGGTTGATTCTCGTGGGGCTATTTTTCACAGTGGGTCCCCTGTTGTATTTTAACACACACATACACACACACAAAGAGGAACGCGTACACACATACACACAAAGACGCAAACACACACACACCAACGCGAAAACATACACACAAAACACGCAAACATATACACACAGATATGAAGTTGATGAGACAAATTGAAAAATTTATTGACGACGTGTTTCGCCGGAGAGCGTAGGCTCAGTTTGGCTTCCTCAGGTTAGAATACCAAAGAGCAAGAAATTTTCCGCCCTCTCATCATTTTCATTTTTGTTTTGGGTACTATTACACCCCCATATATATTTACCGGGTGTAACAGCAAAATTGTACAAATCGTGTAACAGCGTGCGATAATTGTCCTTCCCACAAAATGTTTAATATAAAAAAAAAAAGAAAACACAAAACTTATTCGGGATTATCCACATAACGAAATGTTTATCTATATATATATATATATAGAGAGAGAGAGAGAGAGAGAGATAGATAGAGAGAGAGAGAGAGAGAGTGAGAGAAAGAGAAGCACAATCATCTAACCGAAAAGATTGACGTATGATATGTCCCATTAAGTTAAAGGGTTTTGAAGATAGTAGACTGAAGCACTGTGACCAGTTTGGTCAAGCTCTGAAGCAGAGAGACTATCAAAATCGTGTTTTAACAAATTTCATCTGTCATTGTGGCTTTCTCGGCCGTAGCAAGGCTGAGCTAGTATCGCACTTAAGAAAACACAAGTGAAATGTCTTTCCCTTACCTAATTTTCTCCACAATAGCCCCAGCTAGCATGCATGAGTATAAAACGAAAGGCACTACATATATATATATATATATATATATATATATATATATATATATATATATACATATATATATATATATGTATATATATGTAAACAAATATGTGGATGTAGATCCGACGGTATGATGAAAATGTGGAAAAGACAAAGCAAAATCCGAATATGTGAGTTTACTGTTTTTTTATTTTGTTTTTTGTTTTTGTTTTTTGTTTTTTCTGTCAACGTCAGAGCGTAACCGAATCCAAGAAAGAATACTCTGACTTTAGAATTTCAGTTTTTCTGTTTCTGACTAGTCTTGTATATATCGTCTCTTCATTTAACTTAAATTTGATATAAATATGTCTCCATTAACCATGTCCTGAAGATGGTCTATTAGACCGAAACGTCTGACGGTGACAGAAAAAACAAAAAACAAAAACAAAATAAAAAAACAGTAAACTCACATATTCGGATTTTGCTTTGTCTTTTCCTCATTTTCATCATATATATATATATATATATATATATATATATATATATATATAAAAGGTAAACCTAAGGAACCAGGCAAACTTACCTAGGTTTCACCTAACAGGATCGTCAGGGCAATGCTGCATTATCCTGACGACACGTTTAGGTGAAACTTAGGTAAGTTTGCCTGTGGCTCATTAAGTTTACCTTAGGTGTGTTCTACTTCCTGTATTGAGCACTTTACGTAGTTGCTTTTACTCGTTTTGGAGGTTTTTTTCTTTGGACCCTGAGCTTGAACCCTGGACGATTGGTTTCGCTTTTGTTTCATGTTCTTGGTTCTTTTATTTTATTCCTTATTTTTCCTTGGGTACTGGTTTGTTTTATTACAAGTCGAAACATCCAAGATTTTTCCAAGCGAGTACCACCATTTATATATATATATATATATATATATATATATATATATATATATATTTAAACATGTAGTATTGAATGTTAAAGACAACATAAGATATTCTTTGTAATTCCTGCTGTTGGTATCATATGAAGCTGCGGGATCATGTATTTTAAAATATGTGTAATTTGGCAGCAACTTTTCTTTTAAACATGTAGTATTGAATGTTAAAGACAACATAAGATATTCTTTGTAATTACACATATTTTAAAATACATGATCCCGCAGCTTCATATGATACCAACACCAGGGATTACAAAGAATGTCTTATGTTGTCTTTAACATTCAATACTACATGTTTTAAAAAAAAGTAGCTGCCAAATTACACATATTTTAAAATATATATATATATATATATATATATATATATATATATATATATATATATATATATATATATATATATTCCCGTCGTTTTCAGTTCTTGAACAGAACAGCATGACTATTCACACATACGATTTGATTACTGTGGTGAAGGCTTCTACAGAGCCAACCACAATTTTTGCAAGAGCGGAATATAGAAAACTGCTGGACATAGTTTTTTTCAAGGTACCCAAATGACGCTCCTCAGGTTTTTAATTCAGAGTTGTCATTCTCCTAGACCGGTTGCCACCCAAGGCTAAAATATCGTCTCTCTCCTCCATAGGTTGGAGAAAAAAAGCTGGATTCATATCTTTCTTTCTTTCTCTTTTACTTGCCTTTGTCGTCCTTTCTTTCATTCTTTCTTTCCGTCTGTCTGCACCTAATTTTCCCTTCCACGTTTAATATTTTTTCAGCTCAACGACCCCACCTTCATCGCCCTCACGTTCACCACTCCCATTTTTTTTGTTCTTGTTCTTTCATTTATCACCTCGTCAGCCACTATAGCCAGTGTCATTATTACAGCTGATTAAAGTCAATGCTAATCTCCCGACGCCACTATAGCTGTTGTCGCCCTCACTAGGTCATGGGTGGCGACATTCCTGGAGACAATTCTGCCGCCTGTGAATAAAAGCTCTCGAGCAGTCTGTCAGCATAAGCTGAGGCAGTCTTAAATTTCAGCTCTCCATTAGCTGTGTTAATGAGGCTACAGCGAATAATGATACTAATTTCCGCGGCAGTAATTTTAGTTGGTCGGCGATTGGTAGGGTTTGTCATCGTAGTAGTCATTTGGTCGCTGGCTACAAATTTAAATCACTTATATCATTTGCAAAGTAAAATAATAAAAGTGTCTTTTTAAGCGCATGGCGCCTTCCTTGTGCCCCAAAATGTTTCACATTTTGCGCCAACGCTACAGGCCTGAGTTCAAGCTCTTTAAAAACCCGGGATTTTGAATTTGTACGCTATGTTCCTTCCCGACGTAAGTGATCAAGGTTATCGACAATTTATTTTTCTTTATTATATGAGGGTTCCGAGGAAAGGTACCTGGGTCCTTTTCCGTTACTTCCTCCATAGATTTGAAACAGGAATTGTCCTTTTCCTAGACTGACTGCCACTCACACTTAGGGATCTCAGTCTATTGTTCCATTAATTTTAGGGTAGTCATGGGTACATGAACAGATATATATATATATATATATAGATAGATAAACTGAGATAGATAGATAGATAGATAGATA
>OZ038518.1:66463346-66465846 GCA_964036315.1 Acanthosepion esculentum | reverse complement strand
TAACAAGTCTGTCTGTATATTTCTGAGATGAGGTATTATGTATACTATTTACATTATTCGGACTATTGTCCTCATCTTTGTCGCCATATTTATCACAAAGTTTCGGCCCTTCAGTATCTGTCTATATTTCTGAGATGAGGTATTATGTACACTATTTACATTATTCGGACTATTGTCCTCATCTTTGTCGCCATATTTATCACAAAGTTTCGGGCCTTCAGTATCTGTCTATATTTCTGAGATGAGGTATAATGTATATATTTACATTATTCGGACTATTGTCCTCACTTTGTCGCCATATTCATTACAACGTTTCGGCCGTTCATTGTCTGTCTATATTTCTGAGATGAGGTATTATGTACACTATTTACGTTATTTGGACTATTGTCCTTATCTTTGTCACCATATTTATTACAACGTTCCGGCCCTTCAGTATCTGCCTATATTTCTGAGATGAGGTATTATGAGGACAATAGTCCGAATAATGTAAATAGTGTACATAATCCCTCATCTCAGAAATATAGACAGATAATGAAGGGCCGAAACGTTGTGATAAATATGGCATCAAAGATGAGGACAATAGTCCGAATAATGTAAATAGTGTACATCATATCTCATCTCAGAAATATAGACAGATAATATTTATTATTTATTATTTTAATACAAAAAAACATCTTTTAAATTTAAAATATTTTTGTAAAATGAAGAGTCACTAGGATTTCGTGTTTATAAATGTGCTTAATTTTTAAGCGCAATTCTTTTGTCCTTGCATATCTTTTTACGTGTTCCAGTGTGTGCGAACTGTGATCATGTCTCGTACTCATTAATTATCTATCTTAAGTGTCTCTTGGGTCTTGAACATGGTGAACAGTATTATAAGAAAAAATAAATGCTACTCATTTCATTTTCTATCGAGGTGAAACTCTTATCGACTTGCTCTTTATCAGCCTACATGGGTGATTAGGGTGGGGTCTGGATCGTGGGAACGTGTCAAATGCTCTCGACACACTGCTGGAGTCGGGGCGCCGACAGATGCTCTTCTTAAGCCACGTCGTAAACACTGCAGCCCAAATGTATCCGGATGTCGTTTCTCAGTGTCTTTCGTTTAAAAAAAAATAGATTAAGAATTAGATTATCTAACATTCATAACACACTCTCAGTCTGTCTGTCTATCTATCGGTTTATCTCATTCTGTTCATATCTGTCTATCTATCTATCTATCTATCTATCTATCTATCTATCTATCTATCTCATTCTGTTCATATCTATCTATCTATCTATCTATCTCATTCTATTCATATCTATCTATCTATCTATCTATCTATCTATCTATCTATCTATCTATCTATCTATCTCATTCTGTTCATATCTATCTATCTATCTATCTATCTATCTATCTATCTATCTAACTATCTCATTCTGTTCCTATCTATCTATCTATCTCAGTCTGTCCATATCTATCTATCTATCTATCTATCTATCTATCTATCTATCTATCTATCTCATTCTGTTCATATCTATCTATCTATCTCATTCTGTTCATATCTATCTATCTATCTATCTATCTCATTCTGTTCATATCTATCTATCTATCTATTTCATTCTGTTCATATCTATCTATCTATCTATCTATCTATCTATCTATCTATCTATCTCAGTCTGTTCATATCTATCTATCTATCTATCTATCTATCTATCTATCTATCTCAGTCTGTTCATATCTATCTATCTATCTATCTCAGTCTGTTCAAATCTATCTATCTATCTATCTATCTATCTATCTATCTATCTATCTATCTATCTATCTATCTATCTATCTATCTATCTCAGTCTGTTCATATCTATCTATCTATCTATCTATCTATCTATCTATCTATCTATCTATCTATCTCATTCTATAAGTATGTATATAAAAGTTGAGTGATAAGTTAGAATAGTGAAAATTGGGTTGAAAAAGAAATAAATGTCTTTCTCTTCATATTTACGTCGTTTAATTGATAAGTAAAATGTCTTCAATCCTCTAAAAAAAAACAATTTTCAAACCTTGTAGAATAATTAAACTGTTATCAAAAGGAAGAAAATATATTTCCCTTCAAAATTATGATGGTTTATTGATAAGTAAATTGGTTAATCAACCAAAACAAATTTAAACGAGACAGAATATTGAAACTTTTATCAAAATGAAGTAAATGTATTTCTCTTCGGAATTCTGAAGGTTAATTAAGAAGTGAGGTCTTCAATCCTATAACACAAGCTTTAAACCAAATAGAACAATGAAACTGGTATGACGAAAATATATTTCTCGTCCAAATTACGGGGGTGGATCAAATTATAAGTCAATGCCTCTAATCTTATAAAACAAGTTGTAAGCAGATATAATACTGAAACTGGTATTTAAGTTTCTTTTTAAAGCATGTAAATTAGTCTTCATAAAGCTGATTTTTTTACGGTGTAGTAACCATTTAGTTTTGCATATTTTTACAAACATTATATTAGTTTG
>OZ038518.1:66448346-66450846 GCA_964036315.1 Acanthosepion esculentum | reverse complement strand
TATATATATGAAATGTGTATACACACACATATATATACATATATATATATATGAAATGTGTATACACACATATATATATATAGCATAATGTATACTTTCTTAATATGTATATAATATAGAAAAAACAACTGAAAAGTTGTGAATTAAAAAAAATTCAATGTTTTTTGTGAAAGTATTTATTTATATTTATATATATATATATATATATAATATAAATAAATACTTTCATAAAAAACATTGAATTTTTTTTAATTTGCAACCTTTCAGTTGTTTTTTCTATATTATATATATATATATATATGTATAAAATGCGTATACATATATATATATATATATATGTATAAAATTTGTATACATATATATATATGTATAAAATGTGTATACATACATATATATTTATATGTATAAAATGTCTATATATATATATTTATAAAATGTGTATACATATATATATATGTATAAAATGTTTATATATACATATGTATAAAATGTGTATATATATGTATAAAATATGTATACATATATATATGTATGTATAAAATGTGTGTATCTATATATGTATAAAATGTGTATATATATATATATATGTATAATATGTCTATATATATATATATAAATATATATATATACACACACACACACACACACACATATATATATATATATATATGCAATTTTTATACATATTATTTATATATTATATATTCGCGGTACTTATTGGAAAGAGCTCAAAATCAGCCATAGATCTAATATATTTACTTGGACTGATGTGAGTTTTTGACCCCGGGTTTCACGCTATTTGCGATCGCCAGATAGCAAACAGCGTGAAACCCAGGTTCACAAATTCACATCAATCCAATTAAATGTGAGAGTGAGCGTATATATATATATATATATATATATATATATATATATAATTTATTTGAAAATTGTATTGTGATATTGTTTTGATATATGCAATGGATAGCAACTCGGAATGAAATAACAGAGAATCCAGTTCAAATTCCAGTCGGGTTAGTTACATTCACTAATGTGAAAATAAACTTTGGAAAGATATGAATTCAAATCCTCCCCCCAACTATGGGTTAAATAGTAGGCTATTAACCGGGAAAATCATTGTTGTCTCTCAAGATCTGTTAATTCACACACCAAAAAGGAAAAAGATTTGTTTTACTTCCCTAAATATATTTCGGCTTTAAATAACCAAAAATGAGTTCAGAAACCATACAAAAAAGACAAACAAACATTACTCAATGAAAAGTGCATTTAATTTGAATTTGTGAAGATATATGTAAGTGTGTGTGTGTGTGTGTGTGTGTGTGTGTGTGTGTGTGTGTGTGTGTGTGTGTGTGTGTGTGTGTGTGTGTGCGCGTTATACATGTGTAGAAATTTACAACTGAGATATAGGATGATTGATATTTAATCGGATTAGCTTAATCTGTCACAAGTTTGACATTAATCAAGATAATCGATCTGTGAAACTTGATAAGCGCCTACGTATGAGAATCAATTCGGAAAAATAAAGGATTCGATTTTGTTTTATTTATGTATGTATGCATGTATATATATATGTATGTATATATATATATATGTATATATATATATATGTATGTATTTACGAATTTATTTGCAATAATATATATATATATATATACGAATCAATAATATATATATATATATATATATACGAATAATATATACGAATCAATAATATATATATACACACGAATCAATAATATATATATATGTATATACGAATAATATAAATATATATATATATCTACATACATATATATGTATATAAGAATAATACGAATAATATATATATATATATATATATATATATATATACATACGTATCAATAATATATATATATACACGGATCAATAATGTATATACATGTATATATGCATATGTATATATATATAATTGATATATATAATTGATACTTATGCATATATGCATGTATATACATAATTGTTTCTTGAATATATTATTGCATAAGTATAAATTATATATATATATATATATATACACACACACATATATATATACGAATCAATAATATATACACACACACACACACATATACATATATATATATTCGAATCAATAATATATATATATATATACATATATATACGAATCATATATATATATATATATATATATATATATATATGTAGTCTCCAAAGTCAATGTTATTAGGGAATTTTAAAATTCTCACTTAGCATTGATTTTGGAAAGTTTTATACTTGAAATGTTGGATATTTTTGTGGGGGACTTAGATATATGTTCCTTTATATGGTGTTCTTGCCTACATCGTTTATAATCTTAAATCATGAATTAATTTTATATTCTATATCTATAATATAAATTTATTTATTTTTATTATTGTCATTAATATTATTATTATTGTTATTAGTAATGGATTTTTCATTCTTTTTATTTTATATATTTATATGTATATCTCTGGATATGTACATGTGTTTATGTAGG